>KV751353.1:4078123-4116303 GCA_001698575.1 Mola mola
CCTTTTTTTTTTTTTTTTTTTTTCTGTGGAGCTCCAAACCGTTTCCCCCTGTACATGTTTGAGGAATCCAGCTGTCAGTGCGCGGCGGTGAGGAATGAAGGCAGTTATGGCCAGAGTCTGCAAGTGACCATGTGGCTGCTGATGAACAGAGGAGAAATTACTGCAGGCAAATTGGGGAAATAAAATGCCACTGTGGATCAGCAGCACATCCAATCAGTCCTGAAACGAGCTGTGAAAGGCGGCACTGAAGACGTTTGGGAATTTCTCTACTCAGTCATCTGGGATGTTTTTTTGGGGGTTTTTTTTTTCCTGCTTGTCCTGGATTTGGACAGCTGTCTTTTGTCCTTGGCATGAACAAACAAACCAGTGCCTGTTTGATTGTGTGCACGTTGATAACAGAACATGCATTTAATTAATGCGGCAGGGAATTGACGCTTGCAGACCTCAACAGCCTCAAGGCTGCGTTCCTGTTGGGTTTAAGAGATTTTTATTTCCTGACTGCACAGCAGAGGGAGAGTAACATCGTGGAAGGAGGAAAAAGGTGATCCACGGGTATATATATGGGGTAAGGGGTATATTTTCCCAAATTGAGGACTTCGACTTACTCCAACACAGTGATTTCCAAAGTGTGGCCCCCTGGTGGGCCTCAAAGATACTGCAAGTCGGTCGCGAGCTCATTTACGTTAAAAAAAATTATTAGTTTAAAGTTCAGTTTTGGAATTAAAATTGAGGTGACTAAAAATTATGTACAGTTACATAATTATCAAAAGGGATCAAAAGAGTGTGGTTAAATTTGGGCACTAATTGCACATAATTTCTTGCAAGTGTTGCATTAATGTGGATGGATGATTTTGGACCTTTATGGATTTTTGAGGGTCATCGCTCCGCTTTGCGCCATTAAACTCCTTAAATATTCAGGCAAACATCCCAGCGGTGATTGACTGTACTAACAGCATCGTGATTTTGTTGGAAGATATGCAAGTTATTTTTTTGTTCTGCGTGTGAATGGATTATTAATGTGCACTGTAATGCCATCGGCACATGGTGATATTAAATGGTTCAGTTTCGGGAATAAACTTTTAGCGAAACACATCATTATAGTCTTGTGTTTGAATCAGAGTGGAGACTTTGAGAAGGTCTCAAAGCAAAGTAGCAAATCCAGACATTCAAGTAACTAGAACCAAGTGTTTAATAATTTTGCCCTGAAAATTAGATTGAAACAGTTATTCAATCATCAAAAGAGTTGTCGATTAATTTTCTTTCGCTCAATCAATCAAATAGTCGTCGAAGTTCTAAAATGCCCATTTGAATTTATCTTTCTTTTTCTAAAAATACATATTTCCAAGTATAAGAAGCAGCTCATTAAATATGGATACTTTCAGAATCGCTTTTGCACCTTCAGTGCTCGTAATGATGAGACAACTCAGCCACCTCATCCCACCAAAGGTCAAGGACGGTAAAAGTAGAGCCTTATCCGCTGACTATTAACACAAACTCCACTGGGTTGTTCAAGGTTCCCATTCATTCCTCAGAGAGAGGCGCTCTTTGAATCATCTTTTAAGATCTGCAGCCTGTGCGCAAAGACCATCTCCCCCTGAATCGAATGGCCGAGCATCTGTCTGCCTCAAACTGTGCAGCCAGTGAATTTACAGAAATGTTCTGTTCTTTCACATTCAGCGTTCTTTCACATAAAGCGTGGATGCATCGATCTGGAGTCAAACCAGAGTGAGATATTATGACGGTACGTCAGGGACTGGTTCAGGGGCTGTCCATCACGGAGGCATCCTGAGCAGGCACTCTGACAGGCATGGAGGGGAGAGAGGAAGGATGAGGTTAGAGGCTGGCAGGTAAACACAGGAGCCCGCATTGCGTTGAAGACGCCCTAGCCTGGGTCTGACAGGTACTGGTATGGAGGACTGGATGCTCGTACAGCAAGGCCTCCTCTCCTCTGCTTGCCCACAGCCCCGAGGGTTAAACATGAATAATGAATTCTGGCTCCTTATGGCGAGTGCTCAGGAGCTCCTACACGCTGCACACATGCCACACCGAATACTGTCAGAGCGACCCCCTCCTCAGCCTGTTCATCCTGTGTTTCTTTTATCAAATTCACAGGGATTGGTCCTTTTCTCCAGCACATTTTCTTTGATGCTCCACAAGCTAACCTCAGTCTTTTGGTATTGAATGTGCTGCTTTTCTGTCAACAATGTGTTTCACATGTTACTATATGGTGCATTTCAATTTGTCAGATTTTCTTTTAAGATATCTGCAGATAAAAATCTTGATAATTTTTTTCCCCACATTTCGTTTTTGAGGAAATGGACGATGGTTCAAAGTGCTGCAAGAATAAGAAAAGTCTTGGACTGTTTATCCTGAAAAATCAATGATTTTGCAAAATAATCTGCCAGAAGATGATGATGATGATGATGCCCGAAGTTCCTCATTTTGCAGCTGTTGCTAGCTGGTATTTTAAATTGACACTTGCTCTGAATGGTTACCCAGCCGACATATCAGCTGTATCCTGTTTGCTCATCGCTGGTGCAGAAGGTGCAAATGTTCACTGGCCTGTTCTCACCCGCAAGCCGATGCGTCCCATCCAGATGCACATGGTGTAATTGGTCACGTGTGCCAGGTGCAGAAGCGCCAGGCTTCACGTGCCCGCGGCTTACTCTCCAAAGCCAGAAAGGAAGCGGGGAGGGAGGTTGGGATCGACTTGAAACTTTAAACCAGCCTTTTCCTTAACCTGCTGTTTTTGTGCCTGCAACTTAAACACACTACTGATGTTTCATGCCTAAACTCATGGACCACCTCCGCTGCAAAATAACGTTTGTGACCTTGTTAGCATGTCCATATGTTGTTGTTTTTTTTAATGTAATAAAACACAAATGGTCACTGAGATAAGGCCGAGGACTTTTGCTGTCGGAGGAACCAATCCGGTTGTCTTGTTTCTGATGCACCAACTTGCAGGTGACCTCGTACAAAAAGCTTGCCTTCTTCCTCCTGGTAATTGGGGTCAAACAAATGCGTGTACTCTAATGTTGGAACTTGCCACTGCATGTGCGGCAGAAGGTAGACTAGTTTAAAAGTGGGGAGACGACAGAGCAGGTAAGCTCCGGCTCGCTCAGGGAGGGGCAGAGCGGCGAGCGGAGACGGGGGCGGGACGACAGTAGCGCATTCATAGATCCCCACAACCTTTGAGGCAAAAGTGTAGAATTACACTTCAAGTTTAAGAAGGGATTTTGGACAAAACACTGGTGGGCTTCACATAAAACCTGCATATTTTTAAAATCAGCATGAATCAAAGTTGCTGTGTGCACATAGAAATGATCCGGGTTCACCTACAAATGTAAGAAATGTGGCTTCTGAGCTTCACTTCATCTGTTATAAATATGTTCAGCGTGGATCCGCAGCTGGAGTGTGGCGTCAGCACCAAAAGAGACCAGGCATGAATCATTGTCATCAGCTGCGCATTTAATGTATAACAACAGTACAAAGTGACTCTTTTCCTTGCAAAATAGGAGTGTTTTGTATGTACAATATTTATACAATACCATATAGTTTAAAAAACATTACAGTTTAAACATCGGACAGCTTATTGCACAACACATTTATAAATTATGATCATGGAAACCACACATGAAACAGACGAGTTCTGCCTCATATTTCAAACACTTAACAGGAAGCGGAATAGTTATTCATCTTCGTCTTATTTGTTGGTTGGGCATGAGTGCAGCCGTAACATGAAACGATGGAACAGCCCCAAGTGCACAGAGACGTGCACGGTGGTGAACATATACCGAAAAAACCAAAAACCCTGAAATGACGCAAAATGCCTTCTGGCTGAGACAGCACACCGTGATGGAAGTTTTACAGTTTCGATATGGCACTCTATAAATACAGCAGCAAGGAGACAACAAGCAGGCAGCTTAACATCAGAGCGCGAAACAGAGGCAGGTGAATTAAACGCCAAAGTACAGACGCAGCCGGGGGGTAAAGCAACAAAAAGATATATCTGGTACACCGGGCGCATTTCAAGTCTCGCGCTTCGGCGTAAACCATGACTGATGAGGCGGGGAGGGTGGGCAGAGGGGCCGGAATCGGTGGGACAGGGGCAGGACAATCTGATCTGTGATCAGAGCTCTGGTGTCATTAATCATGCTTTCTGCTACCGTTCAGATTGGCCTCCACTTATTTCTGAATGGTTGAATTGGTGGCCTATAGATCATTCCTGTACATAATTTCCTCATCTCAGATGGGATCCTGTTCATGCGATGGCATGCATTCTTAATAGCTTCTGCAGCAGCATTTAACATAAGTGAAACACGAGACATTATATTTGGCACCAAAAGCCGGTGACTGGGTCCGGAAATATCTCTCCACATATTTCAAATTGGAAGGTAAAGCCGTCTCAGCGAGCTGGACCCTCACTTTGTTGTGTGTATACTCTTTAATCCCCGGCTGGAAAAGGAGTCAGGAAGTCTTTGTTAAGCGTAAGCTTGCGGAGGCGAAACGGAAAACGTGATGCCAGAGTCTCTGTTTTTTAAAGCCATTAAAAGGCGATAGGAAAAGGCTTAACGAGTCAATGTTACACGTCTCTGCTTCGAACGGCGACGTCACTCCAAGGCCGTGATATGTAGAGCGAGTCAGGGTCCCTCACCCTTGAAATGTAAAAAAGCACTCCGAGTCGTGTCTCGCCACATGTGCCCTCCCATTAAACTGGCTCCAGTCTCCTCTGCGCTCCTCCAGCGACTTCCCAAATTGAGTCTGTCTTTATGGAGTGCTGTTTGCACAGTTTGTATATACGCACCCACTACAAAGGCAAACCATTACCCGGAGGAGGAGGATTGGCAGCAAATTGAGCAAACGCGATGGCCCACATCCTCCCATGCTCCATCTCTCTCTCTCTCTCTCTCTCTCGCTCTCTCTTGCTCTCTGGATGTTCGCCCGTTGGACTTTCTTCTGAAAAAACCATGACACTGGATACAAAAGTCGTGCTTTGGGACAATTTGCCGTTCGACGTGTACAGGGGTTATGTATGTACAGTTGTATATGTGTATACATATATATGTATATACAATCCCGACTGCAGAAAAAGTTGAGATGCTGCGTAAAGCAAATGACAGAGAATTAGATCATAGAAAGAGTACAAATGTTAGATTTAACACAAGCTTTTTGTGAGTTCATTGGCACCGACACATTTGGTTGGGAACTGATGGAAAACAGGTTCATTGCTATCGTGACCGATGGTGAGTATGAAAGAGGAATCCTGTTTGTGAGCGATCGCAGTCTGTTTCACATGTACACAGCATCCCAGCTGCTTCCGAACCAGGGTTGTGTCTCTTTGTAAAGGCTGTGTAGCATTTTGTTTATATAGTTACAGTATGTCCATTAAATCTGGAGTGTCTCTGTGTATGTACGTAGGAAGGTGTATTTGTGTGTGTGTGTGTGTGTGTGTGTGTGTGTCTCTCTCTCAGCTCTCTGCAGACATGGCTGAGATGATCTGCTCCACTTTATATGCCAGCTTCTGCTTCTGGGCCTGTTCATCCTGCTCCAGTGCCTCGATGATCTAAGACACACACACAGGCACAAACTGTGATACCAAAGACACGAGGCTCCTCGTTGGTCAGGTATGGAAATCATAAACATACGCATTAACATTACGAATCAGACAGACAACAAACGGCGACAGCTGGGATTTTTACTCGCTCAAATGTAGTTACAGTGCATTTTACCACATTTGATTAAAGTGCACCTGAATGGTCAGTGATTTCATTAAGTAGAATTTAAACCACATGCACAAACCTTAAAAAAAGAAGTTAGCTGAACTTTTTTGGAGTTGGAAACTCCTGGATGGCTCTGTCAAATATTTGTGACATAATCTACAGTCTTCACCAATTCTTTAGAGCTATTTTCCACCTAAGCCCTTTCTCTTGGTCTTTTAGGCTGTCAAATTTCACTAAATACATCTCTTTCGAAAATTATTTTGATTAGTTCAACATGGCAATACAATAAAATGGCACAGAGCAAGTGCCTGATAACGTGGAATGGATACTCATCAGCTGTAAATATACTGTATCAATCAATCAATCAATCAATCAAATTTTATTTGTATAGCCCAAAATCACAAATCACAGTGTGTCTCAGAGGGGTTTTACAAACTGCACTGATGTGACCCTCAGACTGGGTGAGGAAAAGCTTAAAGAAACCTCAGGAGGAACCACAGAGGATGGATCCCTCTTCCTAGGACGGACGGACGAGCATTAGATGTCACAGAGCACAACAAACACGATAAAATCAAATTATTGACCAAAGTCCATGAGTCCAAGAGCACGCGAAATCCATGAATCCAGAAGTCTGCCTAATCTATTGATGCATGTTTAAATATACGAAGTCCGTCACTGACGGTGCACTCCAGACACAAACGGTCAATTGTGAAACTATTTATTTCCGACTTTTGGACTTGCCCTGTGCTGTTGCAGTGTATAGGCCTTGTTGAGGTAAAAAGTCTGAGCAAGTGAGCTCTGTATTGGAGTAATTTTCAAAAAAAAACCCAAAACAAAACAAGATTTTAGGGAATAAAGGATAAAGAAGTACCAGAGTTCACCTTTAAGGACACTGTGGCCTGGCTACCTCTGCTGTTTGCTGCCAACAGGTGTGTCCAGAAGGTTTATCAGAGTGAAAATATCCAACCAGGTGGCAGTTGTTTTAATCTAAACATCTTAACTTACAATATCAACAATAGTGGAGCTGCAGCTAACAGATATTGTAACCATTGTGTATTCTTATTCTAAGTGGTCAAAAAGTTTGTGAAAAATGATCAGCCCATTTTTTCCAAAATGACATTTTCAAATTGCTTATTTTTTTACTCCGACCGACTGTTAAAAAAACCAAAGACTCTTCGTTTACTGAAATGACAAAGGAAAGCAGCAAATCCAGCAAAAACAAACAAGACCGAAAGGATCGTTTGATTTATGAAAATGGTTGCTGATTCATTTTTTTTCTATCGATCGATCGTTTAATTGTGACTTTAAACTATTCCTGCTTTAATGTAACAGAAAACAAAGACCCAGCGTTTGGCCAAGCAGCCCGGCAGGACCTCCACAGCACACGTCCATGTCGCCGTGTGTGGCCGGGCCTCACCTCTTGGCTGTACTTGCTGACGTAAGCGTAGATCTCATTGAGGGCACTGAGCATGTTGAACTCGCTGGAGTGAAGGCGAGCCTGTTCCGCTAGATAGGCGTTCATATCCTGATCACTGATGGCAGGCAGGCGGTTGATGTCAGCGTAGTACCTGAGGAGACACACACACACACACACACAGTGTTGGGTACTGTCACACACACCTCCTCGCTTGGATTCAGCCTTCTTGCTGTGAAAAGTCAAAGAAAATCAAATGTTAAAGGTGCCAGCAGATCTGATGTGTTCAGGCGGGAAAATAAGGAATTGCGTTAGTCACAGCGGGCTGAAACCACACGGAACGCCGCCTCAGACAACCCAGACTGAAGAAAAACTTCTGCTACGTATTCGTCGCTTCGCTTCCAGCCCTGTTATGGCTCCGTGGTTAGCTGCGTCACCGTTTGCTGCCCTAGCCCTATGCAGTCACATTCACACGCAGGGACTCAGGACAGGAACCGCAGCAAATTAAAGTTTCACCAGATCTAAAAGCAGCAATAACAAGGACAGACAAAAAGGGTGGCAGGAAACAGGAAATCGGTTTGGATAAAAGCTTTCAACAGAAAGCCCATAACTTGCACCGTGTCTGTTGCTGAACTACAAAGGTAACAAATAGAAACCCCACTTTACTCCTAAAAATCAAGTTGGAAGCCAGTTCAAGCAAAATCAACTTCAAAATAAACATGAATCCTAACTTTTATCTTAATCTTATTCTTATATTCTTACTAGTTGCATTTGTATTTCCACCATGTAGGCACACACACCTTTCCACCCAGCTCTTGTAATGAGGGATGTCCTTGGCATAGAGCAGTTTGGTGGAGGGCGAGTCTTTGCCCAGGCGGTGTTCAGACGTTGAGCACGAGTCCATGAAGGTTTGCGCCACGACAGACAGGCAGGCGTCCGTGATGCTGCTTTTGTGGATGTCAAACACAAACTGGGGATTCTTGATCACGTTTACCCAGAAGCGCAGGGGCAGGCTGCGGGGACAGAAATAACATCACTCATTTCCACACTTGAACGCAAAAATGCAATGATTGACTTATTATGTCAAGTTCTTTTGTGCTTTCCTTCTGCTCAGTCCCTCACTCAATTTTTTCAAATTGACTTTGACTTTTTCCGGAACAAAACCAAGATAAAAATGCAGAAGACAACCACATGTTGTTTTGGGAGGACAGTCTTTTCGGCTTTTCTTTAAAATCTCCCAAAACACATGCTTTTTTGAAAATTATGGAGTTTGGTCGCTTGGACTTCTTGAACAGTCTGTGCCTTCCCTACCTTGTGTGCCCTGGAAGAGATCAGTCGCTTGTTGAAAGGGCTCTCTTTTCTGAATGTGTTCGATGTTACAAAAAAACAGACAAATTTGTGTGTATGAGTTCCAAACTGTTTATTCCATGCTGTGATAATCTGTTACATAATCAGACATTACTTTGGAATACATCCAGATGATTGAGCTAAACTATCCCAGTAACCGAAATCCATACCCGAGTAATTTTTGTATTAAAGATGTATTTTGTGAGATTTTAGAGTCGAAGAGACCAGGAAATATTTCATTCATTCCCTCTCTTTCTCACCAGTTGCTCTTCCAGGTGTGGCGAACGTCCATGTCGTTGATGCCGTGTCGGTCGGCCTGCTCGTCCAGGAAGTCAAACATGTACTTGATGGCCAGAGGCAGGGCGGTGCCCCGACACACGGTGCTGAACAGGGTCTCGAACAGGTCGTCCACAAACTTCTGCAGCGTGCCCTACAGGAAACAGAGCCCAGAGTTAAGGCTTGCGCTTCTGCCCGCAGTATCGACTCTAAACCAGCCTTGTTGTTATGGGGAACAAAACATGTCGCACCTTTGTGGCGAGCAGCCTCGTCAAGTAGATCTCAGACACCATCTTGCTGCCGCGCTCGCCCTCTTTCTGGTCCCCGTGGTCGTGGTTCTTGACCAGGTGCCAAACTTTGACCCCGCTCTCCAGGTCAGGGGTGAGCATGGGCACGCGGGAGTGGGGGCTGTCTGGGCTGGTCGGCGTGGAGCGGAAGGACACGTCCACGCCTTGGTCAGATGAAGGGTACATTAAAAAAAAAAACCCACATGTTTTACAGAATGCTCCTCAAGTGGTTTGTAAATAGAATATGTCTCATCTTGCCTGAATGGAAGCAAAGTCCTGTTTGCTTCTCAGATCTGAATTTGAGAGCAGACTGTCCCTTTTGACGTCAGTGTGAGCAGGTTGAATGTGTGCTATGTGTAATAATAATAGTAAATAACAATAAATATAAATATTATATTTATTATTATTATCAGTTGTCATAGTAAAAATACAAACATGCACTTATCCACTAAAAGCATATCTTCTGTTCCGGCTCTGGTCCTTGCTCTTTGTCACTCTGTGTGTGTGTTTTTTGTTTGTTTGGTTGGTTTGTTTTCTGCTTCTTGTCATCCTGTGCACACGTGTTGTGTGTGTAAAGAAAAATGATTTAAACCTCGAAGAAGAAAAAAAAAAGAATACTTTGGGCTGCAGTCACACAGATGTGGTTTGTATCATATCGGTAATCTGCCAAAGGTGTAATAATAACCAAAATAACATTGTTATTGCCTTAACGTGAGGACAGGAAAGATTCCAAACGCAAAAAAACAAGGCATTTATACCCAGAAGTGTATAGAAGACCTAAGGCGGTAAAGGTTTTAAAAAGAGCAATAAAAGCAATTAGAATTAAAGAGAGAAGCAATGAAATAATAAAGAGAATAAAAGATGAAAAGAGGCTAAAAACGATCCAGCTGGCTTTCATCTCTATTTATAGAATACGAGGAGTGATGGATAATGGCTTTCGGCAGAAGGAGTCGGTTTACGAGGACCTTTAGAAACAATTTCTCCTCAAATATTCCTCCATTTAAAGGACCAGTCCAGGTGTTGTCGAGCACCTGGAAACCCGGAACAACCCAGAGCAGCGACACCATCGTCAGCACTGTCTCCAGGGCTCTGACCTCATGCTGGGGAAGAGGCAGTTTGAGAGTAGTACCTTCCCACAGTTGGTGCCACCATCCTTGTGGACCTCCTTGTGTGAGTCAGAAGCAACGGTTGACTGCCCAAAACAGTGGTATCACAAAAAGAGTCAAACTGGAATAAAACCTGCATAGCTACATCTTGTTCTTAGCCACACTCTTTATCAATCACCCCTCACTCAGCCTGTTCTGTAAGGATTACTCTGTCAGTGTCGGGATCGTGTACTGTTTGGCTCTTTGAAACGCACATTGCGCCTTTTTGTCTAACTTGAGCGACAGCAACAGACGGTGCTGAAAGGTTTTCTGCCTGCCTTGAGCAGCACTGACCGTATCTGCTGATGCTGCGTGGAAAGCTGGCTGAGGAAGGAATGTTGAAGGAGGACATCTGTTTGGGCACCAAGGCCACCACGCAGCGCTCCGACACCTGGAACACAAAGTTAAAGCATGTCTCTTATTCTGGGACGTTGTGTCTTGTAGCTCTTGGAACTAAGACGTCTCGGCTATTTTTTTTTTTTTTTCCAGAATTGTCTGCTGCTACCAGGGAAGAATCTATAGAACTAAATAGACTTAAATACTTCTGAGCTTTCATTAAGCATTTTAAGCATGACATGGTGATAATAAAACTGTGGAATTAAAACAGGCTGATACGATGTTCATTTGAAGGTTTTCCTGACGATTTCATATTATTCATCATGTTCGTCATCATTCTGTTTTGGAAGCTTTCTTTTCCATCGACTCAGTTCAGTGACAGTTGTCTGCACATTAATGGGAACGTCGCAGACTGCTAACAGGTAATTTGACATGCCCCTAAAAGTGCTAATGTTTCAAAATGTGAAAAACACACAAAAAAATAATTCCATGTCAACTATATCGTGTGCTGTTCTCTCTCATACTTTGAAAAGTTGTTGTTTGAAGTAGTTCTGCAGCCTAAATGCAAGAAGGCCTGAAATGCATCCATATGCAGATACACGTATTTAAAGGTGTTTGTTTGAATTGAGGCTCACTGCCACTGCAGCAGTCCAACAGTTTTGTCTGTTACAGTAGCTGCTGGTAAACACTGTACACTGTAGTTTTGCTTGGCAGACAAGACGGGGTTCATCTGCAGCTTCAACACAATTCACGCCTGTGTTCTGTATGAGCTACAAACGCAGCTATGATACAAATCCAGCTTAGCGACAGAAAGAACATTTCCACACACTGCAGAGAGATTAGGAACGAAAGGGACAAATTGTTTATCTCCTTGACAGATTAGGGGTAGTGCACGTCTCTTTTGTTAAAACAGGCTGTTAGTGCAGACAAAGGTGATTTTCTTTTGTCTTTATTTGCCTCTTTGTTTCAATGACAGTATGCTGCACTGGAACGTGAGCGGTGCAGCTGGCCCAAAACTGATAGTTGAGACAGGAATTTGACTGAGAAAGGAGCGGGATGACTCATCCGAGCTTGGTGACCTGTGTGGTCGTAATTATGGGCAGAAAAGTAGAGTTGTTGTAAAACACAGAGGCTCAGATGTGCATGTTCAGGTCGACCGAGCATGCGTGTGACCCGCAGCGCAAAACTGTGTTGGCAGGGGTGAAGATGACTGAAGAATATGAATGACTTGTCCGCTGTCCATGGTCAACAATATCAAGGTGCTGACGCCCTTGAGCAGCTGATTTAAAAAAAAAACAAAAATAGATTGATAAAGATTCAAGGTTCTCAGGAGTAGGAGTGAAGAGTTTGGTGTTCATTAGAACTGAAATAAGTTATCCACTGACAGCAGATTCCTCTTCAACTGTTCATTTAATGAAGGTTTGAGTGACTTTTCAAACCATCAAATATAACAGATAAAATTTTCTAGTACCTGCCCTCTTAAAGGGAAATTGTAGGATTTTTAAACCTGAGCCCTTTATTTACAGATTAATACAGATATTACAGATCTTTTGTATGCAGCCTACTTTTGGAGGTGCAATTTGATTTGAAAGAATAGAAGCATTGTGCTAAGAGCATCAGCGTCAATAAATGCAGTGTAATTGCCTTTATGATGCAGTCATCGATTAAAACCTTAAAAATGAATTTCTGTTGAAATTCTTATACTGAATATTTTTCCTGAAAATAATCCTTTTGTGGTCTGAAATGTAATTCTATATCTTTGCCTCGTCTACTGAAAGCGGCAGGACTCTTTGAGTATATTATTGTACGCCCTGTCATCATGGAGCTGCAGGGGTGCAAACTGAGACCAAGATCACCCGCTCTGTAATCTTACTGCTGTTTAAACTAGTCTACTATGCGCTGCACAGTGGCAAGTTCTAACACTGGCTGACACTGATTCCCAGGAGGAAGAGGATGAGCTACTTGTACAAGGAATAGTAAGTTTGGTTTCTGAAACAATAAGCCACACCCCCACAAGTCATCAGGATTGGGTCGTTACGTTTTCCACGTAGACATCAGAGTTAGTTTTTTTGGAGATGGTCATTGGTGGATTGCAGAACGAAAGCAGAAATCCTCAGTCATGACGTTTATTTTACTGCTTATTTCGGTCACGATGAGTGTTGTAGTACAAAAAAAACGCCATACTGACATGTTAACAAGGTCAAAAATATGTTTTCATGTGTTTTCTTACTTTTTTAAAAAAAGTAAGAAGCTAGTTGACACTAATGTTTTAAGATGTGTGATTGTGAATGTGTGAGTATGTCTTCACACGTATCAATCATGCCACCCCTGTCAATAAAATCTGGGCAGACATCTTTTATGGTCAACTCCATCCATAAATTTCTTCCACTAAAATTGCTTCTTTTTGCCACTCGGGCTGAGATTGTCACTCTAATAGCCTGGTGACATTACAGAAAGGATCCCCACAGAGAGAGACCTCATTATAGAATGAAATCCTTTTTAATTTAATCGGGAGCATAAGTCTGACTTGTCTGAAAAGTCTGACAGAGATCTCGCAGGAGGTGAGCTGTGGCGAGGGGGGGAGACGTGACACAGACTCAGCAAACACCATCAAGACAATCAACAACCAATTTTCAAAATCATAGCTAAATATTTAGCCCATTTCAACAGTCTATAGAGATATATAGAGAGATATAAAAGTAAGAGATATAAAAGCACAGTATATAGATGTATTTAGATTGATAATTAGCAGTTCTCATTGAACAGAATGACTGAAAGTTTGATTACACTGAAATCCAGCCATGATATTATGGAAACACACCTGGTAGTGCATGAGTGTGTTGAGTCTCTTCCAGTCGCTCTCTATCTTCGTAGTGATGTCCTCATCCTGCAGGACCACGCGAGCTGTTCTGCCCTGCCGCCACTCTGTGGGAAAATCCCAGTCAAAAGTGAACAGTGTTTTGGAATGTTTTGAATCCCAAGCACCTGACAGCTACATCTAGTTTAATGCCCATCCTTTTTCTTGAGCTGCCCCTGCTCTTTGAAACTGCGAGTTGTCAAGAGCGGCAGCCGAAATGTCGACCCGTGATTCCGCAAAAAGCAACAAGGAGAAACTGATCCTCTCCAAATCTGCAAAAGTCCCTTAGAGAGTAAAACTAGAGACCCAAAGCAAAATCCGCCGCTACCCACAAGGCATCTTTTTTACTCCCTTTGAAGGTGCGTGTCAGCCGAATTTGTGCCGAGTCATTCAGTGCTGGATGACATGTAGTGGGAGTAAGCCAAATTGTAGGTGAGCTGTCACTGAGGTTTAACGTCAGGATTGGACAGTGTTGTTGATGGCTAGGGCAGTAAACGGGTATGGGTGGGGGCTGTGAGCCCTCTGTTGACGTCATGCATCGTCGGTAAATTATCTGTCATATCTGGCATCATTATTCCTACTTATCACGTACCATGTCTAATCTATGATCTCGGTTTTATCGCGGCAGGTTTAAGGCAGTTGGGATTGTGACTGCAGCCTCACCAAGATCCATGTCTGCAGCCCGCGGTCGCAGTGAGTAGGGCATGTTCTTGTACACGGCGTCCAGGATCTTCTCCTTTACCTGGGTGATGGTGTCACAGTTGAGCACCTTGACAGGGATTTCTGGGCTGTTCTCGTTGTCCGGGTTCACGCAGCTCAGCGTCTGGGCATCCAGGATGGAGAGAGGAGGAGGGGGTCAGAGAAAGAGGTGAGAAACACTGAGTGAGAGAGAGGTGTTGCTTGGTACGAAAGCCCTTTCATTACCCACTTCTCAACAAAGTGTCCTGGTGGAGAGGCTCTAGCCAGAAATGTAATTTCACCTGAATGAGGCTGTGCAGCTCTAGCGGGGACATTGAACGTGTAATGAGACACAGCCTCTCAGAGTCTCCGACATGGATATCAGAGAGGTGTCAGCCTGTCGCTGGAGCTAAAGCCCGAGGGAGGACTTATTGTGTCGGGCCGGCAGAGGAACCCAGCCGGCTTAATTTTAATAGGAAGGCAAAACAAAGAGGCATGTTGGTGTAATCCATGTGGCCATAACACATCATTCTCTTCTGATTAGCATAAAGCTGTCAGAATTCTGTAATTCTGCTTTATTTCTGTAACGATTTGGGAAGTCAGACAAAATACTCAGGCTGAAAGAACCTTAGGCAAGAAGCAAATTATTAGAAATGAGTAAAAAATAGCCCCGGTAGAGCTTTTGTTAAAAATCATTAAATGAAAAAAATGCTGGACTGTTGGAACATGAGAAGACTACTAGAGAGGCTAGAAATCGCTTTGGCAGGTCGTATACAATACAATACAATACAATAGTTAGTCCTACATATGAAGTGTCGTGAGATGAAGTGACACTACAATTGATTGGGATGTTTGTGGGATGGGTTTAGGGTGAAGGGTGGTTAAGGCTGGTACACACCAAGCCATCGTTCGTCTGTTAGGAATGTCTGTGAGCGTCTGTCGCCCTCTTTTTGTACGTCCCCCACCGCTGGCATTGTTTTTTTAGCTGAATATAGTATGGCTTCTTCTCAGTGTTTTACCCTGCCTTTCTCTTTCTTGCTTCTTCTACAACAAACAGGTCAAGAGCTGACAACACCGGTGCCAATTTCTTTTTCTAATTAGCCCTACTGATTGAGGGAGAGTACTAAGCAAACGCTGTTTCTTGGCAGATGCATGTTCCTGTTTCAAATCAAAGGGATCTCTCCGTTGTGGCTAGTTCTTGATCTGGACATTCTTTTTGCTGTGTCCAGGTTCTAAGGCTAGAAAATGGCCATGGATCATGTAGTCTAAATGCACACGTGTCCTTGAGCAAGACACCGAGCCAGATGAATGCAAAGGGAAGCCAGTGAGGAATCAAATCCATACTTTTCACTTGAGACTGCTTCCAGTTGGTGGAGATTGGGATAAATTTAGGGTTAGGGTTGGTTGGTTTCAAGGACTAAGGGGAAACAGCGGCTTCAGCGTATTGATGTTTGCACAAATAATAAAATAAGTCTGGGACTGGGCTCAAACCAAGACTAAAAGGCCCTCTCAAAATGTTACTTTGTTTTGAAGAAATTTGTTTTGTTTCCCTCAGCATGACAAGATGAAAATGTGGGTACGCAAGATTATTTCTCCTCTGCTGTCATGTTATCCAAAGCCAGACACTTGCCACATTTGTATGCGACCATCAAAAATGAATACAGACAAACATTTTCGGCCCTTTTATTCTTTTTTGTTTTTATGAATGTCTTTATGACTCACCAGCGTCTTGTATTCAATCTGCTGTCGGATGAGTTTGTCCTCACTGAGGGAGTAGCGTGCCTCTCCGGTGATGGAGTCTATGGGCCCCTTCTCCATTTGCTGTTTGATGGCACAGAACAGCATGAAGAGAGGCTCGCCAGCGCACTCCTTTGTTTTGGAAAGGAACCCAGGGATTAGAGCGAAAGGTGGGAGAGAAAGAAAATACGACACAGGGAAAGAAGTGAGGGGAAGAAAAGAGATCTGTATTCATCAGCACAGATGATGAGGCTCAGGTAACTAGAGCATGGCACAACAGACACATTAAAATGGAGCCTTCCCTCCCATTGAATTGCAAAGATGGAGGATGTGTCTGACCCCATAGGTATCCATTATTCCTCTACACTGTCCATAAACCTCATCAATATCAGTAAGTTAAAAAGACAGCTACAAGAAATACACGCACGGCATGTCTCCATCAGAATCAATGCTAATAAGTAGAGGAAGCACTATCGTCTATCGCTGCGACACTCGCAGCGATAAGGTGTGATATTTTTTACCTTGAGAAATTTGTGGAGCAAGAAGGCGAACCAATTTGTCAGCATCTTCTCTGCCACAGACTCGGTTCTGCAAGACGAAAAGGACACAGAGTTGTTTGTTAGGAAGAGGTGTCCCACTGAGAGCCAGAGTGCTCTGATTATCTTCCATAATTTAAGACGTTGAAGAGCCTGACATCGTCGGTACCAAAAGACATGACGTCGAGGGTTTAGAGAGAAATGGCATCCTCCGTCAGTCGCTCAGTCTCGGCGGACACATACGCTCTAATACGCTGTAATCTAAGTGCAGCCCGTGCAGATGATATTCGGGTCATGATATAATTGTGCAGACTCGACTTAAGACGCCCACTTCAAGTCCTCTCACTCCATTTCTTCCTCGCTGTGTCTACGCTTAGTTGACGTGAGTACAGATTGGACCATTTTTTATCATCTCCAGTATTCAATCCTTTAAATCATGTGGCATTACCTTAACTTATCTGAACCGGATCCAAAGCCTGCAGCTCGAAAGTCAACAGCTATTCTCGCTCCCTAACCTGCTGTCCCATTTGAGTCCTCTTTTACCCTTACCTGCATTTCAACCCCAACCCCGTGATGACTCTTCTGCACACGGCGTGCCATTTCTATTCCGCAGCAGCAGCATGTTTACACTGACAAGTTCTTGTTCTTTCAGCTCCTATGTGAACTCGTCCTTATATTTAATGAGTGTACTTCAGTTTGCGAGAGCCCTGGCTTTCAAAAAAGAAAGGGGGGGAAAAAAAAAAACCAACTCATGAAACATTCAGCAATCTAGCCTCAGAGCTGGCATAACACTCGACAGTTAACCAGAGGTGGAGGAGGGAGCGAGGGAGGGAGGAGAGGCCAGGCGAGGTGGCGCAGGGAGGAAATGTGAGCTGCAGCTGAATGTTTCATGAGTGGCACATGGAAGATAAGTCAGACCGACAACGACCGGTGCTGCCGTCGCACTCACTCCTCTCCATTTGCTTCCCTTCCTCTTCCAGTCCCTCCCACTCTCTATCACTCTTACCGCTGCTGTCTTTCACCTGTCTGCTCAGGCACCTCGCTCCTAAGACTCACATCGGCTGTCTCACACCGCTGCACAAAACAAAGCTTAACAGAGATGGGTTTTCCTTCGCTGGCCTAGTTACTCGTCCATCAGAAGTGCAGTAACTGGGCTGGAAAGAACAATTCACAAAAGAATTATCTATTCTAAAAGATAAGCCGCGCTGCTCAGAACGGGTCAGGTTTGTGGCAGGAAACGGCCTTGGGTTTTTAAAGTGAAAGACGTGGATGGAGAAAGAAATTATGGGCCCTTAATTTAATTAAAATGCCAGTTTTGATTCCTGAAATGTAAAAGGAATATAAATGACAAGCAAAACTTCTTACACGCTGAATGTTTCTATTCTTTATCTCCTCACTCTGAGCTTTCCCATGGGGAGGACAGATTTTGGTCCCTGTGGTGAATGAGTTTCTTGGCGATGCCTTAACTCGTATTCAAACACCTCCCTGTTAAGTTAATCTCCGAAGTAAGTGAACCCATATTCAGCTCAAATATATCAGCCATTTTCAAAATGACTGACACCACAAAGTGAAAATAATTTTAAGAAATCTCAAGAACCTAAACCATTTGTTGCCCAGCATACCACAAAGACAGTTTTTCAAAAAACATAAAAACTGTTTTTCCGGGTTTACCTGCGGAGGAGCAGTTTCGGGTGGTTCTTGCTCTCCAGGTTGCGCTCTATGAGATCCGAGAGCAGGTGTTTGAGAATGTCTGTGGCGTACTCCAGCCGCCCCTGCAGAGCGGTCATGATGAGCGAAGCCACGTAGCCGCGGTCGCGCATGGAGAAGGAGCGCTGCAGCTCCAGCGTGCGGATGAACGTCAGCAGTAAAACCTTGTTATTCACCAACTGAGCAAACTGCTTCAAGGCTTTCTCCACACAGGCCTGTCCGCTCCCTGGCACCTGCATGCACACAAAGGCACATAGGCATGTTAATAAATATCCACTCAAGCATGAAGTAACAACACTGATAAGGCAGAAGTGCCCAAAGAGACCCGTGGGCGTAGCTGCAGGCTTAGCCCAATAACCCCAATGTGCAGATCTTGACACATCAGATCCCCCTCGGAAACTAGTGAGTCATCACTTTTTAAACACAAGAACAAAACACGAGCCTCATTTTTCTGCAACAAGCAAATAAGCGGTTTATCTGACGAAAAAGTCAGGATAATTAAAGTGCAATCAGAGTCGGAATCATTTGATAAGACCATAACAACAACCTGTTGAAGCCAGCTGTAAATGGCAACGCCAGCCTGATTTGACCTTGAGTACTTTACAATTTGTTTTAGAAGTAATGAAAAGGCAGATGGTTTGTCATCAGGGTTTCAACGAAATTACACATGAAGTGCTTCATAACTGAAACAGCGCAATACGTAATGAAACAGCTCTAGTCACGTCAAAGAAAATTTTTGACCCAGAAAAACAAAGAGCTTTAACGACAACTTTCCTGATGTAAAGTTTTCGATTAAAAAGGTAAATTGCTTCTGATCAGGTGTACATCCAATTGACCAAACAGGTGTAGAACTCAGGATCAGGGAGGGGGCACACTCCTCGCAGAACACACTCTTCCAGCTGGATGTGAGCAGACAAACACACCTTTAACCGCTGACATTTGCTCACAACGCCCGGTCCAAAAGCAGTTTGACAGCGCTTGCCAGCGAGCCAAAATCGATTTTGTTTGGAGTGTACAGTAGCTTTAAGGTCAAGATGCCAGAAAACTGGTTTAGGCTGGATTCTAGGGCTGTGGCCCCTCGCTTCAGGGGTCACTTACCTCCAGCTCTCTGAGCACAGGGTGGTCGTCGATGCCCGGGAAGAGGACCCTCATGGCATAAGTGCGATAGTCGAGGTAGGGGATGCCAGCTCTGTCCAGATCGCTGGTTAGCTCGTTGATGTCTGTCTGCAGCTCCGCAAAAGCTGTGAGAGACAAATACATGTGTGATAGCTGCCTAAGAAGGTTTTTTTCTTGCCTGTTTCTGATAAATAAATGAAATGCTGTAAAAACCTTAACAGCAAAATGATGACAAATATTGAGATTATAGAAGATTTACATACATCTTGAAAATTTCTCAGCATTTTTTAGATCCACATCTCTCTGAAAATTTTCATAATGTGGAATACATTTAATTCAATGTATTGAAATAATGAACATTCAGTTCCCTCAGTTTCTCTCTAGCCAATATCAGTGAGTTATTAACAATTCCACAACAAATATCAGTCTCTAAAGATCTCAACAGATGGCACTATAATGCAACCACATTTGGTATCGTTCCTCAGGGAGTGTGAGTTTGAATGGGTGGGATTATATCTAATCTATCGGGTCAGTCCACACTCACCCTCCTTGCACTCCAGAGCCACTCTGGACTCCAGGTTGTCCATCTGCATCTGCAGGCGCTTCAGCGTGAGGTCATTCTCGTGCGACTTCCGTCTGTAGGCCAGCAGCACCATGATGACGATGACGAAGAGCAGCCCTCCTCCGGCTGCGATGCTGAAGATGGCGGGAAGGGTCAGCAGGCTGTCGGAGCGGATGTGAACTTCTCCTGGCGAGATGTGGAGGCCTCCTACTTGGACCTGGACCACAGGATTACAAAACAAGTGTGTAAAATGCTCAGATAACAAAGAATTTACTACATTGTTGAAGAAATGAGCTGGCAAGTAGAATAAAGATGTGGACCAATCAGCTTTAAAGAATTTTTTAAGAATAATTTTCAAGTTCCAGGCGCAGCACTTATTTGCAAGAGTGCCTGTCAATAAGTCTGACTGTGCTGTAAATGGTAACTTAATAGACCATGAGTGACTGACAATAACAGTGACTTACTGAAAGCCTGCCGCTGACCCACAAACACAGTGACGAACAGACAACAGCTGACCTACACACAGTGACCCAGTTCCATAGAGATGGGCGATTAGATGCACAGACGGTCAGAAAAATGGCTCAATAGGCAGAACCGCATTTGGACTGACCAGCACTTTGTGCTGCCCGGTGAGGTTTGGAGGCTCGCACAGCAACTGAGTGTCGGACACGGTGAGAGAACACGGCGTGTCTCCAATCAGCACCGTGTAATTCAGCCGGGCTCCACCAGACGCAGAGGGCACCAGGTTACGTCCCTGCAACACAGTGAGAGAGGCAATGTGAAAAATGTTGAAATGTTGAAATGTTGAAAGCAATATTTCAACATTTCAGAACAGATCCAAACAAACAACAGTAATCTTTTTTGATCCTAGGTCATCAGATGAGTGAATGTACCTATGTAACATGCTCAATGTAAATGTAAAAATTTCAACTCATTGCAATTTCTTGCTAATCATTTTAAATGCAATAAATGATTACCCTGCAATTTCGGGGCATTAGTATAATTAATGTAATCAAACCTCTCGGTGGGGACCAACAGCTAGCTTTGAGCCTCTGAGTCATATTTTACAAGAAATCTGATAAATGTATCCCAATCTGCTCTGCCGTGCAAATTCCACATTCGTGTGAAAGTGGAAGGCAGGTCCATTACAGAAACTACAAGATTCAGCCATGGTCTATTTGCAACAGGAAGCATTGGCGCTCACAGGGAATTCCATGGGAAATGAACTTATTAATTTTATACTAAAACATTAGTTCACATATTGTGTGCAGCAGGTTATAGATTCGACCTGTAGACCAGTACGTCGGTGCTGAATAGTTCCAGCGCTGTGTATGACTTACTTTGAGTATAATCGGGGCGCCAGGTTTCTGCTCCAGCACGCCGGACAGACTGAGGGGCTCCAGGTAAGGGTTGGGGTAGTAGACAAAGCTGGTGTTGCTGTACGTGAGCAGGGCTTGGACGTTGTTGAAGACGAAGCCGAACTCGTCCACGTGTTTGACCGTCTCCTGGTCTGCAGAGTAGTTTGCCTTCAGAGACGGGGCGAAGCAGCTGATGGTGGTCGTGTTCAGCACTTTGCACACCTTGGGAGGAATCGAGTCAGGTGTTAACTCATGCCGCAGTGCAGAGAATACCTACTGCCAGGCCCAGTGCGAGGCGGCGACAAGACTATCACCACATGTGCATGTGTTTTGTGATATCATAGCTCAGTGAATAATTGATAAGAGATAATAATCATGGAAATGCATCAATAATTCACATTAAATTCATTAATCAATATTTTTTATGTAGCAAGCAATTTAAGGTTTTAAATCTTTATAATCATTAATTTCACCTCTGGCGAAGGATTAAGAGTCTCTTGCATTATTTATGAACGTGGAAAGAAGAGCAGATGTCTCAGTTTATGCTTAAATGGGACAGAATTATGATTCTCTTCATTTCAGACGTTACGAATCTGATGGACCTCGGATTAAGTTTATATATGTATTGGCTGACAGTTGCAGTGTTCCCAGCTAATTTCCACCCACCTGCATGATTGTGCATCTGCCCTCCTGTCCTGATACAATATTAATTAATCAGGACCATTTTATTTGTTCTTGAGCGATTTCATTTTTGTGCATATCTACCATAAACATTTTTATATGATCTTTCTCCATTGATGAACAATGGACACCAGACTGGTGCAACAGGTCTCTGTCACAGTTCTTATCGATCGTTGGTGAATTATCAAGAGCCAATAGCGTTCTGGATTTTTAATGCCGTTCTCTCAGCATCAAGAAGATCCCTTGAATTCCCCGAGCTTCAGGGCAATCTCTAAGCCTCAGCTTTTATCTTAGGTTTTACAGAAAGTTGGTCCAAGTCAATTAACTGCTTCTGTGACTCCAAACATTTTTTAAGCAATTCCAGTTTTGTTTTGGAGATATGCACGATAAAGACAGCTGCCCTCATTAAATTTACCCGTGACCCTCTTTTAGCTGATGATTCAGGTTAAAGTTGAGCTTTAATCCCTTTAGATCTCGCTGCTGCCAGTGACACTGTAAAACATGCAGCTCTAATTGACTGGCGCACATTCTGCGCTGGCACCATTTAATTGGCTCACAGCAGACCTCTTACATGCAACAAGAAAATCAGGTATCCTCCAAACTCATTGCATTTGAAGTTCCCACACTTTCAGTGGATACAGTGTTTCATTCTCTTGTAGTTCAGATCGACCCTCTGAAGCCCAGAGGCACGTTTCTTTTTCAACGAATGCCTCCTTTACTGTGCTGCCGAGTCATGTTTGGGACACAACTTGGCAAAAATGTATTGGTCTGAAAAAATATAATACTTGAGTAATATTTAACTTTTCTTTTGTTTGCTTCTGTAACCTCTGGCTTTAAAGTCTTTATCCTAATGCAGGTAAACTATGTTGTCTTTATGGCCGCTCTTTACCTTCCCAAATTTGACTTTTTAGAATATATTGAGCTCTTCCAAGGTTGAGCCAAAGGTTCCCTTCAGAAGTGCAGTCTCAATTGGCAATTCCCTAATTGGTCCAAAGTGGAAAAGTCTAAAGGAGACTTGACTTTTGCCATCAGGGCCCCAGTACTTTGGAACCATGAGTCACTTTGAAGCCACCTGCCTGAGGAGCTCATGCAAACGAACTCAGCCCCATAAATCACCGCCCAAAGCTGACTCGCACTGTCATGTCAGCTTTTTAGAATCTCATTTTGGAATGAACTTTTTTCCCACCACTTACTATATATTTGTGCTATTTTTTTTTTACATGCACAGCATAATTTTACCTATGAGATCAGTTTAGTGATTTTTTTTTTTTTCTCCATCAAACCAGGTATAAAGACTGGCTGTTTTCTGTCATTGTTCACATTTTCATGTAGTTCTGTAGGAATGCAACATTTACACAAAACAAAACCATCAAAAGTCAGACCATCTGGTCTCACCCTTTTGGTGCTCTGGGGCGATAGCAAATTTGGATAATAGATTTTACAATTATAATTGTAATAGATGGAATATTTTTCTAGCTCTTTTTGTAGGCTTTGATGATTTTTTTTTAACTATACTTCTAGAGCATCTTTGCATATTTCATTGCTGAGGCATCATGATGTTGTATTTAAAATTACTGCCTTACACAGAGATGCATTGTTTTTCTTCATCATTGTTATTACATGCCTACATGACTGTTTACGCCTGATGTTTTGGTCATGTGATACTTCAGTTGTTAGTATGATATATTAAGGTTTATATTTCTTGGGCAATAACCTCAGTATATTCATATTGTATATATTTTTTGGTGCACAGGATCTACATTTTTAGCATTATTAATTGTTTGTCGTATGTGGTTTATATTGTAAATATTTATATCTGAAATTATAGTATGTGTTGATCACCTGATGAAGAGTTCCCTTGTTCAAAATGTCAAGGTGAGGTGGTGATTTAACAAATTCTCCTGGGAGCATTTATTCTAGTGTGTGGACTTTATGTCTTAACTACTATCAATATCTTGCCCAGCACCTGCAGTTCTGACCTGAGATGCACATCAGTAACCCATCCCCCACTTTCACCGCTCATGTGCACGGCCCCACACATACAGACCAGGGTCAGGGCCGGGTCAAATGATGAGAGGTGCGAAATTTATCGTTGCTCGTCTTTATTTATTTGTTCATTTGTTATTTTTGAGGCATAACATGAGGATTGGATGCCGATGGCCCTTCCAGCATGTGGCGCTCTATAAGGGACTGCTCATATGTCCGATGCAAAAAGTCTTATGCCACCTAAATTCTAATTAAATTGCATAAAGGCAAATAAAAGCTTCAGGCTCCATTTTTCAAATGTCAGTACAGCTTTAAATTTAGAAATGGCAGAAGAGCTTACAAACTGTTGATATCAGCAGATTTAGGCTCTGATAATGACCATCAACTTTGAGGACAAACTCCAAACCAGGTTTTTTTTTTTTTTTCTGGAAGTTACAACCGTAGCACATCGGTTAAAATCAACATTGCCGTGACATTTTCCACCAGTTTGAGTAAGCAACATAAAGAAAGTGGAATGTAGTTTAATAGCAGTTGCCACACTTACATTGACAGATTCATGGCCGGCGTATTTGACTCTGACCCGTGGCTCCTGAACAACATCCAGGTTTGTTCCCGTCACTGTCAGGGTGGTGTGCCCACTGTGTGCAGAGAGGTTTAATGCTAAATAAGAATTAATGGCCAAATCACACACACTGTATCACACGCATGTTGGCTCTGTATGAACCCATAAAAATTCACCATGATTTAATTATACACATGGACGCAGAGAGAGATCAATCTTTTTGACTTGCAAGCCCAACATTCTCCAGAGAAGCTGCATTAATGCGGGCTGGAGGAGTCTTTGTTATTGGGCAGAGGACCCAGATCAAACGGCGTACCAGCTGGCTGCTATTTTATATTCATCCATGACAGTGAGGCTGGCTGGCCTAGCCTCAATACAGGTGCTGCTTGTTTACATATGTGCACTAGATGTGATTAAAATAAACAACACTCTCTAATCTTTGCATAACCTGTGCTGCAGCATGAGCTTATACAAATGGCAGAGAGGAAGTGCAGAGTAGAGAGACGGAGAGACAGAGTGGGGAAGAACACGAGAGTAAAATGAGGAAAAACGGCTTAAAAGACATTTAAAAAATGGCCAATCCTTCTCTTCTCAACACTTCAAAGGGTACCTACAGTAGCTTGTAGGGCCACATAGTCAGACTGCACATTCATGATGAGTGTTCTTGATTGCAGCTCTGTAAAACTTCTCCTGTCACCAGGCTGAGGGCCAAGGTGTCTCTCTGAAGTCTAATCTGCCGGGACGCAGTGCTGGGAAATCCCATTCAAAACCAAATCAAGGGCCTTCTCTTACTGAGCGGAATGGAGGCACCTTTCAGATCACATTCTCTTTCATGGTAATGGGAGTAGCATGAGGACACTCATTTGAAGACAATAACGTACACACTCTTGACAGAGAAGACAGATGGTTTGAGATAGGAGTGAAGGGGGACATCAAAATGGAAAGACCCTCATTAAACAGGGGTGGTGGTCTAAGACACCAATTATCATCCACTTACAATGCAGTCCTGACATCCCTTCCCAGACGTTTCAAACCTCCTTCAAAACTCGCCTCATGTGACGCTCATCACTCACACGATGGCAGAGCAGGGCAATGAGTCATTGATGAGTCACACCTTGAATATTGTGACCATAAAAAACTCACATGAATGTGAGGGGGGTCATCAATGAGTCACACCTCAAAATGACTCATTAATGAACTAAACCTTTACTTGTGACCCTGATGTGCACACACAGAGAGGGTCAACGACTCGGGTGACCACCTTCAAGGTCTAACGACCCTAACAGAGGTTGAATACTGGGGATATCCCAACACATTTTAGAACTAAAATAGCCTTTCAGATGAGAGGTGAAATGTCTTCCAAACCAAAAAGAAGTCCAGATGCCTTCAACTGAACCCTTAAGTTTAGCAGCATCATTCATGCAAAGCAGGGTGAGAAGTATTCCAATAAAACGTAGAGTGAGTAAGTGCTATTAAAAGTGGTCGCGATGCTGCGATCACTCATCAGATGTCGCTTAAAAGCTTTGTTGTGATTGACTACCGCTGCACCTCAGTTGGATTGCATCACTGGAGTCACAGGCTTCCCGACACCGTGATGAGCTAACACACCGTAGTTTGGCAAGAGGAGTTTTTCATCATTATTTGATATTTATTGGAACAATACTTTACTGTATAATAAATAAGACGGAATAAGATGAAAGTGTTGACTGACTTTAGTCTTCAATGTATATGCTCAACATATTTTATTTTGGAGAAATGCTAATGAGTGCATAATAGTATGTGTGACAGACAGCATATGTGCTGCAATTTAGGGTCCTGCAACGGGTCAGATACCCACAGTTACCAGCTGGGTAACCTGCAAATGTTAAAAAAATACATATATTTGCATAAATTCATGGGTATGAGCACAGGTAGAAATAAACAAAATGAGGCTGGGCATTGGGTGAAAAGAAAAATATGTTTGTTTGTTTTCAGGAGAAAACAGAAATTAAATTTATGTGCAGTACTTCACCATCTAAATCACTAATGTTATCAAGGTGAGTCCGCTGCAATGTTGTTTTATTTTGAAAGGCAACGACGCAACCCAACTGCTGCGATGTCGGTTCGCTGCATGAAAATGGAGGTTGTGAAAGCAAAAACAGCCAGAGCAAAGCAGCTGACGCGACAACCAAGAGAAAATTTTCAAGAATAATAAGTGTCAAAGCCTGCGTGTTTAATCACGATCCACGAGTTGGGTCGCGGGACTTGTGCATGTGCAAGTTTGATTTTGAGAAATTTTTTGAACTTTACAAGTCTGGGTGAGCGCAGGTTATCCAAACTGGACCCGTGCAGAACTCTGCTGCATTTTGTAAAGTAAAATTGCTTCCTCGCACATTAAACATGTCTGTGCTTCCATCCCATAGGCATCTTCCAGCTGCAATAATATTTTTTAGTTTTAACGCTGCTGCCATTTTCATTCCGCATTGTCCATTTTTTACCTCATTTTAACTTGAAGGAGGTTATGATTTCACCCGTGTCTATTGGTTGGTTGGCATGTTGGCTTGTAAGCAGGATTACACAAAAAACAATTGACCGATTTTGATGAAATCTTCTGATTCGGTGGCCAAAAAAATCATAGGTCAAAGTTACTCAAAAGTCAAAAAGCTAATTTTTTTGTCCATAACTCCAGAATGAATTGACATTGAGAGGTCCAGCTGATGTCATTTTGGAGCTGACACCACTGGCTACAGATGATTAACTTTTGGGCTTTTCAGTCAGAGGTCAAGGTCACTGAAAAGTCAAACATTTTTTAAAAAACATATCTCCAGACATAGAGAGGTCTAACTGGTGTCATTTTGTAACAAATCCCAGGGTCCTTCACAAAGCCACAACCAGCTAGTTCCACCTTTATTGTGTCACCCATCAGTGGCACCAATATGCTGTTTATCGCACCAAATGACCTTGACAAAAAAAGTCACATTCAGGATTATTAAAAGCAAACACAACAGTCTGGTAGAAAGCTGAAATATGAGCTCACATAAAT
The DNA here is from genome assembly GCA_001698575.1 of Mola mola. Taxonomy (NCBI): domain Eukaryota; kingdom Metazoa; phylum Chordata; class Actinopteri; order Tetraodontiformes; family Molidae; genus Mola; species Mola mola. The sequence goes on from KV751353.1 coordinate 4,105,451, forward strand.
AAATTACCTTAAACCGTAATCATTTATTGCTGGGGAGCCACCATTGTTGTAGGGAATTTAGATGGGTTGGCAGAGGTTTGCATTCTCTGATTGCTTTCTTATTATTGATGTCATTGTTCTGTGTGGGGTACCAAAATTAAACTGGGTCTGGCTCGTATCTGCACATGCAGAGCTGTTTGGCTACCTGGTAATGCTCCACAAAGGTTCAATGCGCTGTACAGTGGGATCCTCTATGTACTCGAAAGCCAGAGTCCCAGGAACTTTAGCTCGGTCGACACTCAAAGTGACCTCCACCATCCCGGCTCTGGTCACAGACGGCGGCGAGAAGCACACAATCTCCGACATGGTCCTCCTGGCCGGGAGTAGCAAAACATTGATATAGTCATGCCTTTTTATTTTGACTCTAAGCACTCGCCGCTGCTCACAGTTACAATACAGTAAGAGGAGAGGATCCATTATAGACTGTCCAATCGCTTCCACGTTACAGACACATTAGAGACGGAACGCTGTAATTAGAGGGTGCTCTGGCTAATAGCTTCATCACCTCTCTCTCCAGACTCCTGCCATGTGAGGCATGCTGAACTTTAAATAGATATCTATAAATACACAGGGAGCAAAACCTACCGCTGTGGGTTTCATCCACGCCTCACAAATCAAGACTTTTCATTTATTAACATTAATTCTTTCTTGTATGTGGGCCTTTTTAAGCAGCGTGATCTCATATGGTTAGACAGGTTTTAATATTATGTGGAGGCGTCGGGAGGATATATGTTCATCGGACTCACCGATACAGCTCACAGGTCTGACTACCAAAGTAGACATTAACAGTGCTTCCAGCGCCCAGGTTCTCTCCAACAATTGTGACCTTGGTGCCCCCAGACTCAGGCCCTCTGCCTGGGGCCAATGCCAGCATCGAAGGGGTCTGTGGAGGACCAGAAATCATGAATGTTTCATTCCACAGGCAGAAATACAGTATGTCTTACTAATTGTCTGATTCTGAAAGCCTTGTTTTAATGGCCTCGACTGAATAAATCACGTCCCTCTGTGATGGAATTTTCCAGTTTTCTTTCATTAAATTTTAAATGCCAAGGCATTTGTCAAGGCCGTGGCCTCTGTAGCCTTGAGTGCAGCAGATGGCAGTCATAAACAAGTACCAAATGGACCAAAGGTAAATAAACATAGGTGCTAGAAATTTAAATAGCAGAAAATTATATTAAATGAATGTTATATAATTGAAATGACCAAATCTAATTAAATGAAGGAAAAGTCCTTCACAGTCAGTGTACTATATCATAGAGCCCTGCACGGGATCCTGTCCTGGTATATTTTCTACCGCTCCTGCCCACATTTTGAGTTTTCTCCAATCCAGCAACCAAGACACGGTGCTTTACTGTGCAATATTAACAACTGTATATGTGTATGTGCCAGAAAAAAAATCTTCTACTGCATAAATACATTATTGCTATTGTAATGATAAATTATTTTTATGCAATAACCACATATATTTTTCTATTTTTTTAAGTATTACTTTAGATCATTATGTTGGTTTTGTGTTACGTGATTGTTTTATCTTTAAAGCTGGATACAACCTGTGTCATTTATGTCTGCGGTTCCCAATAAAGCTAAATATTTCATTACAAATCTATAATTTTGAGCAATGACAAAAAATTAAATCTTTTATATGTTTAGTTTTGTATGCAGGTTTTTGTACAAATTATCCAGTTAGTTTTTTAATGCAATTTTATTTAACATATGCAAATGTAGGAACCCCAGGCTGCGAACCACAGATTTATATGAAGTTGAGTCGGTAATGTATTTATTTATTTTTTAACTTCTGCACGCACTAGGGGGCAGATAACATAAACACCAGTGTCACATGCTTTTATCTGCTTCAGAGGCTGAGAAATTAAACAATCTACGTGGGCTATTCGTTCAGACACCTCTCAAAGAACAATCCTTTGTTTTTAAAGTGTTTTTTAACATGAATCAGAGCCACATCTTATGCGAAAGAACTGTTTTAGCCTTTGTGGATAATGAAGTTGACCCTCCTGATCACTGCTAGAAATCCTCTCTGAGAGTCATCTTGAATGCTGAAATCAGGTGTGATCAAATGGACTCCATAATTATCTCCTGTGATCTCAGGAAAATAAAAGTTGTTTTTTCATAATAAAGTCTGGGTATGTCAATTAATCACCTTATGCTATCCAGAAATAACAAGATAAAATAACACACTATCACGAGATAAAAGCTTTTTACTGTTTTGTCTGGAGCCAAATTAACTTGTAATATCAATAATATAATTAAAAAGTAATTGCAAGCAGAGCCGCTCTCGGCTGCCACAATGCTCGGGTGTATCTTCAAAAGAGAGCAAACGTCTTTCACCGGCAGCAAACATTGAACAAACCCTGAGAAACAACATCTACTGTGTACTTGGTCGCGGCAGCTGGAATCAAAAAACTAGTCGCTGTCTTTTGCCTTATTCATTGCAAACATGTTGCTGTTTTATTTTCAGGTCAAATGGGCAAAGTTAATGTTTCACTGTCAAAGTTACCACAAAGGAGTAGAGCTGGGAGGACTGCGCCTGCAGTTCTGGTCTGCACTCGCCAACGCACAGCTTAACCGGACCTGGCGCACTTCCTTTAGGAGCGGCGGCCATCTCGCACACGATCCTGTCAGGGCAGAAGACGGCAGGGCGTGAATGTGGGTGCACGATAACGCTAACACGCGGCAGACCATCAGGCGCGCGCACACGCAGTGGACTCACAGTGCTGTATCACACTTATTATGGAATGCACGGGGGGGAAGATGGCCTCTGCTGGCCGCTGTGATTGAGGCAGACTTTCATGGAAGTTACGGGTCAATACAGAGGGCCATCTTTCTTCCTAATGGGAAACCTATAACGGCAATATAACTCGGATGATAAACTACATCTCTCCTCATTGCCAGCGTGATTGCCACCCACCATTACCTCCGGTTGCCTTGACAACAGCTTCTTCAATAAGTCAGTATTGCTTGTCAGGTCAATAAGATAAAGTGCGCCATGAATAAGTCATTATAGCAACTGACCCCAAGAAGGAATTAATGGTTGTAACAGCTGTAATGGCGTGTTTTAAGGCACTGTGCGCAGCAAATGAATGGCCCTGCCGAACGCATGGGGGAACTCTGCGTTCTCTGAGACAATAAAGACACCCAATGAATCGTCCCTGCCCAGCCCTTCTATTCGTACATCAAAAGAGTTTTCCAATTTTCTGCTGGCATGTGCTTTTCTTTTTTCCTTTTTTTCCTTTTTTACAAGGATATAAATTAAGACCCTGCAGCCTGAGCCCAATCGCATTACATGGCTGTGAGAGAAACACATGGCTAACAGATTGTCCCTCCAGTCAGCGACATGCAACGCATTTCAATTACAGCTGTGTCGGCAGCCTCATAACGGCGGCACAAAGACCGTCTCTTTCCTTTGGCTCTGACTGCGATGCAAGCCCCCCCCACCGCAGACACACAATCCTACAACCTGATGAGGCATCACTGGGCTCGGGCTTATTCACAGGCTGTTCTGGGCTCTGACATTAATAGTGTGTGAGGGAAATTGAGATTGCACGGGTTTATTTGCATCAGTACAGTAGGACTGTGTACAGACCGGATCCATGTGTGTGTGTGGACCAGGATTCAGGAGTGGAGGAGTCTCTCTTACTGTTCCGCAGTGATGTATCCCTGCTCCTGCGGGGTGCACTGCACACCCGCCACCTCCACGTTGCTCTCCAGCTCGGAGAAGGACAGACCCAGGTTCAGGCCCTGGATGGTGACCAGTGTGCCCCCCTCTAGAGGTCCTGCCACTGGACTCACCTACATGGGAAGCAGGAGAAAGTCATGACAGGGTTTTATGTGTGTGCAGTGACAGGCTTTCAGATAACAGCTTATTATTGTTGTCCTCCCCCATACTCAAAAACCAGGAGCGCAAGTAATATCTTTGTGCGAAATGATTTTTCTTTTTCCTCAATAGATTTCTTCAAGTAGAAGTTATGGCATATTTTGGAAGGATATTATAGAGCTCGACCTCAAATAATGTCATTAATTACTGTTTGGGTCAAGAGTCACTAAGTCAATAATTCTTGTTTGTTGGCACTTTCACAAAATATGAACTGTTTAGCCCAAAAATGACAGCCTTCAAAAGTATTTATTATGCATATCAAATACTGCAGAGGATTAAGGCCAAATAGATACTTGGGTTCTGACTTTTTACTCACAAATCTGACTTTCTTTTTTCTTTTTCCAAGGAAAAATATTTCACCCATATTTTTGCAAATATTCAGTGTTTAAATTGTCGGAAAAAGGAGGAGATTTTGAGTAAAAAAAGTCAGTCTTGAAACATCTTATCCTTCTCCGTAGTTTGATGACACCGAGTGGCAATCAGCGGCGCTGAAAAGTGAAGCCAACTTTTAAGTAGCGATAAACGCTCTTTAAATAGCAGTCTGGGCTCATGCCCAGCTCATCAGTCACTGGCGTTTTGTCACAAGGAGCACCCTTTGGCAGCAGGGAGAGGCACACAAGGATTGAATGTTGTAAGTGATGTAAATGAGGGGTGGAGCTTGGGGATCGTTTCATCACTGCTGTTTAGTGCCTAAACATAGCCAAGAAAACATCCGCCATGAGCACCAAAGAGCCTATGGTACATCCCGAAAGGTTTAGCAAGATGGCTGGTGATGCCAAAGGTTACCTCCTTTATCTGGATGTTCCCTGAGGTGTAGCGACAACGCGTCGATAAAAGACGAGCTGGGATTAGAGCGGGTTTCAAATGGCCACTGAATGGTAACCCCAGCTGCAAGTCAATGTCCACAGATCCCCATGATAGAAAAGGCTAAACTTCACAGACTGGTACTAAAAATGTCTCCATAGTTAATTAACTTTGTCTAGACAGTGCACTTCTTTAAATTATATTGAGTTTTGAATTTATGCTGGGAAAGTGACGCATCGCCTCAGCAAACTCAAGTCACTGAACTTGACCTCTCAACCCCGTTTTCGTCATGTTCTTGCTTTTTTTATTTCTGCAAATATTGGACATACAATATGCTGTGTCCTTTGGTTATTTCCACAAATAGACTGAAGGCTGACAGAAAAACCTGAGCACAATCCTGAGGTCAAAGAGGACCTGCTTTACTGAAGGTTGGTTGCAAGACTTAATTACATTTGACTTTACACACTTTTATTTGACCTGAACCAGAGCGATTCCTACGGTCCCCCCAAATCTGTGAGAATGACCTAACTCACACGCAGCCATGGTTTATTCAGAGAGCCTTGAAGTATACTAATTCAAAACAAACATTCATGAATAATGCAGTGAGCAACCAAACCCTGACAACCCCATTCACAGCCATTTCCACGGTTAAGTTTGGACCTGCAGAGCAGAACCGGAGCAGCAGTCTGTACTACGTTCATTCAGCTGCAGCTCCTTCAGAAACACTAATAATGTGACAGGGACATCAAAGGCTCGCGGCTCTTCCACTTCAAAGAGCCGCGCATCTCTTCGCCTGACCCGCTGCGCCTCGTTCGAGAGAACGTACAGGAGCTGGTGGCATGAAAGATCCATCGCTGCCCTCTAAGCAAACTGCATTCGCTTAAAGAATAACATGTGAGATCGTCTCAGGTAAAGAGATGGGAAACTGGGAAGGTGGCTACGGATGAAATTGTTGCTTGCTCTTGACTAATCAGGAATATCCGACAAGATGCGTTGGAATAGAGGTTTGTGATACTGAGAGGTACAGCTGGCTGGATGGTTGGGAAAACTCTTTTGTTAATGGGCATTCCTGGGTTGGTTTTGTTCCATTCTCTAACCCCAGTTAACCCGACAGCAGAGCTGGGATGGTTGTTTTCATAAGTAAAACCCTAATGATCAGAATGGGATATTTTATCCCATATATGAACAACAACTATTGGTATATGATCCTGTATAAGCCTTAAATTGTTGCAATTTCAACTCAAATTGAAAAAAGAAAAAATCTTTGTTCATTCTCACGTTTCCATTTTATAATCTGAGGTTTTTCAACAGATGTCACTGTAAAGGCCGGGACACATCAAACTGGTTGACGGGAAAGCTTATAAGCGTCTCTCGCCTCAGTCCTCATTCCTCGTCACCATTATTTCCATCCGAACATGCTGAATCAGTCAGGCAGTGACAGAGAGCACTCTGAACAGCTGTTCGCACAAGAATAGAGGCGGAAGTGAGTAATAGGTTTTTTCTTAACCCCCCCCACAAAAAAAACCCCAACTCCGCCTCTGCATTTCTTCCACAACCATTAAACCAAGTGCTGTCAACACCATTTTCATGTTCCTTTCAGCTGTACTGCACAAGCAACTCTTTATCTCTTCAGCAACTGTTTAATTTACAGTTTTTATCTTCTTCCTGTGTCCCTTATTTACTCACATATACAGACTATCCCCCCAATTAGATCCGACAAAATATTCTATCATGATGTGGATGATTTCACATCAAGATAACGATATACTGTAGATCAAAATATTGATTGTTTTCTGTCAAAAAATGTGCATTAAAGAGTAACCAAAGCACCAAAACACCAGTTTTCAGTAGTCTTTTTCATGGATTCAAGCCAAATCACATTTAGCTTGCGGTCTGCCGACGTCTGTTGGTGCGTTCCAGTGCAACTTTTCCACTCCAAAGTACATGAGGCGACACAGCAGGGTGTCCATCTGTCGTGGCTACTTCTTTACGTTTGGCTGGATTTACACAGTGACACTTCCTTACTTAGTTGACTGTGACTGTAGAGTAAAGTATCTTCAACTACTGTCACATCAGAGTTTTACTGTCGACAAAACAAACCAGATTTTGCCTTCCTTCCATCTCAAATGTTTCTGAACTGCCACACTCTCATGAATCCACTCAGCTGTCCTTCCATTTAAGACTTTAGCAACTAAAATTTCTCTAAAATGTTGGAGAAGCCAAATGGTACATTTGATCCAGGAACATTCATACTTTTGATTAAAAAAAAAAAAAAGAAAAATGGAAAAAAGTAGCGGTTAATCCTAAATGAAGCTACATCCTACAAACATACGTCGCTAAACAAACTCACATCTTGTGTTTCTGTATTTAAAATATGCTCCACGTGTGAGATGGTGACTCCACCAGGCAACAGTCCAAACAAACAACAAACCTCAGTAATGCGTGGGTTGGTGCACTTGACATTCCTGGCAGACAGGTTCAGCCAACGGCTAGCGTAGGGGGAGATGGGGGGGCAGTGCTGCCTCATGGTGCACCGGCCCTCGCTGCCGCACCAGCCGCACTGGAACTTCCTGTCCGCCCGCAGACACATGCCACAGCTGTCCCGCTGGGCGCTGCACTTGTAGAGGTGCACTGAGGGAAGACGCAGAGAACATCAGGTCAGTAAAACATCGTGGCGTTAATAGACTGCGAAAAGCAGCAGTAAAATATTGTGTGAAGTCATAATGAGTAATGGACCCGGAGGGAGTGTCACTGCGACCAATCAACCGTTTAACTTTAATTGAACTAATCAACCAATCAGAGCTCATTCTTAAACCGCAGGTATTCACAGTCGACTCAAGCACGCCCGGCTCCGCAGTCAACTCAATAAATTTAATAAATCCTTAAGAAGCAAGCTTTTTAAACTCCTTTTTTGTGAGGAAAAAAACGCTGTAAAAAGTAATCCCTAAACCTTTCTTTGATGTCCGTCTCTAACATCCTCTCACCTTTAAGCAGCCTCTATTTATGCCCGTATAAAGGAACCTCCCGAGGAGTGACAAGGCCTGTTAAAATTCATTTATCCTTGAGTACAGGGATGCATTTAATGCGCAAACCAAAATGACAAGTGACAAATCTGATGCTGAAGAGGAGACCGAGAACAGCTGCGAGAGCCTACGTGAGCAAATAAGAAGATTCACCCGTCAATCGCGAGTGATTTTGTGCTTGTTGATAACAATCGCCGCTATTGTGAACTTTCTCTCAAGGCCCTTTGAAAGCCTTGAAGTGATCTCTACAGCCCATCTATCGCCTGTGGATAGAGTGCTTTACACTTGTCCTGCCTGGTAGTGATGGATGGCAGAGGCACCTTTAATCTTCTCGGGATTGTCGATGATGAAATTGCCGTTCCATACGATGGAGAGGTCCACCGCCAGGTCACTGATCTTCACACCCTCGTACATGTACTGAAAGGCAGAAACAGAGAATGAGGGGAGTGTGCGGTAAGTGAATCCGGAGCGATAGAAAGCCAAAGAGAGACAGAGGAAAAAGAGTAAAAAAAAAAAAAAAAACAAAAAAAACACAAAAGCGAGTTATAGAGGAAGACGGAGTGGGGGAAAAGGAGAGGATGAAAGGGCAGCAGGGAGACGAGGCTTTTAACCATCTGTCATTTCTGCCATGCTTGTCTGCTCCTCTCCTCTTTGACATGTAGGGACGCAAACCGCGGCCGGGGCGGGCAATCATCCACATCTGAAGAAAATGGCCTTTTCGTTCATTGTCACATCGAGGCGTGTGTGTGCTGTGCATCGAAATTTAGCCTCTGATTTGCATTGTGAAAAAAAAGGGGAAAAAAAAAACCCTCCTTCCCTTCCCCTTTCTCCATCACTCTTCTTCCGCTCACGCGCTTCACATTTTCCCTCGTCACTGTCACTGTTTCTCCTCAGTCCGCTCAGCACCTCAGGCAGTATTCACTCGTGTACCCTATGTACTTTGCCTGCACAACATCCCAGCTGTGTGCCTCATTCGACAGCCGTGAGACTCCCGGCGGGAGTGTTTGGGGTCGTACCGAGCTGTTCTGGCACTGCACGCTGGTGCTGTTGAAGCGCAGCGCCGTCACACGGTGGCTGACACCCTGCACATTCACCACGCACTCGTAGCCCCGCTGGCCCGACTGCGGCTGCGGAAGGTTTCGGGCCTTCAGGGTGACGGGTCGCACCTCGCCGGCTGGAATGAGGACCTCCCCAGAGTGAAGGAGCTGAGGGCAGTCCTGTGCAAAAAAACAACAAAAATACACATAACTGCACCACTCGCATACAGAAAACATACTTAATATTCCCCCATGCATGTTTTTCTTTTACTAGTTTAGCATATCAACATTTTGTAGGCCTCTATTTCTAGTAAACCATTTTTATATTTATGTATCCTTCTTTGTAGGTGTCACTGTAATCTGCGTTAACACATATGAATAAGTTATGCAAACATGAAGGTATTATGGAGTCTTGGGATTAAAGAGAAAAATATATCGTTAATCCCAAATTAATTCGCCTTCACATGCCTCATGTCACATCTTCTAGTACAGTTAACTATATGTAAGAGTGCAAATCTACACTCGGTTGTGAATATAATATACCCCCTACTGCCATATTAGGATATTTAAGAGACAAGACAAGGTGCGTTTTGTGTTTTATTCAATCTTTAACTCTGTCCTGATCGGATTTCTCTGAAAAATCCAAGGTCACGTGCAATCACAAGGTAGCCACAGCCCAAGTGCATCCTTGTTTATCTTCTATTTCGTCTTAAATATTACCATAATTTGCACAATAAACATGATTCTGCAAGACTTCAGCTAATGACTCAAACCATAAAACCTTTAGGAAACTTTCAAGATTGTCATTGAAATGACAATTTTATTTAAGTCAATTCATAGACCTTTCAGACAATGATATGGACGTTCTTTCTATCTGTTTTAACCTTTGTTTTACAAAACGTGTAGATCGCGCACTGAACCGTTTTCCCTTTAAAATTAAAAAGCAACTAGTAATAATAAAAATAATAGTAGTAGTATTTATATTTTTATAAAGTTACTCAACACATGTTTCCCAGTCTTTGATCCAACACCTTTCTGCTACACCGCCGGGGATGTGATGGAGAAAACGATAGCAAAAGGTCATCCATTTGCGCTGACAGACGGTACATTGGGTACATGTGGTACATTTGTTTACAGTGCTGTTGTTCGTACAGGCTCATTACATGAGAACAACAATGGTCATTGTCAAGTGATCATTTTGCTAACTATCCTTAATAGTGTATACAAGGTATTTAATATAACACTAAGAGCCTGACCAATACATTATTTGTATATTATCGGCCGATATTGGCCAATCACAGTTATATCAAAAACGGCATACATTTTATTGGCTGATATAAAAATGTTTCAAAGAAGACAACGCAGAAAAAGATGCTTAGGGTAATTTAGTATTAAATTCCCATTGAAAGTTACCATTTCAGTGCAAATGTGTCATTTAAAACTGTAAAAGTTCATTTTTATCAGTAAAGTATTCTGCCTCATCTGAGAGATTATAGTGAAAGTATAATGGCCTCGTTATACTCGTCACTTTCACTTCTTTGACAACGGCGGGATACGCCCCCTTGCTTTTTCTATTGCTGAATGATCAGTCTGATTGTCCATTTAGAGAAAAGTAGGTAAACAAACTTGGGACAAACTTCCAGCAGGCTGCTGACAAAAAACAATATGTATTGTCGCTTTTTAATGGAGTGGGTCTTCTTCATTGGTTTTGTTCCAGCTGTCACTGCGGTGTAAAAATGCATTTTCAAGCCTTTGTGTCTGTTCTCAGCTATTGAAGTAACAAGGCAGTGCGAGATGGTGCCTTCTGGGGAAATGGAGACCTGCTTGCCTAGAACTATAAATTGATTTTTCAAAGGTTACATATACAGTACAGCTCTTGATTTAAGGTGATTACATGCTAAGTTTAACACAGTTATGAAGATCATAATATAATATCATAAATGTTAGCTAATCCTTAATTCTACATACTGCATCTTTAAAAACCCAACAAGAGGATTCTGGCCATTAGAAAAAAATGCAGGTTTAAGACACTTCTAATTGACCTGGAAGCTCCGCCCACTT
>KV751353.1:4116913-4127781 GCA_001698575.1 Mola mola
GTTAGGTATTAATAGAATCAGACTGGCAGGGAGCTGCAAACACTGGATAATTAATTATGGAGGATGATGTGATGCTGAGGTGATGGTGTTAGTGGGGGAGGTGGAGGCAGAGGTGCCGGTTTAGGAGTGTGTTTGGTCTGGAATATTAATCACAGGAGTTCACAGGGTCACTCGGCAGCTAATGGAGGCCGTATTGGTGCGGCGCGGACGTGATGAGCCTCCGACTGTTCCTGACTAATGGCTTAATCAGGTTGCATTGTGTCCATGTCACAGTCAAAGAGCACGCTGAATAGGCGGCGTGCGTGTAACTGCTGTGGGCCAATTTCCCAGGTTTGGCTGCTTGTGTACGGTCATGGTTCAGTAAAATTCACAGTTAAAGGTTAGTAGAGTGTGTGCATGTGCAGCTGTCAGTTCAAATCTCACCATCACCTCAAAAAAATGGGAGAAAAGTGTTGACCTGCTTCACTTTTTCTATGCCAGTTGCAGATAGTAGATTAAAAAAAAAAAAAAAAAAGGTTTCGCAACAGAAGGCTTTCAACTAACTCAGTAACTCAAAACTGTGACCTGCCCTTTATTGAGGTCTGTTTTATTTTGCAGAGCAGAGTTGCTCATTTGCAGACTTCATTTAAAGCCAACAAATGCTGATATCTGGCGTTCGTCCTAATTAGTTGCACCTTTGTATTGTATTGTGTAATTGTTATTCACATAGAAACTCTCCTGTCACAGTTTATTGCACAACGGCTGGAGACTGACGCAGCTTCCCGGCACCGTCAGGAACCCCAGATACGCAGGGTGAAAGAGATGAGCATTTAATTAAAGTCCTCTCTGATTTACATTATTTTATCCACCCTCAAGGCGCCACAGCGAGTCTAAAATCTAATTTTTTTTATGTCTTCTGTCTTATGACAAACCCAATTCCCAAGTGGGGGCCACCCCGCAGGGACCAAAAAGTCAAGCCAAAAAGCGGTGTGCGAGTCCGATGCTTATCAGTTTAGTGTTCCTGGGGGACCGCTGGCCTGCAGCGAAGCATGCACGGCTGCAGCAGTAAAGCTGCTCGGATTTTAACAATAGGCAGTTTCCAGGCGTGGTTATCCATCTTAGTGCGTAAAAAAAAGGGATATATGCTTTCAAATTTTATATTCCCCCGTAATCACTGACAAAAACTGATGGTGTTTGTGTTGGTGTTTGCATGTCCAGCTGTAGGACATAAGGCCCCCCAGCTGCCAGTTTAAGCACAGTGAGAACAAACAGGCCGTGGCAAACGCATCATGTTGATTTAAATTAGAGCCGACAGATAAATTGCAGTCGGAGACGTTATCTTACAGCCTTATCTTAAGTGGAGGTTTGAGCATCAGATACATCGGTGCCCTAAATTAAGCTGTGCTCTCCCATCTACTGAGCAACTCAAAGGTGGTGGTGACTCACGTTTCATGTGTGCTGCAGTTGTAGAACTTCACCTCCGTGCTGGCGACCATTTGACCGGTCTCCTTTGAGTTCAGGCGGAGCTCTACGCCAGCCCAGTCTGAGAGCGAGGGCGATGAGAGGACGGGGAGAGAGAGAGGGAAGGAAAAATGTAAAAGAGAGAGAGCGAGAGAAAAAGAGGTGAAAGAGAGGGGGAGCGAGACAAAAAGGATGGGCGAGAGAAGGAAAACAAAGCGCAAAAAAAAAAAAAAGAGAGTGGGTCAAAATGAAAAAAACTGAAAGTTAATACTGTTATCGCACTTCTGTAAAGAGCCACCTGGTGTCTGCGTCTCTGCAGGGGCAGACAGGTGCCGACATGAGAGAGCCAGCAGCCGGAAACTTCAACTGAGGGATTAATGTATGTGCTCAGAGGAAAGTCTAGGGTACTTATCAAACTCTTTGCATGAACTAAAAAAATGCAACGGTCAATCTGAAGAGAAGGCCATTTTCTTGCGTGCAATATCAATATTCTAAGTATGCTCAACCCTCTATCTGTATATTCCAGTTGATTGATTTTGAATATCACATAACTTCATTTTTCATTTGTTTTTCTTCTTTTTCCTTTCAGGGCTCACCTTGTCCTTGTGGTATCTGAGGGACCTCCTTCCCAGCTGGGGAGAGGCACATAACTCTGTTCCCGTTGACGTGACCCTCCACTTGGGCCTGCCGGCCGAATGCACAGGTGATTCCAGCAGACAGGTCTGGGACATTATTCACCTCCAGCAGAAGCTAGAAAAACAGTCAAGGGACATGACTGATGATTCTACAGAAAACTAGAGCTCGAACGATATGCAAATTCGGGGGGCTGATAACGATTTCAATGTATGGGAGTAAAAAGTTCAGATATCGGCCAATATACGCCAGCTTCTTTGTAATGATCCATCTAACGAGGTTATCAAACATTTGCACCTAAGACATTCTGCAACAGTGGCAGAATTTAATACTGCAGTAACACTGAACACAGCATTGCACTTAAACAGTGACATTCAGAGGAACATTTAATAATCGTAAATTATCCCAAACATCTTTTCTGCATTTTGTTTTTTTATATTGGCTCATATTGTTAACATATATGCCAATACTGATATATCTCTGATATTGGCCGATAATATCTGTCAACTGATGAATCGGTTGGGCTCCCTTCATTTTTTTTTTTTGTCACACTTGTTCACACTTGTTTATGTGCAGGAAATATGAAGGTCAGGTGACCTTGATACCCCACCCCCAGACTCATAACAGGGAGATAATGAACATATAGCCTGGCTCGCTGCAAATGAAACAAAATGTGCCTATCAGCACCTCTTCAGCACACTAATAAACATGCTAATCTTGTTGGTACAGTTAATACAATAGCCAACATGTGCAAACAACAAAATTCGCTGCTCCCGGCCATAGCAGTCTATCAAATAACCTCCCGGTAAAACCGTAATGTGTTGGCTTTGTACTCGTGTTTTTCAATTAGTTTGCTTAAGGGTTTCAGATGGGGAGAGTTTGTTATGTTTTGACCAGCTAGCTGTTTAATAAAATAAAGATGTCGGGTGGCATACAGGGGGAGGCACCTTTCTCTCTCTCCCTTAACCACTTACGAAAACTCATCGTCTCTGCCAGCTTCATACTGTCCTGGGCTGCCATAGCTCATGAACATCAGCGCTGTGAGTGGAGTGACAAAGCGGTGATAAGCACACTCACAGGGACGCTATGTGCTGACACGGCGATGCTGTCCGGGTGGGCGATGACCTTCACGCAGCGGTCAATGTCAGCGGCGAAACGGAAGGCCTCCTCTGCCCTGTCACACCGATCCTTCCTCGAGCACCTGCGGGGCGATGGACACTTGGAATGGAAACACACCAAACGATGGATATATCGCCAAGCATTGGCAGTGGCCAAAATGTAAAAATTAAGGATACACCACTATGTAAATTCTGGGCCTACACCGATATTTGCAATAACAATTTGGGCGATAACCAATACGATGAACTTTTGTGACAAGGAAATAAAAAAATCCTCTGTAGAAAACAAAAACAAAAATTTCGATAATGTTAATATCGCCTAATACTGATATCGAGCCAATATATCGGTGCATCCTTGGTAAAAATACTGCAGGTGCATAGTAAAAATAGACATAATAATCATAGTAATACGTATTTGCAGAATAAGCAGTAGCAGAATACGTCAAGTTACTAAGAATAACTATGGAGTACAAACACTTGTTACCGAATAGATAAAATATACAAGTATCTCTCTCTATATATACAGTATATATCTGTTGATTGTACTATAACAGTAAAAGTAGATGACACCGCCAACTGCTGCCATGGTTGGCTGTATGCAAATGAAGCCAGTAGCAGAGCCACGTTTGTGTCGAACAAGTTGAACAAACACAATATGTGTGCATGTTCGTATGCATCTTTGTTTTCAGATGGTCGTAGCTCCATTTGGCTGAGAGTCAGATGCATGATCACATCATTCCTTTGACATTGTTACTGTGCCTGGTGCCGAGACCAGATTACGCAACAGAATAAGCTTCCACTTCTAGTTCCCAAGAGGCAATTAAAAGTAAAAAGTGAAAGGGTTGGCACCATGTGTGACCTTAGAATAATCTCGCGAGAGGGAAATGCAAAGTAAAAGTACATTTAAAGTTAGGACAAGGGTTGGAGATGGTTGTCAAAACTTTTAGCCATTTGCCCAGTTTCAGAAAGGGGGATTTGCCTGTTGAGATAGTTTTCTTGTTTCAACTTTGGCTGTGTTAATACTGATTTCTTTGAAAGTGGCATTACAGGAGTTAGGCCTCTGCGGGCTCTGATAGTAACCGGCAGGCCGTATTTCATCACAAGCACTGATTTACAAAAAGAACAGGAGCTTTCTGGGCTGTTAAATTAAGTTAAATGGTGACGGCAAACTCAGAGGGAGTATTTTGGCAGCACACCATCATATCTCTCTTTCTCCCTTTTTTTTTTCATGTGTAATGCACACAGCGAGGCTAGATATTTTATACACTCTCCGATGCTGTTGAGGGGGTGGCCTCCTGAGAGGGCACAAGGAGCACCGAGGCCTCGGCTGCGGATGGAAACGTGGCTCCTTGAGGCCGACCGGAGCCAGGGCGGCACACACGGTGACCTCCTGAACGCTCATAAGCTGACGTGCCTCCAAAATTAAAAAAAAAAGGTTTTCGTCTCTCATTTCTTTCATTCAAGTTTTGTCTTTGTTCCCTTTTACTTCAGGCTTTGTACATGTTCAGCTACCCCCCACCACCCCACCTCCACACACACCGTCAGCTGGGGGGTTTGCTGCACTGTGCCAGGGGTGCGAAAGCGAGAGCCTGAGAGAGGTCTGCATGACACTGTGAGAGTCATTCAGAGGCGAGAAAACGAGCCCAATCTGGGTTCAATAGTGAGAAAAAGAATCTCATTCTGCACTGCAAGGGATAATAATTTACTTTGGGATACTCGAGGCAACAGCAGTATAACATTCATTTAAAGTTCCCTTCTAGACGACCAATGAAACGACTTATAAGAGCACATTTGCTTAAAAAAAAAAAAAAAAAAATGAGTGTGGTGATCTCAACAATTAAAAACATGTCCGAAGTTGAAATAAATCATGGAGTGCTAAGAAATATTGTATAAATACGCGATTGTATGTCTACACTTGGAAATCCTTTGGAATAGTATGTTTTGTGTGTTTATCCGGCAAAGGTTGACTAAAAACATCTGACACTGTAATTATTTTTTTAAATTTATGACGATTTCAACACTTTACTCACAGATTATAGTTATATAATAGATCAGGATTATGTCATATGTAATTGCTGGCCAGAGGGGTAGCGTGTTTTCAGGTTGTCCGTCCATCCAGGCCGTGTTTGTGAACGCGATATCTCAAAAACGCTTTGAGGGATTCTCTTCAAACTTTGCACAAATATCCACTCTGACTGAAGGATGACCTGATTATATTTAGGAGGTCAAAGGTCAAGGTCACTGCGGCCACATGCTGGCCACAATTGTGAGCGCGTAAAAAGGTCAAGGTCACACCCAAAGTGACACCCTTCCTTTTTTTTTGACCATTCTCTGTCATCCAAAGCTTATTACAAATGCACCCAAACATTTGAAAAAAGATGTCAATAAATCACCACCATTGTACTTTCTTTATACCTTAGTCTTTTTATACCTTGCAGAAGAAATCTGTTGCAGAGTTTTGAGGTTTTAATAAGCAGCATTACTGGACAATTTAAACGACTGTTTAATGAAGTCATTTAGATGACAAAGGTTTCCTCTCACCTCCTCTCATACTGTGAACTGTTCCAATAATGATTCATAGCTATTATCAAGAAACTGCTCGCTGAAATGCAGACGTCATCCGACGAGACGGAGGCAAATCCCTGGCTGAGGTCAGCTTCAAGCTCAGCAGCTGGTTCAGAAACGCAGGCTTTTAATCTGCTTTGCTCTATAGCGCTGTATTATGCAAGATAACCTGGGGGGTCAGATTATTAAGATGGGAGAGATAAAGCTCGCTCCGTCAGGTCCAACATGTTCCATGCTGAGGTGCCCCATGTACACCCGCTGTGACTCACAGGCTAATCCAGCGGCCATCCTCCTGCCTGACAGTCAATAAAATCTGCTGGGTGAGGGGCTTCTGCTATCCCTAAATAGTGCTATTTAAGAGGGATCACGATGTCCAATAACCACTTTCGGGCTTGTCCCACCAGCTGTTGACAACGATGACTTCCAGGGAACACAATAAGTCTGCTATATTAAACTGCACAGGTCACGTGGCCACATGCTGATGGCCTTATTTAGAGCTTCCTGCCGGCAGTTGGATGAACAGTAAAGTGGTGCCTTTAATCCCTCAGCTGCGTTGAGCCTTCGGAGAAAATAAAAGAAGCAAAACTCACATGTTGTACAGGACGCACCAGCCGCAGTGCGGGTCACCGGCGCTCAGACACTCGGCGCACGTGGCGTACTGCTCGCAGGCCTCCACGGGGACCTGAGCCACCTGAAGCACAGGGATGACAGGCAGGGTTAACACGTGGAGCAGAGCAGGCTAAAGAAAGTGGAATTACTTGGAAACAGAAAAGGATTTTTATACAAAACAGCTCCTCTCTGGCTGCATATCAAATCAGCAACATGTTTGAGCTGTTTGCCATCTATAAACTTGAACATGATTCCAGTGGCAGCCATCTGGAGTTCACTTTCATTTACATTTGTTTTGCACTCATGTGGTTACTGGAATGAAGCAAAATTTGCTCCTTTTATTGTGAGCGTTGATGCACATCATACAGTCTTTATTTATATGACAGACACTGTATAGTGGAGATGGAGACGGGAAACACGGGAACTGACATTAAACATGCAATAAATGCACTCCATATATTCTAAGGATTCTCATACATACATAAATAAATGATGAATAGACCTGCTTAAAGCGTCTGAATCCAGGACGGCGTTTTAAGCGTTATCGGGAATTCGACGACAGTGATTTCACTGTCACATTCAAGCAGCTGTTTTTCTTTTATCGGCAAAGAACAGGCTTTCACCACACATGAACACTCATCCCGACCCAGATCCTTTAAACTGACACCGCTGTGATGGTCAATAAATGATTTCAGTCGAGCAACACTGTCAAATATTGTCACAGATTGTCTTATCAGCTGTTCCCATGTGAGGTTCTGCTGCTCGGTTTCATACAAATGGAATCTTTCGGCCCGGCATCATCAGGCCTGCAGCCAGCCGGCGTGTAAAGTTAGCAGAAAAGGGTGGTTCGATTCTGTAGACTTGCTTCTCTTCTTTCCCTTTTCACTCTACTCTTTATTGTATTTTGCTAACTGCCTTTCATTTTTGTTTATTGCTGCTGATGTATTTTATTCCATTATGGTTCTATGTCTGTCTTCTTCGCTGCTTGTGCCATAATGTTAATGTTGTTTGTGTGTCTGTTGAGTGTCCTCCTTTAAAAAACACAAATTGTCAGTGTAGTCAGTCTAATCTGAATTCACTTTTTTTCATATTAAAAATACAGGGAAAATTCATTTAAAATTGCACTTCGAATACTCAGTGGAATCATTTATAATGGAATTGTCGCTTTATGCTGTTTATTTCATTTTGTACAAGAGGAAGAGCTTTGCGTCCCACATTTTATTCTTCAGTTTGGGGATCCTACTTTTGTTAATAAGATTGAGTCACTGAAGAGGCCAAATTGTGCCTGCACAACGTCAGTGTCCAGTAGGAATTGACCGATTATCGGCGCCTTTTCTTAGCGTTTTGCCGATTATCGGCATCTGGATTTTTAATCACAGATTTCCAATTTTCCGCACTTTTTCTTAAGGAGATTGAAAAGATTCTTAAAGGCAAGTCACAAATTTCAGTACAAATTGGTTGTTGAGAGTTTTATGTTAAGAAAAATATGCTTGAAGGTATTTCAGTTACATTTTTTTGTTATTGTCCTTTCTTTTTCTACATTCTGGTAACGAGACATATCGGTTTCACATATCGGTCTTTTTGATTACAGATTATCTGCATTGGTCCTGAAAAGTCCATATTGTTCGATCCTCAGTGTGCTACTACATGCTCATTTTTCATTTCTAACATGCTTCAGTGTTGCTCCATTGCAGGGGATTGATTTGAAACGCAGTTCTTCTCGTTAAAGTTCCTAAGTCTTTGTGGGAAAACAAAGTCAAAAATGGCTGCCATGATAATGAGGCCAAGAAACATGTGCAACCAAAACAGACGACGAAATAAACACAAAAAACCCATTTCATCATCGTGTCTATTTGGCAATATGGGAGTCTCATCACAGCTCACAGTGTTGAGCATCCCAGAGGATTTTTTTTTGTCTTTATTTTTTCTGCTGCTTGCTGCTGACACAAATTTGCAACACGCTGCATCGTGGTTCTGCCCTCATGTCGGACTTTGTGGTTTCTTAGAAGTCAGAAAAGCGCACGCACCGACTGTTTAAAAGGCATTCTTGCAGTGGGACCCCGGTTAACCTTTGCAAGTGTCTCGTACCAAAGCGAGGCGATTTATGGACTGCAGCTGTGGGTTTATGCTCCTTTGTGTCGCGCGGAGGAGCGTTCACAAGCCAAAAAAGACCGACAACCAAACACTCAACCACGGCTGACACTTAACTCTCCTGTGAACGTCTGGCAGAGCATAAGCTCTCCATTAGAGTTGCTGCTGTCACACGGTCAGCACCACCCCTGCATACAAATGCCTGTTGGAGCAGCAGCCGGAGCCCAGTTGTTTCATACTTTGTTATTATTGGAGGTCTGGACGTATGATGCAAGCAATTTCCTGATGTAAGCAATCACAAATGAAGAGTGGATTATGGATTAGAGTGTCTCCAGTGCTCTTGATAGCATAAGTGGGTGCTCTCTCAGGTCTGTGTAGGCAAAATGGATTATCTGCTGCTCCCTATGAAATAACTTTCGCTCTTTTTTTTCCTCCATCCCAGCAGTACAGAACCCATTCAGAGAATTCCATTAGCAAAATGATTTTGTAGCACGGGAGGGGCTGAGGGTTCTAAATCCATATCTGGACTAATAGTCCGTGAATTTTTGAGGATGGGAGCTCGCCTGAACCAACAAAGTCGTTCTGTGGCCGTTAGGCAGCATGACCTTCACAAGGGGGCAGATATATGGATCTTCTGCTTGCTGCTGCCCGACTGAGAATCAAATGCGAAGCCCTCGCTGCACATCAGAGTTGATTTGTTTAGTTGAACTTACCTGAACAGAGATGCACTGTGTTGAATCCAAAAAAGGTCAAAAAAACCATCCTCGGGTTTTGTGTTGAAACAAGGTTGAAAAAGAATAGAGGCACAGCTTGTGAATTGGAATCACATCACCGCGGCTGACTGGGGCAATGTTTCTGCATTGTACCTTTACTAGATATGGCAGTTTTAGTAACAGATTTAGGAATGTGGGTTAGTAATGGAATAGGATGATGTCTCGCTGTGCATCCGCAGGTAAACTCCTCAACTGGAATTACAGCACAGAAGAAAATGCTCCAAACCTTGATGGCTTTACAGTACGTTTGATCAATTCCGTATTCATATGATGTTCATGCTGGTGTTAAATAATCCAGGTTTAATATTTCATTTTGGCTCGTACTACTTTGACTGGTTTAACATTGACTTTTCTAATGGATTGTTAATTTCTGATGATTCGTGTATTTTCTCCGGGCTGGGTGGGGACATATCAGTCAATAAAGCCATTGGCTATTGACTGAAGAGAGTGAAAATGTCCCTGGGGGGCATTGCAGTTACATGGTATGACTCTTAACTACTACCTAGACATACCTTTACCTAACATGTAATTCATTTTCATGCATTTTAAAGAATCAACACTGCATCATGATTATTACACAGTATTCTAAATAATGCATTACAGTCTTATTATAGTGATTCATTGTGTGTGTATCCTTGATTATGGGTAGTCATAATGTCCCATCAGTCAAACTCTTTGTAGCTGTTCAAAATGCATCCTTCAAGTTAAGACTATTTTTTAGTCATGTCTGTAATGTTCTATGACTGTCGATGTAGTGCATCAGAAAGCATTATGGGGGGTTTTGAATGCATTATAGGACACCGTGAAAACCATCATAATGCATCACAGATACAATAGAGAGGGGATTGGTGGTAAAATGATTATTCAAAATTAAGAGTGAGGGTTTTTTTGAAGTGTAGTATAAATTTGCTAATCTTATGAGAATAAAAAGTTTTTGCTGAATGACGTGAACTACAGGAACCACTGTAGCGGAACAGGATCGTGTGACGTCAGGACTCCGCAGCCTGTATGACTCATGAGAACTGATCTCGATAGCGCATGCTGAAATATCTGAAATTGAAAGATGGTATTTTCAGGGAGAGTTCACATTCTGCAGGTAGGTTTCATTTCACAGTCTAATGCCCACACCAGGTACATCCCTATCAAATTTCTAAAATGCAGATGACTGAATTAACCCCTCATCCTCAGCCTATGTTCCATGTGCTGCAGATGCCTCATGAATCATTCATGGCCACACGCAGCACGTTAGTATTCCTCATCAAGCTTTGTGTTTGTCTTGCCTTGTCTGAGATGATTTCTGCAGAAGAAACTGATCATTTAAGGCAAACTCTGAAGAAACCCACTTCCCTTCCCTGATAGTCAAAATCTCAGTGGTGTGTCATGTCGGATGGTCAGGTCTACTTTTCCAGCTTTGGGAATTACAAAATCTTTATCTTTACACAACATCTGGCGTGCCCTCACACTAATGCTCGAACTTATCGTCTCACCCATTTACTATCACATTATCACTCTCATCCGGATTTGCTGAAACTTTACGAACGCTGTCAGATGAGCATACAGGCTTTTAGGTCCTCTGCACTGCTGCCATCCTATATCCTCGGGAAAGTCCACTGCCATCACATGACCATTTCGTCTCCTG
>KV751353.1:4127825-4173467 GCA_001698575.1 Mola mola
GAAAATATCAAAATATCATTATTATTTTTTGTTATACTTCAAGACCAGATTATATCCAACATGTAAAAAAAAAAAAAAAAAAAAAAAATTGAAGTGAAAGGCATCAAATGGGTTAATCTTTGGTATCATAATTGTCAAAGGAACCCATTAAGCAATTAAGGGTTGGAATCGCCCTACGATACGATAATATTACAATATTGCGATGTGTTAAGTACTGCGATGTATTACATATATAATATACTGCAGTATATTGCAGTTTCAACTTTACTCATCTCATTTCATGACCCTTTAATCTAGCAAAAAGGTGCAAATACAGTCAGACAGACTAACCAGCTCTGCCACAAATGTTCCAAGCTAGCAAATTAAACAGTTTATTCCCGTCTACATATTTCGAATTAACTGAAAGCATATGAACATGGACTGAAACATCATTTGATGTTAATTATACTAGTAGTCGGAGTGCATTTATTAAGAATATATGTAATATAATATCGATATTTAGAGTTTTTAAATCGATAAAATGTTGTTGTGCAAAATATCGCAACATTTTAAGGTATCGATTTTTTTCCCCCAAGCCCTTCATTAAAACTCGTACGCAGAGGGGCAAATATATAAAATGCTGATAAACTGTTATAATTTAATGTCTGCCATTCACTGCGGTCATGGAAACAGCTTCATTTGATGGAATCTACCAAAAAAAAAAGAAAAAAACCCCACAAGGCAACGATTCAAGTAATAACATTAAATAGCGCTGATTTCCAGCTGGAAATCTGTACAAATGAGCTCATTTGGGACATGACGGATGCTCCTGTGATAGACAGGAGGTGTGTCAGCAGGTTGAAAACTGCTCTATGCTGAGCTCACATGTAGATTAGAGAGGGCATACCGACAGACAGACGGACGAGGAGAGACGGAAGTAGATTGGTGGGATTTCAAGCAATGAATTAGCATTTTACAGAGTGGCACTCTGAGAGATTTCCCTGAAAAAAAATAAAAACCTGCAGCGGCAGCCCCCCACTCTCCCCCCGTCTGTAAGGTTTGAAGCCTTCATTTTGCAGACAGACGTGTGACATTCAGTGAGGTCATTGTTTGAATGCTGAGCATGTCTATTGTTGGAAGTGATCAAACTGAACTGTGGGAAAACGGCTCAGTGGTATGAAGAATGTTTTTACTTAATGGTTCCCAAATGGTGTTGTGGTGCAGGCGCAGGCTCACGCGAGTGCAAATAAACACATGTATCAACGAGCACGCACGCGCAGATTCCCTCTCTTCTTCCCCCAGTCTTCATCATCATGCTAACCCAGCGTGTTTCACTCGGCAGGAGACCGAGAGGCTCATTGTTATTCCACAAGGGTCGGCTGATCTCAGCCAAATCTGCACCGCCGTCCTCATTCCACATCATTCCTGCATTTCTTTTTTTTTTTTGGCTCCCAGGAATCAGAAAATCTCTCATCTCGGGGATCTGCTGGAAATGTGGGAAATCTGTGAGTGAAGCCCTCTCCCCAGGGGCTTCCTTACCCGAGCTGCGGGAAGAGTCTGCGGGGAGAGCTGAGCAAAGATAGAGCAGGAGAAGGAAGGAAGGAGGAAGGCTTTACTCTTGTTCCGAGCTCCTGGGGGCTGCAGAGCCAAAGTGGTTCTGATGTTGAGAAGAAATGCCCGGCCGAGCTGGGTTCAGTTGCTCGGCTATTAAATGTCACCGGAGGTGCACTGAGAACACTAGCAGGCGATATCCTTGAAGGATGCATGTGTCTCTCCTTGAACGACCAGAGCTCGTCAATAAGTGATGCCCTGTCTCTTCCAGTCTACCACACAGAAAGGAGGGCTGCCTAGATTTGTTTTAGAAGGCAGCACCCAGCACAATAGCGTCTATATTCTCCCCTCACTCTCAAGCTGGTATACCTTGCTTTTATTGGTTTTTCTGGCTGTTTTTCAAGCTGCCCGAAAGAGTTTTTGGATAAACTTTGAACACAAGTGACACAACTGCATCTGTCCCAATGCCCTTTGGCTCTCTCTCCTGAGACTCAATACATTCCAGCAGTCAGAAGACAACTAAAAGCCTTGTTAGGGGCTTTTTTGTCTTTTTCTTTCTGGCCACACTGACACCTAATCCCATTTCACAGTGGCATGCAACCGTGCCAAAATAATCAGTTGATGGGAGTTGAAAGTGATTACCACTGTTCAGCCTTATCTCCAATGAGTGCAGAGAATATCGTCCAACAAGAACAACAACAACTGCTCGCCTGTGTGATGCCAGGCCAAGTGAGGAGCGGACAGGGGGGGGGGGATACAGCCACGCAGGGGGAGACAAAAACCCCCCCAAAAAAGCAGCTAACGGTTCTCTAAGGGTTGTGTGTGTGTGTGTGTGTGTGTGTGTCACGTACAAGAGACGTACGCACTGTAAGTTGATTCGCATGGATAAGTAATTAGAACAGTGGTCCATCACTTTACACACAACCTGCATATTTAAGAATCCCTACTGAAGACATACAGCTTGTGAAGGCTTGGGAATATGGGGATAAGTCATAATCATCTGATAGGATTCCAGCGAAATAGCATTAATTTATCGCAAAGCGCAAATTAATGCTTCTGCTGTTGAAGTTGTTTCACTTCTAATTCTCGAACTGTACACAGTATTAAGTCTGACTTTAATGTTGGTATCTGTGTAGAAAAAAAGCCAGACTTTCCTTTTTGCAATATCCTGATAAGCTGAATCCAATTAAATCCTTGGAAAGCAGGAATTATTCGTGAGGTTTTTGGGGGTTTTTTCTACATTAAGTGCATATGTCAATGCTATATTTTATGCTATTTTTGGGACATTTTATTCACCCAGTGGCATGAAATGTCTTTTGTCTTTTCGTGTCATGTAACTTTTGACTCCATGCTACATGTGCAGTATCCCACTCAAGGACATGGCTCTGTGTCCGGGGGCTCGAACCCACAGGCTTCCAGCTGAAGGACGGTCTCACTCCTCACTACAATCACCCGGCGTTTCTCCTGACAGCCGCAGCAAAACGAGGATGTTTCCTCACCTGATGGTTAGACATGACATAGAGAGATTTCCTGTCCAGGGAGAAGGCCATGTCCCGGAGGATGGGGCTGCTATCCTTCATCACAGTCACTGTCTCGTACAGCACTCCCCCCTCCAGAGGACTGTCCGCCCTGATCTGCAGAGACACAGACAAATACAAGAGGCAGTGAAGGCCTCGCTGCAGGACACAATATATTGCTTTTGAAGAGGGACATCTGTTGTCTATTGAATATCCTTACTTTTATGGATGTATGCTCCTTTTTGAGTCTGGTTGCTCCCACTGTCTCTCAAAAAAACTGGCGTTGTGGGAAAATACTCTTTAAATGGTATCCTCGACAACAACATGTTTTCAATTTGTTTACCGCCCAATTTCCCTTTCATCTGACAGAAGTTTGTTAGCTTTTCTTGATCCAAATGTCTATAAAACATGTGCGGTGGTTTTGTTTACTTTGGGGGATTGGAGCAAAAACTAATAATTTTGGTCATTTCAGTACACTGAAAAGCAAAAACCACCAAAAGTCTTTTCACATGAGTCAAATCATCAACCGCAAGTCCAGAATCACCAACTATAGACGGAAATATCCTCCTGCAAAAGCCATTTTATTTTGTTTAATGCTGACAAAAAGACAAAGAGGTTTTGGAAGTATCAGCATGATCGTACGCATGATTGTTCCTCCGAGGGGTATATAGTGAGGTGTATATATATTTGTCAATACGCACTTCGAGAAGTCAAGAAAAAAAACACGAAATGTCAAAATAATGTTACAATGTCAAGAATAAAGACAAAACATTGAGAATAACATCGTAATACAATTCAATCAGACGACGCAGTCGCGTGAGCTTCGCACCTTCAGGCTCAAACAACTTGATCAGTTGTTTTATTGTATCTTGTCCTCTGAACTGCACGCAGCTGTATCCATCGATCCCCTTGCATTACTCCGTCTCCACTGTTTCAACTTGTACGAATGCGGCCTCCTTCTAAACAGACCCTGTTTTCAGCACAATTTTTTCAAAGTCCCGATACTGACAACTGCGCTTTACATCCGAGCTAAAAGAGGAGGATTTTCTGTGTTACTAAACCAATTATGACCATAGTTTCACCAGCTCATCTATACAAGCTATTTTGTAGGTGCAGTGCTTACAGTCTTACAAGGTTGACTTTTAAATCTTGACATTTCGGCTTTATTTTATTGGAAATTGTATTTCAACATTACTCTCAACATTTCGTCTTTGTTGTGACATCTTGACTTTTTTACCCAAGTCTATAATTCTTCATTATTCTCTCATTCCTGGCCCTAGTCCTCTTGTGTAGGGATGTGTTTATCCTGTTTTAGCACAGAATCGTAATCTTAATCCCCCAAAAGTCAACATTTAAGAAAATCCTGCAGCCTCCATGTTGTGTCTTGTTAGCTAGCTGGCCAGCCAGAAATGTGATTAGCTGAGATGAAATACAGCTGCTGTTTCTCTGTAGGCAACATGCAGTCGTTCCTATGTAAAGGCTAACTGCCTCAAGCAGTCTTTGAGATCACTTTATGATGTCAATTAACTCTGATGTGTTCGCACAAGTTTCAAAAATAAACTGTCCTTTCAATCAGTGGAGGCGAGTATAATTTATTCCTTCTCTGTAACAAACTCTCTTGGCTCTTCATAAGTCATTGCTGCCCGAGCAATGGTGTGTTCATAGTAAAGGTGAGACTTAGAAGAGGAAAGAGAAAAGAAATATGGATCTGCTTCTACTCGTTCAGTCTTGCCATTGGCTCTAACTTAAATCCACCTGAGGCTATATACCCACGACGCACTCGGGTTTTTAAATGTGTTTAGTGAGCTCGGCCTTAATTTGACTTTGGAATGACGTTCAGGCGGCAATCTTTTGGGGCTCATTAAATGGAAGCATGGAGAACAGATGCCCACTGGTGAAAGGTTTTCCATTCTCCTCTCCCACCTCTGCCTACAAACAAGATGTGCTGCTGCATTGAAGCAAACAAATAAGCACTTCTGTCTTTGTAATAAGTGATGTTGGAGCTGTCGAAACGCAGCCTTGTGAGGACATGAAAACCTCCCGTGAAGATGTAGAACGGTGAGTTGACTGAAAACCCTTTCATGTTGCCGAAACGCGTACCTGTTAGTAATACTCACAACATAATGAAAGTGCTTTAACTTTTCATCCACTCACCACAAAGACAAAGCTCCCTGTTTGTATTGCATAACCCCTACATAATAGTCATTTTTTTCATCTTTTTTTGTTAAAAAAAATACTCGCATTCAAAACCCTTTTGGTGTGGGGATGATGTACATTTCATCGTACACTAATATAAGTCAGGAATATGAGATGATGCTGAGAGAAAACTTGCTCATTAATCGTTGTTGAGGCCCTGATAAATTCCAGAGAGATCGGATCATTAACCACGTGATGTGATTACAGTAAAGCTGAATTAGTTCCTCTATCACAATAAACTAAATAAATGCAAGAGAATAATGAATTGGAGCAGAGAGTCGTTGGACGTGCTGCAGACGTCTGCGGCGCAGTGGTGCCATCCGTTTGCCGCGTGCACCCTGACGAGTGGACTTGGGAGACCCTGCCGCCCCGAATCAAATCGGAGCGCAGAAGATTTTGAACGTGTTCCAGGTCCAGCTGGCGCACATGGTAGCAGCGCCGCTGCGGTCTCTCAATAGGGACAGTCAATCAATAGAAGCTGATTACATGATTGGATCGCCTGGGCAGCAAAAACTTCATCAATCAATCATGCCTCATCCTTCCAGGCAGCTGTGCCTCTCCAACTGTCGACGGCCTCAGCCAGGCGGGAGGAAATATGTGCAAATGTGTGTGTTTGTGTGTGTGGGAGAGTGCACACTGAGAGGTGCAGGGAGGGTTGGATGTCATTCTTCATACAGATAAACACAAAAGTACATTGCAGAATAATGACATGGGATTGTCTGCTGATCACAACAGGACAGTTTATCCCTCACATACACACTCTAAACTGTACATTCACATCCGTTATATAATTATTCCATGGCCAGATTTCTCTCAGGAGAGTGAGACTAAGCCTCTTCCTCTCTCTCTTCATTGTCTGCTTTCCTTCTTTTGCCATGTCTTCTCCTGCTCCTCCTCCTCCTCCTCCTCCTCCTGCTCTTCCTTATCCCATCCCTCCACTCCTCCAGCATGATCCCAAACAGCAAAGGAGCCAGTTTACATGATTTTTTCTCACACTCTTCATTTTAAAAATAGCAAAGATGACAGAGCGCATACTTGTGTCTGTGGCGAAGCCGTCCAAACGAAAGTCTGGAGGACGGATGATACTGAGCCACGTCTGTTCTTAGCAGGACGTGATGAGGCGGACAGAGGATCGGGGATGCAGGGGTGAGCTTGGAAAAAATACTGGGGCCAGTATTTGACTGATCTGTGGGGTTTGATTTTGGCGGATTTTAAAAGTGCTTTCATCATTTAATACAGGGCTGACCAGACAGAAGACCTCTGGGAGTACAACAGGTCCTCAATCTCTCCTTAAGCCCCGCAGCTCCATAATGAGAGTAAGGCGGGTTTAATTGGTTTTATAATGAGCCTGCTTGTAGGAAATAGCACACAATGTTGCACACATGCGTGCACCTGCTCTCCGACACAAACAGGCGTGTAAACAAAGAGAGATACACACACACACACACACACACACACACACACACACACACACGCACACACACAGAGTCTAAAATTGTATAGTTATGTGACTGTAGTTGTATGATCACTTACTTGATCAATACACTAACAAGGTGATGACTTATCAGAAACAACTATGCATTAGGCATCCAATGAAATCCCTTAATTTACTATTATTTACATGCTAATGTGTGTGTTACTTTCCCTTTTCCTGTCCACTCTGCATTTTGTCAAACATGGCATGGTTTGTCATGTCATCCTTTATCTGACTTTGTGCAGTTTTGTCATATTTTTACAGTTTTAATTAGAAGTTTTGTCATTTTATAACTAGGAAGAATGCACTTAGAGAGTGCAAACCTCCCCCAACCCAGCAAAAGTCCTGACAACATACCGTATGTGCCCCAGCAATAAATGCTATGGCAGCTGGTTCTGTCTGTGATGGACCCTGGGATTAGTAACACAATGAGACTAGTTTGACCTCTCTATGTCATTTTCTTCTGGAT
This sequence comes from Mola mola, assembly GCA_001698575.1. NCBI lineage: Eukaryota > Metazoa > Chordata > Actinopteri > Tetraodontiformes > Molidae > Mola > Mola mola. Next base: position 4,135,012 of record KV751353.1, read on the forward strand.
ACGTGTCCAAAAAATTGGGGGTTTTCTTGGCCTTTCAGTGACTTTGACCTTTGACCCTGAAAGCCCATAAATCAATCATCTGTAACCCGTGCAGTCAGCTACAAAATGAGACCAGTTTGACCTCTCTACGTCATTTCATTCAGGAGAAATGGCCAAGACACATGCCTTTTGACTTTTGAGTGGCCACCAAAATCTAATCACTTGTAGGTTGAGCCGAGATACACCTTTGATGAAAATTTCATCAAAATCGACCCAGTAGTTTTTGTGTAATCTTGCTGTAATCCTGCTAACAGACAGACAGACAAATCAAAAAAACTCCACCAAAACCATAACCTCCTTCACCATGGTTGGTGGAGGCGATAAATAAATCAAAACACAAGTCTTGCTTTATCCATGTTGCATGCAAATCCCAAGTACTCCACATAAACAGTTTCTGGACATCTGCAGCAGGTTTAAATACAACGGTAACCTTTAATCTAGCTGGCAACCATTACAGTTCCTTACAGTGAGATAAAAATGTTATGATCCCGCACCCTTATATTTGAAAGCACTGAATGCACACTCATACACAACTGTTCAATGAGCATCCTGTATGATCGCACGCGGCGAAGTCTGATTTCCTGTCACTTTAATGGCACCGATAGAACGACGACCGTATTTCATCCTCACTTAACTGCTGCTGACCCCGACTAGATGTTTCCATGGAGCGCTGACACAGCTGTGCCTCAACATGCAGCTAGAGACGGCAAATAGATTTCTATCTAACTCCAATCTCTCTCACTTGCATTAACATGTAGCGATATGTACATGTGTATATGCTATCATTCATGATAATGTGCACGATTTAATGAGAGACACCGACAACATCGGGAGTGCCCTGCTTACATATATGTGTGTTGGTATGCATGTTAGTGTTGATGACTGTGCGCATGCATTCGTACCCATTAAACCTGCCAAACTCTCAAAAAAGCTATCTGATACTTACATGAAATTTTGTAAGGCTTTGCTTTAACGTCAATCAGGACTGTGTATTACCCACAGAGCACTGCAAGCATCCTTTTAAAATGGAACCCCATGTGTGGTCCATGTTTTAGAGAAGAAGAAGAAGAAGTGACCTGATTTGCCATTATTACCACACGCTCATATGACCTCAGCGAGTTTCTCATTTTATCCTCTCTTGCCAGCGTCTCAGAGCTGACGAAGGTATTTATTTAACCCATGGATAATACTTAAGCCAATAACAGCAATATCCTTCCTGCTGCTGAAACTCCCCTGCAGAACCTGCGATGGATATAAACAACACAGCTTACTGGGGCTGCCACAGACAGATATGCAACCTGAGCCCGTGTGCTGTTAGGGAAAACAGGCTCCCTTCCTCGGGTTTGCATCTTAAACGCTCGGCTGCACTCTCATCCAGCTGGAGCCAAATAAAGCAAAAAACAAAAACCCCCTTCTAAGATGTCACTTGGCTTGAGTCAGGTTGGCTTGCATGAGTAGTGCACTCCCGTGAGCATTTGCACATGGGGTTGATTTTCGTGGGGTTGAGATTCATTTCAGGCCGTGATTTCGCTCATGCTTCGAGAGGGCGTGTGTATGAGCGTCCCTGAAACCCTGCTCTTCCGCTGCAGATTGGGAAACGTTGTAAAGCGGATGATTACTATGTTTATGTGGTAATGGCTGTCCAATCTTAAAAAACTGTGTCCATATGTTGCCAGCCTGTCTGTGCCCCTCCAAATTCACCCAGCTAATGTAAACATATGGATGATGATCCCAGAGGCAGGGTGCACTCAGTCTGACCAATGATTTCCAATCTGCTGGTCTAACGAGGTTTCATCTATCCCTGAAGACTGCTCTGTCTGACTCCGTCCAAACACACGGCGGTTGGCTCTTTCATTCTACAACAAAGTTTGCTTCTTTAGTCTTAACATGATATTTTACTGGGGATCAATGAGTCCTGTACGCAAACTTCAAATTTACATGAAATTACTGTTTTTTAACACAAAACCACTACATTTCTCACAATTTGGCAAGAGAGACGGCACATGAATCTTCCATTGCACAGAAAAGGGGGACATAATGAAGATGTACGCAAGACTAAATAGATGTTCACAGATTTTGGCACAGGCTTGACTCAATATTGTGACACAGGGCATGCAGCGACATAAGGTCCAGACAACTGGCCACCCTTAAGGCTGAGTGGCTGTGCATATGGTCCAATTGGGGATGACAGCCCTGGAGAGCAGGAATTGATTAGCCTATATATCCATCACCGTGCTGCGAATGCTAATGAGACGAAGCTCGGGATAGAGCTGAGCTTCTGCAAAGAGGAGAGCTGAGGGGCGGAGGAGGAGGCGTATTACAGGAAAGCGCTAATCATTCAGCCATCACATTAACTACTGTCACAAAGAGAGGCCTATTGATCACAGCTACTATATGCGCGACAGGGCCCATACATAAAGGCAATTAATAACTGGGTTGGAAGAGAGGCCGTGGAGTGTGTGTGTGTGTGTGTGTGTGTGTGTGTGTGTGTATGCATGTGTTTCTATCACTGTGTGGACAAATTTCAAATTGAAACTAGTCTTATGAGAACATTTCTTTGGACTGGTCTTCACAACTTTAAAGTACTTTTTGAGGATTAAGACTCTGTTTTAGCGTCATTGTTAGAGTTATATGTTAGTGTTGGGATAAGGATTGGGGTCAGTATTTAGTTTTCGATGTTTAAGGTTAGGGTTAGGGACTGTAGAACACCTCATGTCCTCACAGAGAGACACAACGCTGTGAGTGTGTGCGGGTATTCATATCCTTGTGTGAATTTTAGGTGTAAATCAATGTTATGAGCAAAATTTGGCCGACACTCACAAATTTAAAAGGTTTTTTGATAGTTAAGACTTAGTTTGAAGTGCTGGGTTAGTTTAAAATAGGGTTTGGGGCTTGGGAATGCTTTAAAAGAGAATTCTGGTATTTTTCAACCTATGCCCTATTTATTTTTGGGTGATGGGTCTAAAATTTCAATGGCACAAGGTAACCTGTGTCCGAAATAAATTGGTTTTCTTTTCATTAAGTCATAACTTTAAATAAAGATTCAGTAACAGTATAGATAATGTTTAAAACAAATGAGACAATTGTTGGTACAGACTGTGTTTTTCCTACATTTCTCTATGTCCAGGTCATGTTTTCCAGTGTTTACAAAAGGCAAACTAATTTCTGTGGATTTATTCCAAAGTATTTGTTCCATGTTATGATAATCTGCTGACACACTCGATCGTAATCATCCTTTACTTTTTTTTTTTTTTTTTTTAATCAAATTTTAATTCATAGTCTGTAAATCCTTGTGAGTATTTCTGTTACAGACTTTAAACGGGTGTCATCTTACCTATCAGACAGACATTTTAATGTACATATACGCAACTTCATGTCTTCTTCAGTTCCACTCTTATGTGGGGTACCCCAAGGGTTTGTCCTTGGTCAAATCCTATTCTCTCCGTATACAATATGTTACCATAGGCCATCTGCTAAACCCTTCTGCTGTGGTCTCTTACCACTGTTATACAGATGACACACAGCTTTATTTTGCAGTTAAGTCCAGTGAACTAAATAATTTCTGTAACATTCACAATTGTGTTGATGCAGTAAAAAAAAAAAATGGATGAACCAAACCAACCAAGGGACAAGAAAAGCTGTTATTTCCAATGTTTGACATGGCCCTCTGTCGTTGCATTGTATTGCCTTGATGAGCTAAATGGTCCAAGGAACTGACCTCCATATGTGAAACATGGCTTAGGTTGAAAAATACCAGAATGAGTTTTCTCACAAAGAGAGTAATACCAACGTGACTATGTGCATATTTTTGAGGGTTTGTGTTAAAAGCCTCCCTCTTGCCGTAGCCAAATTTTCAGTTCCCCCTAAAATTCAGCTGCGTGGCCAACCTCCAGCTTTTCATACCACATTTTCTACAACTTGACCACTGTCTCCACTCAGTGTCTACATTTCTCTCTCCATGCGGACACATCTTCCTGTTCCCGATTTCCTGTCCTCCTCCGTACTCCCCCATCGTCCCACCAATCTTTCATATTGTTTGTCAGGTTCCCATGGCCCACCAACAAAAGCAGTGGGAGTGGGACAGCGGAACAATTCATGGCACCCGTATGGTCTTCATTTTCCTGACCACGGAGCTGTCACTATACTCTTATGAGTTTCCAGTTGTGTGATGGAAACGGAGGGAAGGGAGGACAAACAGAGCCGGTGAGAAAGGCGGCAGTGGCTAAACAGAACTAGTCAGGCGAGGCTGAGAAACCTTTCTGTATCATCGCAAAACCTACTCGCCTAATATTTAATACTACTTCCTATTTCAGCCACACCAATATGTATAAGTCGTTGTTGCTCTCAAGGTTTCTACACTACGGTCCATCTCCCTTCTTTCACTCATGAAAATCCTCAACCAATTTAGCGTCAAACGCACCTATTGTGCCTGTGCTCCTCCCCTCTTCTTAAACTCCATTATAATGGGTTCAATCACTCAATCTCCCCTTCTTGCCCCCCACCCCCCTTAGAAACCATTGAAAAGTCCAAGTCATTTAGCCTTGCACCGTAGAATTTCCCTACCCGGTCAGCTCTCAATAAGCCATAATGAATTCACTATTTGCACATGAGAGTATTTGACTAAGGCTTTATTTGCTGCGAGCTTAACATTTTCAACCGTTTGTAGAAAAATGCTGCTGCTGAGTATAGCTGCGGCCGTTGAGGTAATCTGCCAGTCCGTCTTTATCTTCAGTAGTGCATCCACTTTAGTTTTTTACATCCATGAAATTGTATTTATCATCACTGAGCAAAGTCTCTCCTCAGTGACTCAGCAGCAGAAGCAGCTGCAGGGATCTAATTAGTCACATCTGTTTGACCACAGTGTCCACATGAAATAAAATCTTCACACAGATATTACAATATTGCTGCAAAAAAAAAAAATCATTTCTTATTTCGCTCACTGTGTCTGAGAGGCACCACCTTGCGCTCTGTATGCCATTGTAGCCCTTCTGAGAATTACTGTGCTCTGTAGAGACATTTTCTCGGAAAATCAATTCCACTCAACACCCCTTACGATTGAGGCTGTCACAGGATAAGTAGAATGTCATCCTACAGTGTGTTTCCTGTTTATTTACTTGCTTACTTGCTATTTACTTGCCGCAACATAGAGGAGACGCAAGACACAAATATACTGCAATCCGCTGATGACCACATTAGAAAATGTTATAATTAGAAATCATCTTAAGGATCTTCTGCATTGTGTTTCTTAATCCTGATACATTTACATTTGAATACTGATATATTTGTGATAGGTCCATATAAATAATATTAATATCAATAGTAGTATTAATATTAGTATTAATATTATTTTCAATATTAATATTAATAGAGCCTCATGCTAGCTGAAGCAGAAATGGAAAAGTTATGTGCAGTCAGATGTGTTTGCTTTTCAGTCAATGTCCACTCCAGACCCCCCACTCACTGTGATTGTGGCTATAAATACTGAAAGAATTCAAACACAGCAATTATACCCTATTAGTCTCCTACTCACTAATTACAGAAAGTGAACCTTCCGGCAGTTACTCTAACACACGGAGGCGATGAAAGACAGAGCTACTGCGTGGAAAGGAATTAAAGCATTCTGTGCCTGATCATGTTCGTCCTTGTTGCGTTGATGCTGCCAGTGGGTGAGAGATCAAAATCTGTACCAAAGGTATCCACAGCAGGCCTGCAATTAACCCCTCACATTAAGTTTAACTCCAGCACACTAAATGCCGCTATTCAAGCAAAACTCTGAATCTCGTTGCTTGTACAAAGCACCTTGCTCAGTGCAGTTCAAAGCAGTCAGAAGTCAACGACTGCAATTAATTCCACCCCTTTCTAACATGAGGGATCATTTCATCATTCTCTCAGGCGCCACATATCAGTTTGTTATCACGCCTCATCAGTCCCTTGTCAGTTCAGTACAAAATTGGCCGAGATGAGCATTGTTTTTAAGCTCATCATCTAAGCAGCCGCCTGTCTGCTACAAAGTTATTGCATCACGACTTATTCTGTTCTGTAGTGTTTTAGGCAGAATGTGGAATATGTAAGCTAAACTGTGTGAAGTCACCAGATCGGTGATTCAAACTCAGATAGTCATGATGCAGGTCTGACATTTGTAACTGGGTTTACACATGTGTCACATCCACCTTTTCTCTCTCCATCTGCTTGAGTGAGCATCAGTATGCAAGAGAACTCAAAATATTGCTCTCCGTAGGTGTTCAAAAAGACAAATCTAGACCGTTTCGGAGAGTTTAAGGTGGCGTTTGAATAAACTGTGTGTTACCATTAGTTGACAAAGTGTAAGATTCAAAAGTAGAGTTTATGTTACATATGAGTTCCGTTTTATTTCAGCTAATTTTCTAAAAAAAGTACATTTTTTAAATGATTTACATATTCACACGATGCAGTTCTAATACTTGCTGAATCTGCTTCTGCAGTTTTACCTTGTGTTTACCTGGCTGAATCGACACTAGCTTCTGATAGGTTAGTCTAGTCGCATGCTACCCGGAATAAGGAAGTAGTGTTTGTGGAGCAGAAATACGGAGTTGAATGTGCCGTTCAAAGAATCATCCGTCTCCAACCTGCTTGATCACTTGATCCAACCACCAAGTGATCAAACCCTCAAGTTACGAAAACCATGAAGCATGATTTAGTTCTGCGAGAGAGACATTCCTCTACAAGAGAGGACAGGCCAGGGCTAGCTGGTTAGCATGCTAATTCAAGATATTTTACTGTTTCTTTAATGTTTTGAATTATGAAATTCTGGCCATGCATCACAAATTGTACCTAAGAAACCTTGACTATGCCGACTGAAATACTCATCTTGCGCTCTGGTTTCCGTCTCACCACCATTTTGCAAACAAGTGAAATCCGACCTCGGTGCCTCTGAGAGTTGCATCTATCTACGCCTCCTACCTGGAGACTGAAACGGATTTACATAAGTATCAGTAAGAGAAAAAGGCTTTTTACCTGGATTCACTTCATTAGAGTACTTCATTCTAAGTGCAAACACCTCTTTTGTATTCAGCCCAGCTCCCTACAGGGTCACATTTCTCAGCTACAATCAAGCGGCGCAGGCAGCCAAACTGTGGCAGATGATGATAGAAACGTCCTTTTATATGTGGAAATCGGAGCGGCTTAATCGAGAGATGGTGACACATCCATATGTTAGATGGACCTCAGATGGCGAGACTGTTGATTTTCCCTGTGACCTTTCACCCTTGTTACACCCTTCCTGTGGCAAGCTTGACCTTTGCAATGGCCCCGCTGCCGGAGAGATCCTCTGATGGCATTTGTTGTCATGCCTCATTTCCACTCAGTCTGTTCATTTGGGGGTGATGGAATGGGAGTCGAGCGGGCGCCTGTGCTCCTCAGTGGCCCCTGGGAGTCTGAATCACGGCTGGACGCTCCGTCAGTGTGATGACGAAGCCTTTACACACTCGGCACTTCTTGTAAGCTTCCCTGCAATTTGCTCCCTAAACATATGCAACGTAAGTCCAGTTACCATTCTTTTACCTCCAAAATCTCACCCTTTTCTTTTCAACATCTCTGATTTTCCTGTTTTGTTTTTTGTTTTAATGGTGTGTCTGAGTTCCTCATTTTTCTCCCTTTCTGAGATCTTATATTGTTCCCCAGTGGCTCATCCGATGAAAGAGCTGCAGTGATACTATCTGGCCTCGCGATCTGGACTCAGGCGTGTGCGTGCGTGTGTCAGACAGATTGCTCCTCATAAGACTGAGCCCCACAGGCGAATGTCACAACAGTCCTCTCACACGTTTCCTCACTCAGTTGCACGCCGTACGAGTGTGCATTAAACAGGGCCCGCGGTGCTACCCAGTCAATCCAGTCATATGACAGAATGAGCCTAATAAAGTCTTGATTATGATATATCGTTGCAGTCTACATTTGAAATGAAACATGATGGACAATGAGACAAATCAGTTTCATGAACCTCTTGGAAAGAGGTCATCTTATGTCTGTGAGTCTGGTGCAAGGAAACCGGCATTGGTGAAACAAGAAAACACTGTCAATGGTTTGAGTGTGTGACCCAGTCGTTTGTTTTTTGTGTGCTTGCACAGCTTATCATGTCAAAATTATCGTTTCTCTCTCCCTGAAGAAAACACAGATTGTCCTATTTGCTGTAGTCTACTTTGTCACTATGGCTACCATTTCTTTAACGGGCTTCTTCCAGTTATTTTCTGTTGGCAGTAAGTATTTGGTTTGCTGCTAATGCACCCTGGAAAATTGGACTTGGAGTGGCGCTGTCGTCATGGCACCTGTTGTCAGGTGTTCTTTGTTTGCTTTGTTATCCAAGCCGATGGTCACAATTCAGAGGTGGGCCCCTCTGTATTGTGACCATCGTCCAAGCAAAACTTCCACATCATTTTTCCTTTCTCCATTTCTGGGTCCATTATGTCAGAGCAGCCGCTCTCCTGCAGTCAGAGCCAGTGCAAGTACTGTCCTGCAATAACTTATGTTTACAGATTTATACTGTACAGTGTATATACGCGTGTATACAGACAATCCATCGATCAGTCAGTCACCTTTTTTCACAATTAAATTTGCCACAGGTGCCCAATTCAGGAAATCTCACTTTCAATTGATTGCACCTTTGTAAGTCAACCTAGATAACTTAATACCATCGCCCAAGTAAGGTCTAATTTTTTCTTTACTCTGCTCATTCAGTAGGAAAACAAGGCAGCCTGAGACACAGAGTTAGTTTCCTGCTTCATGTAGCTGTAATTGGGCTGAACTGTGTGCATAATAAGTTGAGTTATTATGTATGACACTGTACGGCTGGAGGTTTAGAACAGCGTCGCACAGTAAGTTGGTTTAGCGGCGCGCTTGCTCAGGTTGAGTGATTTAATTTGTGGTGTTTCCACTTTACTTGAAATATTTCACAGTTGCTCACAGAGTAACAGACCAGATGTGCAAAGCTGAAAAAATGGCCTCAGAATACAGGTATTAGTCCCTTAATTCACTACGCAAAATATATATTCACAACTATTTTAAATTTCATCCAATCAATTAAATGTTTCGTATACGTTCCGGGAAGTAGTCTAGTACTGTTTTTTTCTTTTTGTTTTTTTTTTCTGATTTTAGCTGTTTTAGTCAGAGAGTTTAAAACTGATTTATTCTTGTATGCTAGATATAGCTATATATCTATGGGTTTTGGGCAGTTGGTCAGCTGAAATAAGCTTTTTGCATGCATTTTATTTACATATTAGAGTCCAGGATTTTATTCTAAACAAATGAAATTTATCAAGGCAATAGCATTATGTCAAGAGCTATATACTGTATTGTGTTGCAGAGAAGTTAGCGCGATAATCAGCTGGCCCTGACCCTTCCTGTCTCGTAATACCACTCTGCACATCCAGGGGCCATAAAGAAATCGCTCCAGCTGTTCAGCTGGCAGATGGGACAAGCTTTGTCAATCCGCTGAATGATATCTAAAAAAATCATTCATTCTAAAAGCATCTCCTTGTTCTCCTCTCTCAGGTTCCCACCTGCTGTGTTTTGATGGTCCCCAGAGTCAGAACGTTAGTCCTCCACGGAGACGCGGCAAATCACCTACTGTATCCCATGGTGCCAGTTGGTCCCAATTTGGTTTCCAGCCGTGTTCAGGCTGCGGAGCTCGACTCCCTATGTTCACTCCCCATGTGATACTGTCTCGGGCCCATTTGCTCTACTACAGTCATCATCGTAAGAGCCAAATATACAGTAACTACACAGCCCAAGATAACTAACTGATGGGAGAGAGTAACGTGACAGCAGATGGTGGTCACTGGTTATTCCAAATTGCAACTTTAAATAAAGTATTCAGGATCTCTTTCAAGTCTCTCAACTACGATCATGTTTGAATGTACAAACACTGGGAAGGGTAGGCTGTTTTCTTTCTGTAAGCATTATTCCGTCCTGCAGGCTGTTCTCGTTCCGCATTAGAGTGCGGTCGCTCGAAGCGGCCTAAGACACACAGCCCTCTGTCGTGGTCAGACGTGAACCACCTTTACACCCGTCAGCACATCCGAGTCACCCTCAGTCCTTGCACTTGTTGATGCGAGCGCTGCCACGGAAACAGAAGAACAATTACCTCTTAAACCGATTAATTTATAATTCATCCCGGAAATTTCAAGTGAAATTTAAACTCCCCAGCCTGTCTGTGTCACAGAACCTCTTTTGTTTCTGTTGACTTAAATCTTTAAAGATGGGAGTATTCATTTTCTAAAGAAGGGTAAAGTCATTTCCCAAAACAATTGAGTACTGTAGTTTTTTTTTTAGCAAATGTGACTCACATGGGAGTAAAGAGTATATTTGTCGCGGAGCATTTTCAGACGCAGATTTGGTGTTCGTGAGCTTATACAGCTGCATCATGCTGTATGCGGGATGGCTCAAAATAAACGGCACTATCCAGCGCAACGATGGGGCCCACTGATGCCTTTTTAAATATTTTTTCAACACACAATGGGAGCGAAGCAGTATCAGGCTCAGTGCAACACAGGCAATATAAATAGTTAGCTGTATGTTTATTGTTAATCCAACTCTTTTCCCTAGATGTGCTGGCACTTGGGATAGGCATTTGTGTCATTTCAATGTTCGAATACACACCTTATGAACCATTAAAAACGGGAGTGGAATGCAAAATCAATGTTTTGCATATGTTAACTAAATAGAGCCAGCTATATAGTGGCTATGTTGCTGTCAGAAAACGTGCAAACGTACACAGTCACACACCTTCACTCCTCAGCAGGTGGTTTAAGGTGGTAATGTTTGTAGCCACCTCATCGAAACACTGCTAATTAGCCTTCTGTTCAGTCCCGCTGCCCTCATACATCTGTCCACTCTCGTGGTTTTTAATCCGGCCAAAACATCAGCTTCTCCTTCCACCAAACTTAACATCTCCAGTCACCTTTTTCATTATTGGCACTAGCAGGCTGATCTTCACCGCTCTGTTATCGTCATGGCAGCGTGTGCTAACAGAGTTTGAGGCCTCACTTTGACATCACCTGCTCACGGCCGCCATGGTGGACGCAACGCCGACTGTTGTAGCCAAAAACAACACTGCGCAGGGACTTTAATAATAAACTTTTCTCCAATAATAACGTTACCAACGAGAACTCGAATACTCGCACCAATCCTTAGTTAGCATTAAGAAAAATATGTATGATCCGACCCATGCTTTAAATAATTGAGAAGTTGAGTTAGATTTTGAAACCTCGAGCCAGGAAAAATAGGGTCAAAACAAACACTGTCGACTTCTTTCTAACATGTTGAAAATAATTACACTCAAAATAAAGAATCTATAAACATATTTGATCTCTAAGGCAAGAAAATTATGCTTGACGTTGTTGTATTTTTCCCATCATATGAGGGTTTTGGAGGAGTAAGTTGTTGCTGCCTGCCAGCAAGATACAAAGAGCTTTTCATAAGCATGTAAAAGAAGAGAAAAAATTCAACTAGACAGGCATAATCAATGAAGTGGTCTTTTAAGTACTTGGCAACGCTAAAAAGCTACCCAAACTCCAACGGGGCAGTGTTAAAACAGGAGGAGCTGCATTATATCCTGTTACTAACACAGTTACTAGAAAAGGAGAAGCAACGGTGGTACATTTGCATGGATTTATCCTTGTCTAAGAGCACCAGTCAAAAGCCCGAAGCACAAAATGTAGGGCTGCATAAATACTGCACCTTTAATCACTAGCATAATGCTCCACCATTATATATTAAACGCAGCCATTTATGGTAATTATACCTTTAATTGATCAGGTGATTACATTAATTAGTGCTAATGGATTAAAGATCATTGTTCCAAAAATGTGCCAAGGTGGTGAGACACATAAACAGTTGTGGGTGATGCACGTGCACCACTTTTCACCCATCATGAGAAGTCCAGGAAACTCTGCGGTTACAGCTGTCGCCTGCTCTGGAGCTCTTATGTTCGAGAACGTAACAACAATGATTTCATCAAGTTTCAAGTCAAGAAAGGTTTTTATTAATACAGCATAGCAGCAGTAGTATTCTCTTACATTCCCAAATTAAGTTAATTAAGTTCAGTCCATCCTCTATTGCTCAATCAGGTCACGGATTCAGAGGTTTGTCTTTTATCCTCATACAAGAGTCAAAGAACACTCACATAATATGAGCATCTTACATTCACGTCAAGGACAAATATCTCAAAATTCGGAGTGACTTAAAAATCGGACTGAATTTTCATTCATGTCAGCCTTTTAGCCTTAAATTGTGCTCAAGGCAAGGCTATGAAATGCAGCAGTGTTAGGCAAGTCAAAATGTCACTTATTTATCTACTAACGATGCTCAAAATGTTTGTGACTCAAGAACTAGAAAATACTGTACGAAATATTTTAATCTACTACACAAATTTGTCTAACGTAAACATTGGAGAGCCCAGCGCTTTATATAGCAACATTGAGCTAAACGGTGCTATCAACCAAACTCCATACTAGAATCATTTTCGGAAAAAGATGGATTTTGTAAAATTTTTGAGTCGAAAACGTCAGGAAATAGGGTTTAGTTTGAAAAATACTGCAGTTTTGTTTTTTGACACCCACCTACCGTATTAAGATGTGATGGGTCGACTGACATTAATGGCCCCACAGAGAAAAGAGAGCCTCAGGAAATCAGTGCCATCAACCGAGCAGTCCTCGTGTGCCTGAGCTCCATGAGGAAGAAAAAAGAGCGGACACAAACCTCAACACACCTCAACGTCTCTCACCTTTTTCAGCCGTCCACTCCTGGTGCCCAGGAAGACCACGCTGTGTCCATTGTAGACGTAGGAAGTGACCGAGGTCAGCCTGTCCCTGCTGTCAGTGTACACCGTCTGACCCGACACCAGCTGGGAACCCCCCAGGGGCTGGTTTATATCCAGGCCGCAGAAGTGATCGTCGATGGGAACCGGCTGTATGGAGAGAGGAGGGCACGGAGAGATGGGGGTGAGGACGCGGTGTGAAATCGTTGAGGTGTTTTTTTTAAGGAGCTGAGCGAAGAAAATGGAGGTTTATTAAGCAGAGAGTGTTAGAAAAGGGTAGAGCGAAGGGCAGGACGAGTCAGGATGACAGTTATGAGGGGCCGTGGAGGTAACGAGATCAGCGTGAGTGCAAGCCAGAGATATGACTGAGATCACTGTAGACACATGCTAGCACAAGAGGAGAACTCAACCTGACTTGTGGTGAGCGTAACATGCATTAGGGGCACCATTTCCAAGGTTAAAAGCGGCTACTTCAAAGGGGTCTGTTCCTGCATGCGTTTATCAACAAACCTCAGAGCGAGCGTTTTTTTTGTGGAGCGGCTAATTGCTGATAGCAAACATGAGAGGTGCTGTGTATTTTGCTCCAGTTTCTGTGATTTTTAGATTGCTTGATCAGACATCACACAAACAGACAGCACAAGAGATGTCAGGTTTTGATAAGGAATCAAAGAGAGCGGCATGCTTAGCAGTCCTGTTACATCTACTAACATGCACCTCAAACCTGTGCTAATTACCTGTCATACTGTATAAACCCATTTTTAGGGCAACTACCCTCTTATTTCACATCCCCCTACTTCTTATGCACATAGTAGTTGTTACTGTTTTGCATATTATTTTGAAGTTAAGCAGCTGTAACTCTTCAGTTCCTTATTTTGAAATTCTGCATGTATTTTGTAATGCCATGCCCAATATAACTGCTTTGAAAGGAACACCAGAAAGCAATCCTACCAACTGCTGCAACACTGACTTTGGCTGTAGTGCCACTACCAAGGTTTTGTTTTTTAATTAATTTTAATTAATGTTATTTCATTCTTATTTGTAATAGTTTATTGCCATAACATGGGGTACACATTGTCACATGCTCCAGGTTTTCATTCATTCCAATGATATGACTGAACGTCTTTAGAACTTAATGACATTATGTTCTAAGTATGTTCCCTCCAGCTGTATATTATGTGCAGGAACAACGCGTTCCCATCCCAGCTCATCACATACTAATGTTTTGTCATGCAGCCTTCTCATTTTATATACTGCACATGCATAAGAGACACTTTGGTATCCATATCTGACAAGCCTTCTCTTTAGCATCTCAGGCAGATGTGCAAAGCTCATGCCTTGTGTGTCTTACAGTGATACACAAGCTCTGTATTAATGAAAACCTTTGAGAATGTTGTAATTGAAGTGGTATAATGTTTAGAGTTTAGACTTCTGTACTTCCTCTAATGCTGCGTCGTCAGGCTTTACTAAAATCTGCCTGTGACCGAACTTTTCAGCCAGTCACGGGTCATTTCAGGGATAGGTTGTTCCTGGTGGCCGTTCTACAACGGGGGATGTGAGTGCCCGTCCCCATAGATGTTGAAAGGCCAGTATGGTGGTGGACATCCCATCAGGAGTGGCTCCTATCTACCAAGGCATACAGGGCAAAAATCCAGAAACAAGGTAGGCCAACATGTCCAAATGACTGTCCATGAACCCTTATCAAGGGCTCTGCAACTGTGAGTTTTATAAACCCCATCTTTACGTTTAGGCACAAAACCTACTTGGTTATTTTCTGGAAATGTCTGCTGATGCTTGATTTCAATTTGACAAGCCAGGCTCCTGGATGAAGGTCACCTGTGAGATGCCACCCTCCCACTACTTTGCCCTTCTGAAAAGTCCATCACGCCACGTCACCTGTTCAAGTCATCTGAAGCTGATGCAGACAGCTTGCAGGTGAATTAAAGCCTTGTGCATCACTGCCTGACACTGAAGGGTACCTTGTGCGTGTGACATGCTTATGGCAAAACGTCAACCTGATGATCTGGATATGACAACAGGCTGGCAGTGCAAAATTAATAAATCCTAACATGCTAACATGCAGCTGTGGCTCAGGCAGTAGAGGGGGTCATCTTTTGGTTCAAGTGTCTTTGGGCAAGGCACTGAACTCCAGTTTGATCCCAACGCTAGCTCCCAACTTAGATGATAGTACACTTCAACCCATGTATGAATGTGTGTAGGAGAATTTACACACATCCAACCTTTGTTATTATATTTGCTATAAGCCACCATGTAGGCATCTTCAACGCAACCTCGTTAGCTTGTTAAAATGAACATTTATCTTAAAATGTGCTGTAAGAGTAGAGTCTGGTTGGAGATTAGAATTGTGAGTAATTGGCTAACTGTGAAGTTAGTGCATTGTTACTTTTTACAGTAATAAGGGTCAATAAATGAGCGAAATAAAACTATATTAGACTCTTTAAGCAGGTATTTTAAGATAAGTACATCTAGCAGAAATGGCACAGGAAGGAAAATATCAGTATTTGTCCTCAAAAAGCTGAGTCTTTAAAGCTCACAGTAGAAACACACTGTTGATCTTTCACTGTGCAATTAAACATGTAACCAAAGCATTTGATGATATCATACCAAGTTTAACTATTTACATTTAATTCACTGTTCATTTAAGACCAGCTTGACCACATGCTGTTATGAATTGGTTACATCTTATTTGTTTGATGGCATGATAGAATCAAATAACATTTTAAAAACCACCAGAGCGATAAATCTGATGGATATAATTAGTTCAGTTTGTTTTTGTAGGTTCTCAGTCATCCAGGTTGAGGTAGCCTTAAGTGCTTCAGTTGAAGGCATCTGGATTTATTTTTTGGTTTTGGAAGATGTTTCACCTTAAGATTAGTTCAGTTTGCTGTCACCTGGTTTCCATGAAAGCCACTCATTACGCAGAATGATAGTTTTAACAAAGTGATAGACTTGGACATTTACAAGAAGGCCCTTTTTATCAAGATCAAAAACAGCTCTCAAAGGGTTCAAATACTGCTATCAGCAATGACAACAAGGAAAGAGACGGGGAAACAGAAAGAAAGGGAGAGAAAGGGAGGAGAAGAAGGCGGGAGTCAGTGTCCACACCCCTGAATGAAATCAAAGCTCCATACAAAACTCCTCTAATTATCACTGTAGAATTAATCTCCTCTAGCACTTCGGCCCTTTGTGGGATTATGAAAACCTGAATGGTCCCTTCGTTACAGCTCTGGCTGCTTGCCTATCACCTGTTTAGACTGCATACATGGTTGTGGATATTCAGCTTTCAGTAAGTCTACATTAGTCACTAGGGGTGTGACAATATATCATGAATCACGATGATCGTATCTTATGTGAAAATGTGTATCATGAAACGCTGATAACATTAAATATTAATATAATTCAATACAGAAATTGCAACTTATTTTAAAAGAACTGCATAAAGGATTTTCAATATGTGCAGGGAAGTAAGAAGAATCCTCCTAAATGTGAAAATATGGCCGCAATTCTATCTTTCTGCAGTGATAAGATATCAGTAACACTCAATATACTACTGCTCAAAGAATTAATTAGTAAGAATTTTTGTCTATTAACGCATCATGATACATATCGAATACTGTCTGTGTATCATGACCTGTATCGAATCATGAATATTTCTCTCTCACATGATGATTCGATTCAAGGACGACTCATTTTTAATGAGAGACAATTCGGTCAGAATTGAACCATTATCCTCAATTATTTATCATCTTATTATCTTTATCAATTTTAGTTAAGTTTGTTGATTCACTATCTCATTTCATTATCTTGCTTGTGCTAACTTTAGCTTAGCCAGCCGTCGTACAATCCACATACTCCTCTTTAAGTGAGCATTCAGATTTTTTGTGCTACCGGGGCTCTTAATTGCGGTTCTACAGATCTTACAGACTTGACTTTTGTCCAATTTTCCAACATCTTTCAGACTTTGACCTGTGGCCAGTCTGTAAACCGTAGCTGCGTACATGTTGTTATTTTAGCTCCAGGACAACTACACACATCAGCCTGTCACACAGTTGAGTCACAGACTTCTTCTGCGTGGTGCAGCACAAAGCAGGAGTCTTTCCATGGGAGTGAGCTGCAACTGTGAACCTATTAGTAGCATGAGGGTCGGGCCATTGAACATTTCATGGTGCGTTTAGCCAGATCCGCTGAGCTGATGTGCACACTCGTATCTTCAGTATGAAAAAATAATTACTGGTTCAGATCGGTTAATCGTTTAATAGTGTAGCGTCACACCTCTACCAGTCTCTAGCATGTTACACAGGGTCATAGTTGGTTCCAACATGTGTGTGCTATCAGAATGGTTCACCAGTGCCTTCCACCTTTTACCGCCCACCTACCGCTTTGGTGCACTGCACGTCCTTTCCCAGCAACCAGTGCAGCTCCAGGTTTCCCTCTCCCTGGTAGCAGGACTGCAGCCGCTCCTTGATGCGGGTGTTGATGTCTTTGATGGTGAAGATGCAGAGAGCGGAGTGATGCGGAGGGTCATGGTACTGCTTCTGCCCCTTGGCGAACACAGCAAAGAGCACGTCCTCCTGGGCGCTGATGTTAAGCGACTTAGCCAAAACCCGACCGGCCTTGGACAAGTAAGCCGCCTGTAGCAGACGGTACTCCTCGCCTCTGTGAACGCACCCCACAGGGAGTGACACATACGAGTGAAATTTCTTATCCCCTTTGCAGAGGCGGATGATGCGAGAGGTGTAAAACAGGTCGCCAGGGGAGCTGCCAGCGGGCATCCCATTCTCAGGCGTCTCTGGCTGGACGGTCATGAAGTAAACAAAGCTGCCACTGGCGAAGCCGTAGATGTAATAGATGTCAAAGTGTGGAACAAGAGCCAGCGTGTCTGAGGGTATTTTAATGAGAGAGGAAACAAAGTCAGTGTGAAGCTCGTAGTCCAGCATGGCTGAGGACTCGGGGTCGCGAGGCAGCTTGCGGCTGGAGATGGTTGGAAAGTAGTCCTGTTTTCCACCGACAGCCGTGCCGATGTAGAGAGTCGCGTCCTGACCCTGAGAGGGCACGACAACCCCATACATCGTCCCTGTCTGGTTGTCACTGGACAGGTAGTGTTCCTTCTTGTGCGTGGGCTCCACAAGGATGAACAAGTCGTCCAGCCTCATGAGCTTGCAGACACCCTGGTAGAGACTGCCGCAGGCCAGCAGCCGGTCGTGAGAGTAGTCAATGAGCAACAGTTTATTAACATTGTCAGTAGAAGCAAGAGGCTCAGAACACGGCTGGACAATCAGTGGGGGATAACACGCTTTGTTGTCATACTCTGGCCCCGTGTCATGGGACACCAGGAGGGTGAGGTTAGCCGACAACTTGTAGATCCGGTTGACGGCTCCGACGTACAGAGCCCCGGTAGACTGATGCACAGTCAGGTGGTTCAGCGACCACTCCCTTCTCTCTGATTGGAAGGTGTTCAGAGTCTGTCCAAGAGTCACCTTTTCATTCACAGAGATTACAGCCAATAGCCATATTGCCAGGGACCATGACATGACCTTTAGAGGACCGTGACCTTTAGCGAGGCTGCGGCAAGTCCATCTTTTATCCAAGCACGTTCCCATCCCCACGGGGCTCAGAAGAATACCGAGTTCGGATCAAACACCTGGAATCTTCGTGTCAGCAAGGAGTAGGATTGCACTGAAAGTGGGGAGCTGAGAGTGTGCTCTTGTGATAATCACATATTTCTGAAAGAGAAAAAGAGAGACATTTGTTTAAGACTCCAAACCTGAGATTAGGAATGTATGTGCTTGTTTCTGTCTCTTTCTCTGCATAGTCAGCCAAATGAGACATCAAAGAATGAAGTAATCATTTGTTCAAACTGTCTCCCCATATTTACTAGCCCCAGAGATGGTCCAATAGTGTTGCTATCAACAGGGGGGCTCATTATATTCATGTCTGTGTAAAAGAGAACTATTTACTATTACATGAACAAAGCAGTGACACACTGTAGCTGTGCCTTCTCTCTGTTTGGGTGGCTAATTAAATGATCCAAACTTATTAATTATGCATCCATATTTTGGGCTCCCTGTTTTCCTTTCTCCCCTCCGCCTCGTTCGTTTAAATGGTTGAATCCAAGAGGAGTTAATCACTCTCGGCTGCGGCCAGCATTCCTAAATAAATAAGGCTTTTTCCAGGGATGGCAGGGAGAATCATTAGAGATTCAGAGCCAGGCGCCATCAACCCTCACACTTCCCTGTTTAATTTCATTAACATATTTTATGTAGATATTTCCAGGGGACAAACAATGTCCCTCAAACACAGGATGAACTGGAAGATGGATGAGACACACACGAAGAATGTTTGATGTGTTTACCATTTCTCTTTCTCTGTCCCCTTGGCATAACCGTTCTGTGAGGCATGATTCAGTTCAATACCAGGTGTTCCTCACACAGATCAGACAAAGCGCGCTAATTTGAAACCAAAAAACAAATGTTTTTTGTCTCAAAATGAAGACAGAGGTGTAAGTGAAGGCAACACAAGGATAGTAGATAAAGTGGCTTCACATATGCCTTTATTTCATCAGAGCCCATTAATGAAGAAGCACAGTGGGACAGACCATAAATTCAGATTCCTACGTCACCCTAAATCTTTGTCTCTGTGCCACCCAAAAGCTGTTACTATCCCCCCTTTGTCCTCTTGATACCACATCAGCAACCCCTTTCATTGTCTTTCAAAAACAAAAATCCATCACCCTTAGTGATTTCCTGCCAAATGCTAGAAGGCTTCAGCTCAAAGGCAACTCTGCTCTTTTGGCCGCAGCTGATTTAAACAGGGCGTTTAGACAGACTTCCGGATTTGAGTAAAGGTTAAATGAAGACAGCGATGTCAGATCCTAACGCGGGGGGTCACGATGCGGTGGGTGCTCGCCGTTGGCCGGCTAACAGGACGTCCGGCCGAGTTGAACAGCGTCCAGGGATGAAACGGATGGAATGACACTGAGTAGGCTGGGCCGACTCCAGCTCCACTCCAGCATCTCCGTTCCATCTGTCCCCGCTGGCTCACACCGGGGGACAAGTCGCTCGAGTGTCTCGAACCTACTCTGCTCAATTTGGCAGACTCCGGGTGAGCAGCTCTAGCCGTAATTGGCCTTGGCTGAAATTAGATCCTACATGGGTTTTGTATTTCATTAAATTGAATGTTAGATTAAGTTCTATCTTTGTTTTAGTTTATATGAAATGTGTGACGTTTACTCAGACGTATATGAATCAGCTGTTGTCTCACTCTGCTTGTTTGCTTTATTTACGTCTGCTTTAAATATAAGACGACAGAAGCTCCTTTTCTGTTCCCCTCCATCTTTTTATTTTACCCCGACTGGACACAAAAACTGCTTTAATAAGTTCTCAGAAAGCTGAATTTGGCAGGACAACTTGGCCTCGATATATACAGCTTCTCTATTTTGGTTAAAATTATGTCCAGCAAATTCCCTCTGAAAATCCCTCCAATCATCCCCCTAGCAAGCTTATGAGTCCCTGAACAAAAATCTGAGTTGATGTTACCACAATTTCCCTGGTTTATGTGAAAACCTTGGAGAGAATATTGACTTGATCCACAGTTCACCTAAACGTCATTGATTTCTGACGACGTGTAGGTGAACTAAGGGTACACGGTACACGCCAACCGGATTTCACGAACTAGCCATGACGGTGAAAGCCCAGTTGTGTCACTGGAACACACTGCGAAGACGACGGCAGAACGTCAACTGGTCAGGGAAACCAAACGCAACACCTTTTGCTTATTATCCTCCCAGTTCGCTCAATATGGCTGATTAAAAGTGAAAATGGCACCGCTGCTGTTCAGACCTCGGCCTGTTGGATGTGGAAGAAGAAAGGAAGAGTCGAAGTAAAAAAAATTAAGGGGAAACCACAATAAATGGGTGAAATCATGAATCATCCAGTGACAGGCTAACGGGGCTTTGCTGTCCGACACATTGGGTTGGTCGACGATGAAAGACAATGCTGACGGTGCAGGACACACGCTAAAAAGACTCAGGATGCCAGATGCTCACAGACGTTGATGTTCCCGACGGCCGACCGTGTTTGGGTCTTCAAACGAAATTTTTACCTGTTTTCAGAAAAGCCGCAATGCCTAAATCCAGCATAAACTTTTACTCCCTGCAGTGTAAGCCTTTCTCTAAATCTTTTAGATGCTCTTTGTTGTGTGCGAAAGCCGATGCTGGAACGGAGCGCAATGCATTAAGGAGCTGTTTGAAAGTGGGCGGACTCAGTTCTTTTGTGTATCCTTGAGTTCTCACAAAAAAGGGAGCAGCTAGGGATCAACATTTTTTTCCTCCTCTATTTTTTGGCATCCAACAGAATCCTGTTACTTCTAGCTTCCTGAACTACTAGCAATTAATAGGCAAAATTACATTTGCAAAGCCAGGTTTGAGACTGGTGTGACCTTAAACAACAGACATCAGCAGTGCCACCTAGAGGTTATTTCTGTGTAGACAGTCTCCCGTCAGATAAATTACCGAACAGAGGGGAAAACACCTAAAAAACAAGAAGTGCTGGTGGCAAACGAAGCGGGGCAGGCACACAGGCCAACAGCAGCAGCCTCATCATTTTATCCATTTCTGCTCTCCCGGCTTTAGTCACGTCTAAGGCGTGCAGTCATGCTGCTCAGTGTTTACCCTGGATTATAGAGACAACTCTTTGCCCTGCGAAGTCGTCCCTGCTGAATTCTCTGCCTCGCCATTCAGACACGCTCCAGCCCAGACGTGACTCATTCACACTGGCATACAGGCACACGGCCTCTGGGGACGCGAGTACACAGTGCACCCCCCCCCACCCCGCCCCCTGAACGCAGCGCAGGGGGCGGGGGGCGGAGGGAGGCGCCGGCCTCTTGAGCTTCAAAAACACGACACTTTGACCTGGACGGAGATCAGTTGAACCAAATCCATCCCTTTGGGTTCAGCTTTTAGGATGGGATGAAATGCTGTCGGAGCTTCTGCCGCGTCCTTTTAGGCGTGATTCATGAGACAGAAGGGATGGTTGGCTCTTTTTCTTTCTATCTGTTGTTTGTTTGACCCATCTGCCACCAAAGATGAACTACAATATTCATAGGGCTTTTCTTTTTTTTCTTTTACCCGTCATTTTCACCGCTCGCTCAAGTTTAATTGTTTGGAGCTGTTTTTTCAGTGACTAACAGGGCAGAAAGCATTTTTCTCTGGGGTGAATTCACACATTGCAGTAAGGGTAATGAAGATAATGTCAGGGATCGTACACATCCACATCCTTGAAGCAGCGAGGTATCATATTTCAAAAGCCAGCAATAAAATTGCGTAACACCATCTTTTCACTTAAAAGAGACACATATAGCACAAACAGCCTGGCCATTCATCTCGCTTGCCTTTTGGAATGAAGATATGTGTGAGGTCGGGAGCACTGCCCACAGACTAGTCTGTGATCGTTCCAAAGGTCAGGAGCAGCATCGCTCTCACACTTAGTCAACAATGGCAAACGTTGTCACTCGCGTCAGAGGTGATAGAAATATTTTTTGTTTGCGTCGCTGCTGTTGTTTTGTGGCCTAAATTCATAAGACGGTGCAAAAGTAATAACAGGATAAGACCACAGGGGCAGAAGAGTGTCTGAACTAATCATAACAGATTCGGTCCTCCTGATAACAAACTCGCCGAAGCAGAAACAGGCGGCTTATTTTGTATTGGGCTTTTCGGTATTTCAGTTCAGCTCCAGTAGGTTTTTCCAGCTTCCGCTGTTCCTGATGGAAGTGGAGAGTCCGATTCTGTACAACCTTCATGGGGCTCATTTCAGCTATCGGGTGGGGAAAAGTTTTTGTGGTAAAACAATGTGAAACATTATCTCTTACAGTGTACAAACTCTCGCGGCCCGATGGGAGGCTTTTGTCTGGGGTTTTCGGCGAGTACACACGAGCGAGTCACGGGGGAGGAGGGCCAGCATTGTACACATTACACATGAATGAGCTGGGAGGGCGCCAGCCGCGACGTAACTTGACTTCCAAATGAATAAATGAAGGCAATTAGCGGATCTGTTTACAATGTTGTGGAGACAGAAGTAGGTCAAACGTGGCGGACACGGGAGGGAGCCAGCGAGCCAGAGCCAGGGGCTGTCGCTGGTACCTACCGTGATGAGTTGGGGAATTAGGACATGAAAATGTCGTCTTTATTAACGGTGACTTATAAATGAATGTCACACTGGATCACGAGGGACCAGTGGGGTTTTACAGGGAGAAGCGATGATTGCGCGATCAGTCCACCGTGTTTTATCAGTTCCGCGTACGGGGGAGGGGCGGCCCGGGGCAACGGCCTATTGAGGCCCCCTTCACAGGGACTAGAGCGTTGGAGGGCACGATGTGCGGCGTGGCTGCTCGCACTGCAGATACCCGGAAGATATCTCCACCCTGATGCTGCTCACTGAAATTTTATGACAGCTGGTCTGTTGTTTAATTTCATTGTTATGTTGTGTGATGCAAAATTGTGCATCCCTCTGACATTTCCCTCAGTCAGGGGGGAGAAAAGTCTCACAAGAAGTAACAGTGTTCCCATAAAGGATAGTAACACGTTGTGATGTAATTACTCCCCGGAAACGAGTGTGAATTTGCCATAAATTCCATTGGCTTTGTTTTTGCAACGTCGGGGTCCATGATTTTACATCAACAAAACCCCTTTTGTTCCCATGCTTGTTTCGTATGTTAGTCAGCGCATATATTGTCCGCTTTAGGACTCTCCAGCCAGCCACTAATCTTGATGGTAGAGTAGCGGTGGATGTCTGCAGGGAACAGTAAACCAACAATATGTCGTGGCGCCACGCTCTGCTCCTCAGATCTGCAGGACGCTGCGAGAGGCAAATGTGACATAGGGGACCAATTTTGACTCAACCCCACAACACAGTCAGCAGCCTCTGCTGCCATGCGTGCCATTATGTCAGGGCGCATGCATTATACATGCAGATACAGTAGTATATCTGAAATTGCTGTTAAGAGCAGCACAGTCAAGTTTAACCATGCATGCCGTTCTCCTCACGTCCCTCTTCCATAAACCTCCCTGTCGGTCTTCCCTGCTTAATGGTGACCTCGAGCAGCCTCCTTTCAACTGCCGAAGCCCTGGCGTTGCATATATGATGAGCGTGGAGAGGAAAGTCAAAGTGACCTCCAGCACCGTGATGAAAACCAATGCAGCTCGAGTGCAACAGAGGGTCTTCCATAATTCAGTGACCGCATGAAGAAGACAGAGCGAGCCGCAGCTTTCACTGCCCGCGACCGCCTGGCGTCCCTCATCCTAAATGTGAGCGCGAGGAGAAGGAGAACAAGGGGTAAACAGAGGAGTCCGACCGAGGCTGGGAGCGATCGGTGAAGGGTGCAGCTGAGGGGAGCAGAAATGTTAGCTCGGCTCTCCGGCCCTGAGACAAGCACAGAGCAGCGCTCCAGTTCTTTAGCACTCAAAGAGCACTTTCTCAGCCTTTTATTTGTCTCAGTAACTAGCGGCCTGATATTCACCCTCCAGCCTGACTGCAATTTTACAGTGTGCCTTCTTCTCCTCTTTTTGGTCTGAGTTGATATTGCTCCCGCTGTAGAACAAAGCCACAGTATATTTCTGCTCAGAGTCATTCGGTTACACATGTGCTGTGCTGTATTGCTGTAACGCTCGTAAATCACAGAAAACTGCTGGAGAAAATACGTTTGGCAGCGACCAGACCCCACCGAGCATATAAATAGGAAAATAATCAAACGCAGTGATGGAGAGCATCCGCATGAATCTGTGAAGCACATATGTCCATAATTCCCACACCACTGCACACAGAAATCAAAGAACTTGTTCCAAACAAGCCTGAGTGTTTCCTCTTTGCCCATATGGCTTTACAGGCTGGGAGATGCCAAAGTCGGAGGTATCTGGCACGAATAATTATAATCAAAGAAATTACAATGCAAGAGGAACAGCTGCTACCTGCGCCGACGACAAATCACTGTGAGCGAGAGGAGAAAACGGTAGACGGCGTGCGAGGCGGGGGGGAAACAGCGAAGGGGAGGAGTGGCGAGTGCACGTTCCACTATCCGGCAACTGTCCCTCTTCAGTATCTGCCTTCTCCAAAACCCATTTGACATAATCTGTGATGCAAATAAGGCCTTTGGTGGCCGTTCAGCCGTACAAATGCATGCATCTGCCCAGATTATCTCAGTCCGTCTCCATAGTCCAGCCCCCACTTGTCCCAAATTAAGATAACCCTGAAGCTGTATCCCATCTCCTACATCCAATTGTGATTTTGGACAAATAGTTAAAAATTTCCTATATGGTCAGAAATAGAAATAGCCTGGGTGAAAGTACCCTGGAGATCTAGAGGTCCAGAATTCCCCTGGAAGGCAAATGGAACAGTTTTTTTAAAAAATCTTTTACATATAGAGAAATGTTGAAATTAAGGATAACACATACTGGGCTAAATATATTTTAAGGAAGATACACAGCAAAAAACATTCCATCATGACAACTTGTCCTGTTAAAACCTGTTCCTACCGATTAAAAATCATTTCTCCAAGTCCCACCGGGTTTGTGTCTGCCGGGGGCTGAACACTGCAGCGGTTCCGGATGTAGTCCAGGTGCTGTGGGCTTCTGGGACATGCTGCAGGTATAACTGATGACTTACTTTTTCCTAAAAGCAGCTTAAGCGAGCAATTCAGCACGTTTACCTGCCAAACTGTGGCATTAACAGTGGCCCAAAGAGCACGAATGAAAGTCAATGGGAGAATCTGGGTCATCCTTCCACAATCCAATTAAGCTGGTTTTAATCAAGTGCATGAATTCTAATTTATGACCTTTAACTTTCGGAAATTATCCATTTTTTTCTGTCCAGGAACTGGAGGTACGCTGATCTACGAATACAGTGAAACTGGATGTTCTTTGAAATGTAGAAACTTGCAGATCATCTGTGCAGGGGCTGGTGCACGGGGAGATTGTTCAGAAGTTGAGAATGGTATTATTTACTGAGAATGTTTGAGCCCTACAAACATTGAATTTTCTAGTATTGGAAAATTACTGGAGTTGGAGCTGGAGAGGGCTGTTAATGAAACGGCAGGCAGTAGAAGTCAAGTGACTGAGATTGGGCACGGCTCTACCACATTAAGACCAATTTCCATACATTTTGCATGCCATGTATCACATTCCCCATGACCAATATTTGGATTTCTCCTCCTGTATCACACTGGTACATTTTAATTGAAAGTTGATTTCAATGTTAAGATGTGTAAAATCATTTTTAGGTTCTAACAGGAAACTAGCAATCCAGGGGGTCAGTGCAGCACCTCCATTAAGTTTGGTGATTTTGAGAGACGCTTTTAATATTAAAAGATAATAAAAATGTGATTTTTGTTCCCTAACACAGGCCACCTTTCTGTTAACTTGATAGCACCTTTACTTACAGTCTCTCTGTCAGGTGAACATTCATGTCTTTCAAACTCTGCACTATGAATTAAGAACGCTGACTTTCCCTTAAACCCCACCTGAGCCCCTGACTGGGCCTGTTTTCTAAGACTTTTGAAAGCTCCCTCACCGTCCCAGAAAACAATTAACAACGGTTTTCATCAGCTGAGTACGACTAAACTGATCCCCACATGTAAAATCAACGGTCAGCCCCTTTAAAGAAATAACAGCAAACTCTTCAAAGTCACCTGTCAGCGCACCACCACGGAACTGACCATGTGACATCCCTCAACTTAGTCTGTGTTTTTAGGACCATATGCTGTCTGCTTCCACTCCTGCCACTGCAAAACACACACGTCAGCAAAGTTATTGCGCTGTTTGCCTCGGCGGCGGTGTGACAATCTGGAGGCGACGCGCCATATTGCAAGACGGCCATCGCTGCATGCTGAGTGCTGCCAAAGCTGCCATCTGGCAGGTGAGCTGCACGCTTTCCGCTTGTGCCTCTCCGCTGCTGTTTGTCACCACCTCGCTCTCTCTCTCTTTCTACTCCTGTTTTTTAAATCTTCCTCACTCCAGTTACATTTTCCACCTCTTACCTTCCTCTCCATCACCCCTCTTCATTACCCTTATCTACCGGTGCTTCCACCTTCCTCCGGGCCCAGATCAGAGGCGGCGTGAAGATTGAAAGGGGGATGCAGGAGAGGAGAGAGGGCAACATGAGAATACGCAGTGTTGTCTTCCTCTTTCATCCCCCCGTCACTTCCACATCACTGTTTGTTCACCTCCCTTCTCATTCTCTCTCTCCTATAACATCTCCTCTCATATGCAAAAGTGAGATTTACACACATTTAACAAGCACATGTGTATGAACACACACACAGACTGAAGGTTCTGCCTCTTTCTCCTCCTCAGGCTGTAGCATCCGAACAGTCGTGTTTAATCAGCGTCTCCGTGGGCAACTGGGGTAGTGCCGGGGGGACGGGGAGGGATTGAGGTGGGGGGTCTCCAGCTAATGGTAGTAGCGGAGAGCTGCTGTGCACTCGCACACCGTGTAATTGTGTTACATACACTAATTCGCCCGATGCACACTGAGCACCGCCTTTGCCCCTGACCCACATCCGCGCTCCCTGAAATTCAAATAACTCCAAAATCAATGTCGCACACTAAACCGGCGGCCGCTTGAATCAAAAGCCGTTTTCTCAGCAGAGTTTTTTGCTGTTTTCTCCACCCTTTTGTTTTTCCTGCCCTCTCAAACAGGCACCAGAGTTCATTAATCTCTGTAGGAGTGAAGATGACACTTAACCGCTGGCTTGTGGGTGAACACGACAGAGACAGATGTTGGAAATTACTTCACCCACGCTGGTCTGGCCTTGCCTCCAGGGTCAAAAGACTCCAAAGTAACGCCGTTTTACCTGCGACCTCTCTACTTTCATAGCCGCCCTTACAAACAAAAAACGGTGAAAATGCTGCGACTCAGCACATTCAACTTAATAAACCATCGTTTGTTTTGTTTTGTCCAGTCTAACATTACGGAAAACAGTGATACAGAATCTTCCCTCACGTGAAAAGAATCCTCATAGTGCCTGGAAATGAAACTGATCTACTCCTGTCTTCAATCAGCTCCCAAAAACAAGAGCAAATCTGTCTGTAGTTCCAGTGGAAACTGATCACAGGGAGTTCTGTGGATCACCCTGAGTTAGAGAGGTGTTGCTGAAGAGAAAATTAGAAATTTAATCAAAATAACAATTGCTATTTGACGTTATTAAACTGTACTGGTGCGACAGCACAGATATCTTAAAGTCTCCCCACAAACTACAGTGAGTAACGAGGAAAATATCTCACTGTGTTTGAAATAAACAGACCCTTCAAATATGGATCTGGATTGGCTAACTGCTTATTTGAACAGAAACCATCCCAAACGCAGCCTCGGCTTAATCTTCTGCCGCCAAAGGCAGCAGAAGAGACTGAGCTAATGTTGGGACTCGTTTAAAATTAGCAGGCAGCTGATAAAGTAGTGGAGCGCGTGACTGGCATGAACACGCCGGGAGTAGAAGACAATCTCTCTCTCTCACTCCACGAGAGGCTTTACCCACTCCGGAGGGGCCGGGAGAATACAAACCGGCCCAACTGGCCGGACAGATAAGCCGAACCAGAAAGAGAAAGAGGGGTTCATCTGGTCTGCATGAGGGGCGAGAGAGCTGCCAGCCCTCTTCACCCCTTCTACAGCTACTCAAACACTCTCAGAGGAGGAGGCAGAGATGGTCAACAGCATTTTTTGAGGCTGGCACCGTTGCAGCTGCGTGCGCCTCGGTGCTCTCCGGCTCCATCCAAGCGCCTGCCCAACCTCATCAGCATCCCAGGGGCTCCTGCACGGCCCCGGCTGCCAGGGCTACAGGAGGCAGGCTGAATCCTTCACTCTGGTGTCCTCCTCATCACCACTGAGCTGCTGTGCTGGAAATGTTTCCACCACACCTACAGGATTTGTCTTAAGTAGTGAGAGAATTTCCTCCTCCAGGTAGTGGAATAATTTGCAGCAGAAGCTACTCACGGTGCTGCGAGAGGTGCTGATGCTGGGGCGCTCACACAGCCTCAGTCCACACCTGCAGGCTGTTACAGGTGGCCAGGAGGGGAATGATTTCACTCCGGCCACATACAAGCTTAGATGCGGAGCGCAGGAAGTCCAGAGAACTTCCCCCTCGCGCCCTGCTGCTGGCTTACCGACAGGAAAGAATCAGCTGCTCACCTTGGAATGAGAGAGATCGCTGCTCCAGCTGGTTTCTCGGGGGGTCTTGGGGGGATTTGGTTGGTCGAAACGTCCCGCGTTTCAGCCGGTGGATGCGTGTGGACGCCGGACGCATCGGAGTGAACAGCCGGCTAATTTATTCTACGCGCAGCCGCGACGCACCACAGTCCACAGACCCCTGGACAGCAATGAGCATCTCCCCGGCAGCCGGCATCAGGCGACCCTCCCACCTCGTTCAGGGATTGATCATGTTCTGTATCAGGCAGTCTCTCTCTCTCTCTCTCTCTCTCTCTCTCTCTCTCTCTCTCTCTCTCTCATGAAGTCACCCCTCAGTTCACTTGCGCCTCACGTATCCGCCCTCACACCCTCCGTGGTCGTGCGTCTGGCACAACTTTTGCAATATGTCTTTTGTTTGAAGCTTTTGTAGATTTATACGTCGAGGCAGCTGAAAATGAATCTTTTTTTTTTTTTACAATATGGGAACATTATCAATATTAATCAAGGCGAGGCGTGTTTTTCTTTTTTTTTTTTTTTGACAGGAGTGTAGAATTCAATTTAAAAACCTGCGTGTGTTATCAGCCGCGCACAGGACGGAGAGCATGTCAGTGTCTGTAATAGGCCTATTTGTCAAATGATGACTATCTCCATTTACTTGTAGACGGACTGCCTTCCATGTGCACACATTTTCTTGCGCATTGTTGCATATTGTGAGAGATTATCTGAAGTAAATGTAAAAATGTGGTGCAGCAGCTGAGCTGCCGGTTCAGCCCACTCAACCAGCCCGGCAGAGGCGCATTTTAGACTTTGTAAGGCAACTATAACGAGCATTCACGCATTTTAGAGATGAATGGACACATGTGCAGGCGCTTAAAGTTTCCTGTGAAATACTGCCATCTGTAGGCCGAATGGTGCAACGGCAAGCTGTCATACAGAGCCCCTGTTGTACCTCAATATTGATTCTGTCTCTGCTGCAGATAAAAATGACACTCATGATTATTGAAGATGTTTTTTGTGATGCATGGGTGTATTTGAAGGACATCGGCTGCACACACACACACACAAACACACACACACACACACACACATAGCCAGTCAGCAATGTTTCCTGATATAACTCACAAAACTGCTTACACTGCTGGTTTCCTGGTGTCGGTGGGGGTTTGCGTGGGGTTCCAACAGCCAGCTGTCTACCCCTCATTATCTGCAGTTTGGTGGGCTTGAGATGAGTTGGAGATGTCAGACGGGCTGCCTGTTAGGGCCGAGCAGCTCCGGGTGGCCGTTGGCCTCCCTCAGGGCTGACCAGATGGCAGCTCCTTCTCACCGGACCTCCAACATCAGGTGCTGAAGTTGTTACAAACAAAACACCCGGGCTACTCTAATGCAAAAACAAACAAAGCGGCAGACAAACCAATGCATATGAAAACACAACGCTACAGGGGGAACATGCATGGTGCAGGAGATACTGTGGGGCTGATGCCAAACTGCAGCATCGGATCAGGAGTCTGCTGTATCAGAACGGTGAGTGTAGTAAACATTTTTGACATGTTGTAGCTGCTTGTATGTTGTTATCTGCCGTATCTCCTACGATGTCAGGCTCCGCTCCCATTTTGATAGACCAAGTTCTGGCTCGTTGGCAGTAGAGGTATTTCCAAATTAGACAGTGGTTTGCATTTGTAAGATAACAAATTGAACTCCCAGCGTGTGTTTGAATCTCATTTTGGGGCTAATTGCATCAGACATCTCTCCTTCCAGTAGAATGATGCGGAAATTCTGACAGAAACAAATGAGAGTGGGAGCCGATAACCACATAATGATGGAATTACTAGAACCAGTCGGCAGATAAATTTGTTTATCGAATTTCTCTAAAGAGCTTGGAACGCGTTGACTCCTGCGTTACACAACATTTTACTTGCACAAGACCACCTTGGTTTCCTAAACACTATATGTAAACACTCATTATACCTGCAACTTACAGACGCTGGCCTCTTCAAACTTGATCCACAAGGGGGCAGTGTAAAGAGGAATACAGCAAGCGGTTTGTCATAACATAATCATAACACCAAGAACATTTCCTAG
The DNA here is from genome assembly GCA_001698575.1 of Mola mola. Lineage (NCBI taxonomy): Eukaryota > Metazoa > Chordata > Actinopteri > Tetraodontiformes > Molidae > Mola > Mola mola. The sequence goes on from KV751353.1 coordinate 4,166,101, forward strand.
CCAGCATCTGAGTATATAATCTACGGCGTTGTCTACACCTGTCCTTGTCATCAGTCAGCCAATGACTTAGCGTTTAAATTGTTTTCAATGGGGCTTTATTGGTTGAGTTACCCACCACTGTCTAATTCTCCGGGCATGGCTGTGGTGAATCAGTTTTCAAGCCAACGTGCTACTTCATGTTACCATTCTGAAATGTCACAAGCGTGCTGCAGATGCAAAACTCTGTTTGAAGCTGTTATTTAACTCAGAGCAATTGCAAACTCAACCTTAATATGATTAAAGGGAGAGATTATGATCAGTAGGTTAGTGGTTGAAGGGAGGACAAACAAGTTTAGGCAAAATATTGTGGCTATGTTTCATGAAATGATGAGCGGTAATTGCAGGTCTGTGAACGCAGAGTCCAGTCTTAAACATCCTCTTACCTTCAGCCTCAACACATCCTGTTTTTGGTACTGAATGTCGACACTCGACCAAAATCAGCAGATGGATGACAGATATGGACGAGTACAACATGAAAGTGATTCCAAGGATACTGGGATGTTGCATATGACGGTCTAATTTTTAACAGTAAAAGGTATTTCTGTCGGTCACAACTCTTACAAATGTTGTATATTTATCAACAGTCTCTACAGTATTCTGTGGTATTCACACCTATAGATTTAGTGCAGGATGGCCCCTTATTCAGTGTCTTATGAAATCAGTAAATGCTCTAATTTCAACTCATTTAAAGAAAAAAGTAAACAATTACATTTAAAAAAAAACCAAACCCTATTGTTCTTGAAGATCGCTGTTGTGAATTTTGATTGTCTCTCTGTGCTTTAACATATTTTCTTTCGAAGCCATTATTTTGAAATAAATAATTAAAGAAATAAAAGAAGAAAGAAATATCCCTCCTCCAGGACAGAAAATGATTCAAATAATTAGAGGTAATAATGGTGAACTTACGGATATGAAAACTACACCATAGTCAAAAATTATACGTTTTTTTTTTTTTTTTTTTTGTGTGTGTGTGTGTGTGTGTGTGTGTGTGTGTGACGTCAGGCTGCTCCAAAATGAACCCCAAACCGAAACTCGTGCACAGTCGAGATGTGTTCATTACGGATATTATGCTGTTGCTCCTGGATCCTCCCGCTGATAGGACCCAAGTGGAGCAGCCAGCTAGATGCAATCTACTCTGTGAAAATTACCATAACATCACACAAAGCAGTGGAAAATGGAACAGGAGTGAATGGAGACCCAATCAAGCTGTCATATAACACACAGAATAATAACACCTGAAATCTATTAAAACCTTTCACTCTGAACCGTTCCGACTCGCTGTGCAAAGAGTAGGATTGAGAGGCCCTCATACTCCTCATTTTGCCTCAACAGTCGCAAATAAACAGCAGGTTTTTATCCACCTCACATCTATCGTCTCCAGATTATAATGAGACATTCATCAAAAGCAGTCGTATGCTGGAAAACAATTACCTATCCCTATTACCTATTGTTATTTGTTCCTTTTCAGAGAAAATATCCTCAGCTGCTGTCCATTTCAACACTGGTGTCCGTCTAAAGGAAAGGTAAAACCCAGTGACATTTTCAGATGAGAGCGACGGGTGGGGAATGGTTTAACAAAGCGCTTGCATGGTTGTTGGAAATCATCAAACGCTGATGTGCTTTATTCCTCCGAGAACTATTAAGAAGGCATCAACATGATGTAACATTACCACAAACATGGGAACTGTGTTTCGGGCCGATCCAACTTGTTAATACTGACTAGAGCATCAAACGTTTATCAGCCCGCGGCTAAAAACATTCCCCAGCTCAGGTTTTTTATTAAGAAAAAAGATTAATCGGACTTCATCAACTGTTTAGCCAATAACACAGGCTTGTTAATAAATGTCACATATTAGCAGGTCAGGGGCGATCGCGGCCATCTTGTCATCAACCACAAAAGTAGCTGTAAAGACATAAAAATAATATAAAGAGGAATCGCACATGCATTGGATTTGGAACGATGACTTTATCCCCAGTTTTTTTAGATGATTAGAAGCAAATGTAAAAACAGTAAGACAGTAAGACTAACAGTAGCTACATTAGCCGCTTAGGTTCAGTGTTCAAGTCATTGTGGATATTAGCTTTGCTTTAGAGCATAGTTGTCATCCATAGCATTCGCAACAAGCCATACAAAGGAGATGGACCAGCCATGTTTTGGTCAGGAGCGTCACTTATATAAACATTACAAATGGGGACAATCACATTACAAAACATTTAAAACATACAGTTACAAGGCCATGAAATTTAACTGGAGCTAAAAGCCTGCCTAATTAAGTAAGTTTTTAGCTGTCTCTTAAAAATGTCCACACACTCAATACAGCGTAAAAACAAGGGGAGAGTATTCGATAGCCGAGGAGCAACGGTCTAAAACAATGATCACCCTGAGTTTTAAAATGGGTACGGGAGACCACCAAGAGTCCTTAAGGTCCGAGCAGAAGAAAGTCTGTAAGAATGTCAGGGATGTCTGAAGGAGCATGTTCATGCAGAGCTCTCAAAGTTACCACTGAAACCTTGAAATGGGCTCTAAAATTGACTGGCTGCCAGTGGAGGGAGGATAAAACCAGGGTGATATGTGCTCTTCTTTCAGTCCCAGTTAAATGCCTCGCAGCTGCATTTTGAACAGACTGGAGGGGTGATTAGTTAAAACAGATAATTATTTCAAGCTCTGCCTTTGAGACCAGCGTTCAAAGTTTTGCAGTGTTCCTCAAATGGGAAAAGCAGTCTCTCATCAACTGCGTACAATGAGAATCTAAAATCCCAGCTTTTTTAAAAAACAAAATCAACTCCCAAGATGCGAAGCCTAAACTGGACGGAGCAGCCTCAGAGACCTGATTGCTTTTTTTTTTTAAAGAGGGATCAGACTATCTGGGGCCATGATCAGGGTTTCTGCCTTCTCAAAATTCAGCTGCAAGAAATTGTTATTCAACCATTGCTTGATGGCAGTAAAGCAGTCCCTTAAGTTCAACAATCTATTTAATTCATTGTCCTCAAGAGAACAATATATTTTGATGTCATCTGCATAAAAATAGTAGAGGAAGTTGCAAAACTGTCTGATAATGTGTCCCGAGGGGGTTAGGTAAAGTAGGAACAGAATAGGGCCCAAAACTAAACCCTGGGGGACCCCACATGACAGCTCTGTCCTATCACTTAAATAGGATAAAAAACTAAAATTTAAAACAGATCCAGACACTCCAACCATGTCTCAGGGCGTATTTAAACAAGATTTTATGGTCCACTGTATCCATATCAAATGCAGCAGTGAGGTCCAGCTTAACCAAAACTGTGAGGTCCACCGCCTAAAATTCTTCCTTGGAAGAGTACCATCACAAGCTCTGGTTATTGAAAATGGCCCTTAAAAGTTTTTTATTGGTCTGTGGTCACATAAACCAACCCCCAGCCCCTGATATAAGTGGGATTTGTTATCCTTTTTTTTTTTTTTTTTTTTTTTCTGGAACCAGTTTTCCTAATCGAGGGCCAGTTCTTCGGCTGTTGAAATACAAAGAACCGGGTCCAGAGTAAGCGGTGGCTGTGAACCCCCACTGCAAGGGTCTTAGTCAAAAAGCCTTAAGAGAGGCAGAGGAAGTCATAAAATAGTCAGAGAGGGGAACATATCTTTGGTTTTAGTCTGGGAATTGGTGAATACAGCAAAAAATAAAGGAAGAATATATTTTTATACGACAAAATGTTATAAGCATAAGTGTCATTCTGTGGTCAGTTTAGAAGCAAAACAGGATTTTCATGTAATTCGCATAATAATTACGCATAATTTCAGCATGACAACAAGGTTTAGATGCTCTTTACATAAAGAATTTGAACAGAACTGCATAATGACAGCAACACTTTTCATTTTTATGAATAAATGAATCAAAACACTGTGAGCCGACTTTAAAGCTTCACTGCGGGGTTTGTGATAATACTTTTCATATCAGCGGCTGCAGTGAAGATTCCAGCTTATTAAGGTTGTAAATAACATCTTTTCATATCAGTTTGGGATTTTAGTGCTTTCTGCGACTTGAATTATGGTGGATGATCATAACAGAGTAATTTAAAGTAATTTTTTTTTTTTTATTGCTTTTTATGTTTCATAGCAAGTCTTTCTCCATCTTCTTCAAAAGAAACTTTATCTGAATTTCCATCAGAGTGGAGAATAAACATAGGTATAGTGAACAACTTGTTGCTCTAAGTGATGAGCTGGCTCGCCAAAGCTTTAAAAGAAAAACAACGGGTTTTTTGGCCAATTTCGGGTGACAAACATGGAGGGGTGACGCAAATCGTAAATGGGATGCCCGATTATTTACATTGACAGTCTGTTTTATACTTAACCCAGTGCGTCCGTGACCAGCAGTCATGTGGTGGGGGTCAGCGGCTCAGAAGACCACGCTGTATAGCCTTGTAAGTGAGTAAAACATTTCTCATTAAGATCCGATCGATTGAACATGCCCACTAAAGTGAGCTTGTTTTGCTATTTTTTTCCCCTTTTATATTGCCATCTTTGTTTCCAAACTGTGGTCCAAAACTAAAATATGACAAGTATGTAACGCGCATAAGTAATGACGCCATTTGTTGCACTTGTATTGAAGATTCAACCATCGCTTTGGCACAATTAGTCCACTTGTTCTTAAATGAAACGCTCTGACTTTCATTCATACAACGTCGATGTACCATTTGTTAGTCCCCTCGGGAAATTTGTCATGAGAATAGCAGCACTGATGCTTCCACTCAATCTCGTTACATCAATTAATTTTCTTGTTCAACCACACTGCCTTGATGCTTGTGGGTGAACAATTATTTTATTCATACAAATCCATCTAAATTCACCCCGCATGAACGTCGACTCGTGAGCACACACACTCTAAAACGCTTTTGACGCCTGCCTTCAAATTGGATTGTTTGGTTTAATACTTTGGTCCCTAATATTCTATTGTAAGTCTTTGATTATCTTTGTAAATAAAGAGATTAGACAATCACTGGAAAATCCACCAATCAAGCCTCCTTTTTAACTGGGTTCTTCTCATGCAGGCTGAGTTTCTCTCACACAGCATTTACTCAGGAATGGTGGCTGTTGTTTTTCAATCATTTTTGTGTTTTTCTAATAATATGCCTGCAGTGCTGCATACCTTGGTAAACACAAGTGAAAAGCACATTGCATAAGAAAGGAACTAGTTTCCATTTTCATTGTTTCTCCCTACAGGTGCAACGTGTAACGGCCTCACATCTTATCCAGAAGCACAGGTACCCTTTTGAATTCGTAGTCGATGCTCCAAGCCCCTACGTTCTACTGTATGTTACTTTTTGGTTGAGTTTAGGCACAGAATGTATTTGGTTAGGATCTTTCTGATATCCGAGCGAAAATTGTGTATCTGAACTTGGCCACCAGGCTTTTTCAGGGCTTTTATTGCTTTGGAAAGTACAGTATGTTCTCATCCGTCCAAGTCTTCGGATGTGGACGACTTAATATCAGACGTACGGTACATTAATACTGTCAGTACATTTAGATAGCTTTTTTAAATTATTGTTATCTACTTTTTTACCGGAACACCTAAATCACCCCATTGTGGGATGAAAAAAAATTATAATCGGATCCCAATAAACCCCCATGTGTCTCTGCCTGACACCAAAGTCAGGCATTTAGTTGACACCGGTGTGATTTTGTGTCTCATTTATTCACTAAAGCTATTTTATTTATTTAGAAATATATTATTAAATCATCAAAATCATAAAAAATTAGGCAACTAGAGCATGTTTAAAGCGTTTACGCAGCGAATGAAAACTGAAAATGAAACAAAACATTGAAACAAAATGAAAAAAAGAAAACTTTTCTATCCGAAGATTCATTTTACGAGAATGTGGCAGAGCCAAACAGTTCAGGCATCGTATGCTCGGTGCTCCGTTCGGGTTCAATTCACTCAATTCACAAATTGGATTAGGCTGCAAATTATCAAATTTATGACAGACTCCATTAACAAGTTCCTGTCAGACGACAAAGAGGGCAAAAGATTCCCCCCTTTGTGAGTCTTTGTGAGAAAACCATCTCTGCTGATTGAATTTTCGAGTAAATTGACCCTTTCTTCAGTTACAGCGGCGTGTAAATGAAGTTCTCTGATCTTTTCATAAGAGTGTGATACTTACCTCGAGTTCGTTGCTCTCTCAGAATGGAAGTATTTCGCAGGATGCAGCATCCCATAGCTGGATGGACAAGAGAAAGCCTAAACCAAACCCAGACAAGATGAAGACAGACTTGTACCCAAAAGACGGGGTGGTTGTTCATTTGTTCATACTTTTGACACAAAAAGTCTGACGCCGACCAAAAAACTAAGCTGCAGGCCGGTTTCTGCGACTCAGACCCGAGCAAGCTACATGGAAGGCAAGCAATCCTTTTTCATTCGCAGGATTGTCAAGGAAAAGTTGTTTCGTTATCTTGCACAGACATTTTCTCTTAGAATTGACAAAAATAAAGTCCTACACTGTGATATCCTGTATGTATTTATCAAGATACGAAATTATCCATATTGTGATTGTCCTAGCCTGGTGACCTGGGAATGACACTCAGTTCACACCAACGCTACATTTGATGCTCATGCTCGGATCTAAATGCTCTCAAATGGTGTGTTGTGTTACTCTATTATAGACTGGGATGGGTCAGTTTTGCCCAAAATGCCAGATGGCGCCTCTTCTTTCCCAGGTTTCAGGGTATTTCCTGTCCATCTCACTCTCACACGGCTCCGCCTCCTGGTTATATTTTGGGTTTGAGTTTAGTTCACTCCCCATTCGAGTTTATGGCGTTATCGTTCTGTGACCGTGCTTGGCGTGAACGTGAACTCACCCTGCTGGGATGTCTACCTGTTCCTGGAGGTCCCTCCCTCTGTGAACAGGTGGACAGAACTTGATAGGCTCGTTCAGCATTTCCTCATATCCTACGGAGCAGGATGCATTCTTTGCGCCAAATTGCTCTGGTTTTTTCTGCCCACCGCAGATTTGAGCCCTGTGTGTGCATGATTTATTCAGAAAAATGTTTCTTGGGTGAAGTAAATCGAATCATTCATTTAAAAGTGAGTATTAGAGATGGTTATAGAGGAAGAATGAGAGGGAGTAGAGAGAGAGAGGGTATCAGGGATGTGTTAGAGCACTGTGCATCATGGTTTTAAGTAAGCGCTTCCACTTTTAGACCAACATCAAACCAATTTTTATTAGAAAAAAAAAAAAAAGACAGTTTACAAAATGTTGAATATATTTGACCTTCACTGGAATTCATTTGCATTTGTTTCATTGGATGAAAGCAATTTTTGCCACACAAATTGACATTTTCTCATCAGGGAGAGTTACTGCAT
>KV751353.1:4181675-4218851 GCA_001698575.1 Mola mola
AAAAGTGGCTAAACCTTGACTTCTTTGTAAACCAAGAATAGACATCCGAGTTTCAGAGACCACATTAGATTTGTGACGCAGAAGCAGGGAGTTCGTCGCCCTAAAATGTTCTTTGTTCCCGTCTTCGTGATCGGGGGAACGCCTCATAATCATTGGAAGACCCTCTGCTCGATTCCACACTAGACTCTGTCTTCCTTATTAATGGACTTTTCTTTTTGTCTGCCTCCGCCTACTCCAAGTTTCAAGAAAGCAAGCTCGTATTTTAAGATTCAAAGTATCAAAGAGAGGCGTTGCTTCTTTACACTCTTAATGTGGGAGCATCTTAAGGGAAAAAAGGACTCTGTGTCACATTACACGTCTGATGAGATATTGGTAACACTTTACAATAACAGTACATTAGTTAACGCAGTTAATGCATTACTAAGCATTTACTAAGCGGTAATTATTGTGCCAACTAATCATTTACTAACGGTCTTCAAGTTAACCTTTTAATTCGTACACAAATCAATAGTTTATAACGACACTATGTCATTAAAGGGACACTTTTTTAAAAAAATTTTACAATAGCGGTGACAAACACCATTAAATGATTTTTAAATGAAGTGTCACTTCGGGTACATATTTTCACCGAGCATTGATAAATGGTTAATTCAGGATGATAAATGTTGTATTAGGGTTAATGGCAATCTGTGTGAAAACGCTAGTTAATGGTTATTAGTGTTAAAGTTAACAGTATGGTTACAAACTATTGAATAAGTGACTTAGTTAACATGACTGTGATTAAATAACACATTAACCATTTGTAAATGCTTATTACTGCTTTAACTAATATTAAATAATTTACACTCATTGTAAAGGGTTATTGGAATATCAACAAGTGATCAATTATGAATCTGGCCTGAAACCCATAGAGAAAGCCAAGAGATGTTATTACAAAACATTTGACCCCTCGTACATCCTCAGAGTTCTTTAATCTGTGAAAATGAGAGAGAGAAACTGTTAAAAATGGGAGGCTGCGTTACGATGACCTTCATCTACTAACCCAAACCCCTCCCGAGACCCGATGTGCTGCTGCGTTGGACCCGTTCCAAGGTCTGCTGTAAGGTCTCGGTCCTGTGGGGAGGGGATGAGGTTGTGTGTCCAGTGCCCTTTGCTGTTAATGAGGCTATCCGGAAGGAACATGGGGAGGTCGAGCTAGAGCGGAGAGCATGAGGTGAAAGGGTCTCAGACTGTCCAGTATACCAAGTGTGTGTGTCTGTATTAGAGGCTACAGGAAGTTTGCTGGTGGGGCGATGCAGCGAGTTTATAATTTTGATGTTGTTGCACAGCTGTAAGTTTAAATGAAAATATTGACAGCAAACACTGCTGTGTAATTATCTGTACATTACATTTCTTGGGTTATCGATTTGGGCTGGGCGGGTTGACGTGTCTCCTCTTCTGACACCGTTCAAGTATCACAGTTATTTTCAATCAATAAGTGGATGCACAGCAATAAAGCAGGCTGTTTAAAATAAAATAGTGCTATGCGACACACTCATGCACACATTCATACACTGGTGGCAGGAGGAACCATGCAAGGTTACACCTGCTCATCAAGACCGCTGTGCAGCTGGCAGTGCTTTAGCTCGCCCGAGGATGAAGGCAGGGGAGTGAACCACAGCCAAGCGGAAACAGAAGAAGAATTGTACAATTTTAAGTAAAAGGTGGTGTTTTGTGCTTCAATTGCAATAATGTATTGATTTCAACATAGCTGTGGACAGAGATATTTAACAGCATGTTTAGTTAAATCCCCTTCACACATGAATTAAGGCATACATAATGATATACTCATGTTTGTTGTTTGACGACAAAAACATGCAATTGCCGCATCAAAATCTCTAAATAGAACACTTTTCCTCATTAAAAATTTGCAGAATTAAGAATGTGAGTCATTGCATATCATAATTCTTGTTAATAGCCTTTTCACTTAAACTCTGATTTTCAGAGAAAAAAAAAAAAAGTACACTTTTTGCAATAAAAGTCAACATTTTTACACTGTCAGCCTCTGCACATCCATTAAGCTCACCAGCAAACTTCAAACATTCACACAACAAAAAAAGATAGAAACTCACATTGTTCTGTCAAAAAACTGAAAATTTATTCACTTTGAGCCCATTTTAAAAAGGACAAATATTTTGCATGAGCATTTTAATGCTAATTTAATGTTCAAGGTAAATGGTTTTTGTATTGTTTTCTGGTATATAAACCCATCATCCTCAGTATTTAAACCACTGATAGTGGAAGAAAAAAAAAAAGAAAAAAAAAAAACTGATCTTTTTGCTACATTGCAATATTCAGTTGGAAAATCCTCCATTCATCTGGACGCCACTTTACACAAAACAAATGGTACCAGTTCTGATAGCTTTGTGCAGTTAGAAAGGGAAAATAAAGAGGTGACTAGCTCAAAATGATAAACCCCACATAGACAAACCAGGCAGGACATAAGCTTCATCCTGCCAGGTGAAACTCCAGCACTTCACTTATCTCACGTGAACTTTTGCAGTAACATTACAACATATCAAATCAGACGTCATATTCACAACTTTGCCAGAGTTCGTCTGTAGGGAGTTGTGCTTCTGAAATCCTCTGCTTGATGTTACATTTAATCAACAAAGGAGGCCTCTCCTTCCAATTTATCCCCCTTCCCGCGATGGATTGATTTTGTGCTCCGACCCGATAAGAAATTAATAATATACTCCATTTAATTTTTTACAGATATATTGCCATGATACAGAAACACCATAGACACTCACAGATCTCATTAACCTGCAGGGACAGATTTAATAAAACATTACCAATCCCTGCTGGCATATCAGCTCTATCAAATAACAGAAAGTCAAAAATAACCAACAGAATTGTCTTCTAAAGCTACATCAGGAAGCGCAGTGCCTGCAGAAAAAACACACTGGCACTTCTATAAGGGCAATTTTGGCACTGCTGCTGTGCCATTGATCGCCTCGCTTACTTTGGCCCCCCCTCCAGACAAACGAGCCGGTACATTATTCAGTGCAATGAGACTTCTGTAAAACCTGTGCGACGCCACTGAGACAAAGTGCCCGCTGCGCCCTTCTCATCTAAATGAAACCACATATCTATTATTTGTGGTAATTTTTAAGAAAAATATGTTTTTAAATGACTTTAAAAGATGTGTTGGGGATCTTTGACTATTTTATTTGTCAAGCATTTCCACACTATGTGGTTGTGCATGAATTCATCACATCCATGTGATGTGATGCTGTTTAATGGAGGGCTATTATGTTTGAGAGATGAGATTTAAAAAAAAAAATGTTTATTTTTTTGTCTTGTTAATAAAGTCCAGTCACAGTCAGTGCTGGTCCAAACTGCATGTCACTAAAGGTGATTTTTGTTGTTTAGAGAATACTTGCAGCCGCTTCGTATATCATTATGGAAGTATCACTTTAAACAGCAACCCAAGCTTAACATCTGAGCTACCTTAGGTTGGTTTACCAAACTGGCAATGCTGACAACTGCCCCAGACCCTGAGACCTCCTGGGGTTCCAAACGCTCCAGGTTAAATATCTGTAACAAAACAGTCGTGTGTCTGCGTCAACAGGCAGGACGAAAGTGTGATCCAAGATGGGGCCTGCATTGATCAGCTGTGTCCAAAATCACTGTATAGGGTTTCCCCTCTATAGAGCACCATATCATGAACTCAGTGGCCAAATAAAGAAAACCCTTTCAGACGCCGCTGGATCGTTCTTCTGGCATCATTACGTCTGCTCAACATAAGCTGGACCGTGGACTGCTTACATTAAACATTATTCTTGAGTCACAAGCCGTGATTTTGTGTCTCGTGCCTGTTGTCAAAGGATAAAACTATTCAATTGAAGACCACCTCTTCATTAGTTCAATTAGTCTTGCTTTGGGATCTCAGCAAAAATGCCACCTAATATTAATTTTCCCTTTATTATGACAGTAATTTAAAATGTTTCAGTAAAGATTAGGAAAATAAAAACAAACATAAGGCACAGGCTATAATACACTAGCATGACATTGTAAAGTTTAGGTAAAAAAATTTAAATTATGCATTAACTTCTGTAATTACAAGGTAAACATCATTTCTAGATAAAGTCCTGATGACCCATTCAAGTCTTTTCAGTGTATCCAAGCTTCACTTGCTGTTTAAACAGTTATATGTTTGGGCTCCTTCCGTCATTCACATTTATGAATATGGAACTTTCCAAGTACAATAATAAGATTTGGTTGTTCTGATCTCTCGCATATCTGCTATTTTTTTTCTCTGCACAATGCATGTATGTGATGGGTTAGTGATCATCGTTGTTTACTACTTTTCACAATCCACTAGTCCATTATATTGGACTTTTGTTTTACCCTATACATTCGTTCACGGCAAAATGGCGAACATCCTACCAATGAGGAGACCAGAGAGAGGAGCTGACGTACATCAAGACCATCGCACCACGTTGAGGAGCCCCTCAACCCTTAGTGGCTGTACACCAAATGCTCCAATTAACTCATTGGCATGTACCAAGAGAAAAATAAATCATTAAAACACATCCAGGTAAATATCCAATAAATATTTACAAAAAAAAAATATTATAATTTACATACGATATTAATATACACACACAGACCAAAACCCACCAGATAAATAATTTAACTGAATATTTACATTCCTAGAAGAAATCAAAACTCCCCTCCGCCCACTTCCTGCTTAGTACCTCCCTCCTGGAACTAATAAAGAGGTATCAGAGCCCCCCCGAGAAATTCTTTTGCCAGAACCACCCGTACCTCCCTCCTGGAACTAATAAAGAGGTATCAGAGCCCCCAGAGAAATTCTTTTGCCAGAACCACCTGGAGAAGAGGAGGAGAAACAGAAGTCTGTGTCTCACACACACACACAAGTAACAGACATTAACAGCTTTCAGTTTGTTTGTACTGAAACGTTACCTCTTCACTCAAACGTACAAATCACGACTACGATGACTCCCACCTCAATCCACAGCTCCACTGTTGTTCACAGGTGAACACCAGCCTGGCGTCCTCCCTGTCATCAGGTCCAGGCTCAGGAGGATTCAAACACGCAGAGACTCACAGGGAGCTTCTTAATCAAAACCGCTTCAATCCCAAAATGGGTCGACACCGGGAGATCTAACTAATAAGCAAAGGTACAGTTCAAGGGAACAGGCAAACTCAGTAGTCGAGGAACTCACAAGAAATTAACACTGGACTAGGAAGACAAGACAATCTGGCACAGGAGGCAAGGAACACAGGGTTTAAATACACAAGGAAGGGGGAGACAATTAGACACAGGTGAGACACATTCAGGAGGAGAGGCAATCACACACACCTGAGGGAGAAGACTTGACAGGACACGGGGAATAAGACACAAACAAAACTTCAAAATAAAACAGGAAACACAGAGTGACCCTAACAAACAGACACTTAACACTACCGGACCCTGACACCTGTGAACCAAAGTGCTACACAAACACACAAATAGTAAATAGTCACAAACAAACCATGAACTAAATAGTCAATAAACCTTTTAAAACTATATTTATGCATTTATTTCTTTAAAATTATCCATTCGTGTCAAATGTGCTTTAGCATTTTAATTTACCCATAATACACCTAGTAACGTCCATTTGTTGTTATACCCTATATAGTGCACTATATAGGGAGTTAGGAGTGAAATCAGACACAGCCACTGTCTTGTTGTAGGGGCCAATATCATCAGGGTGTGTTGCGCAGTAGAGAGAGAAATTCAATCTTATTCACCTCAGCTGTCAGCGGTTTCAATGTTGTGGCTGATCACTGTTTCATCTCATTTCTACAGACTAGCTTACAGTGATGCAACAGTGGTCCAGTTGGTGCTCGTTGGTTCCTCAGACAATGATTGGTAAATATAATACAGCAGTCATCTGTGTAGTTGGCTGTACGCACTGTGCTTGATGACGATGAAAAGTTAATTCAGCCGTACACTGTGAATTAGTGTTGGTCACTTAAAGTTTCCTACAACAATGTGTTTTAGGCGTATCTGATCAAAAACTGTGTGCAAAACGAATGACCTGACCTGCACTTCTTGAAGGTCATATTGATGCAACAGCAACAGTATCATTCCCAGTATATTCAAGCATGGCCCAAGAAAACAATACATTTCCTCTAGCAATGGGCATTCGCCCGAAATTAGGGTCAACAAGGTTTTATCCCGGGCTGGTATTTAATGTTAAGACATTAAAACCATCTGCCTGATCTGTCAGGACATGGGCATCAGACCTCTGAGGATGTCTTCTGGTGCCTGGCACTGGGACATTCCTTTGGGTCTAGAGGCATGGGGGGTGCGGCTTCTGTTTTATCCATGGTTACATCGCGTCCCATGAATGCTTGATTTGACTGGGATCTTGGAAGTTTGGTGGCTCGATCCGAGCCTTGGGCCCTTTAGTGTGATGTAGAGGGGGCGCATGAGGATGTGTCCTGGTCCTTGGGAGTGTTGATCCATTGAGGAGGTATAAGTGTTTCACAATCTACAGTTAGGTCAAGAAGTATTTGGACAATGACCCAATTTTTTATGAATTTCAGGCAGTTTCATGACCAGTTGTGATTCGTTCCCTCAATACTTCAAGACAAATGAAGCAGATAAAATTTGACAAAGACAAAGGAAAGCCTGCAGACTTCAATACACAGGGAGGGTGGAGGTAACTGGACACTTTAGGGGTGGGCAAGTAACAGGATAAGGGTGAATCACATGAGCTAATCACAAAGAAGGGATGGACAGAGCAGGATTATTCACTGTTTTAAAGTCATAATTCAAAGTACAATGTTTCCATGTTTGAGTTTTGTCTCATGTAAAATGGAATGGTCACTGCATTTTCTTCATTACACACATTTATTGGTAATGGTGAGAGTAATATTGTAAAATTCATTTCAGCTGCCTTTTGCAAGTTGCCCCTTTCTTGTAGTACCATAAAAAATCAACAGGTGGCACCCTCTTCTCCCCCATTTCCAAATACTTGGTTACTGCCTCCTTTTGTTGCGCCCAACAGCAACCTCCCAAAATGTCCTTCCAAGTTACAAACTTCCCTAAACGGTCCACGGTGAGCTGGTTGGACACTTGAGGAACCAGTAAGAGTGTGTTTTAATTTGTCAGGTGGTTGACCACAGCAGACCATGGAAAGCAACATCATCAACATCAGCCTCAGAGTCAGCGTAATACCATGACACACTTGGCGGGTATAAACTATGTTAAGGCAGTGTGAGTGCACCGCTCGTGTCTTTTGTAATTACACTGACAGCAGCAGCGGCGTGCTACTCAGACGAACCATCAGATCTATTATTCAGCTTTAAGTGGGTGGACTGACACCACTTATTCTGAAAAAGCGCAAGGAGACTCAATTTTTCATAGTATGTCAGAGTTAAGCTTCTTGTCATCACATGTCAACAACTTCCTGCTATTTGTCATCTTATATACATCCCATTAATAGTGTAGGACCGGGTGATGCATTAAAGTGCTGTGCGGCTCAGAGGAGGCACAATGTTCTCCTTGTTTCCTCCACGCATGATTCTGCACTTCACCTGTGAGCAGCAAGATGAGATATGCAAGACTGTTATGTCAGCACATGCCCATGTTTTATAACCCTGCAAGGTCTGTTGCTCCGAGGCACACAGATAACATCTACGACTTCTTAATAGAGCAGCCGTAAAGCCTCCCCAGCCGCTTTGAATTCAGAGTCGTGTTAAAACTGTGTGCTTCTCGCTCTACAAACTCTCTGTAGGATTACAAACATTTTGAGTGATGGTTTGAAATGATTTGACGAACCGGACTGATGAAGCAAAGTAAATGGTCACTGCATTCAGACTCTCTGGATGACCTGTTACTGTGTGAAATCAGGATGTAGACGACTGAGATTCCGGGGGCTAAACTGACACGACAACACCGCCATGACAATCAACAGCCGTGCCGGCAAACACCGACACTTCCGTGCAGAGCCGCACTTAAGAGTCAAAGCCTAACAAGCCCAGACCCCGAAGGGGAGAGTTAAGCAGCTGGACATGTTGAGCACAGGCTAAGCACCTCATCATACTGTTACTGCCGAGTGCTCGGCAGGCTTGCTCCATCTTGTCTGCATTCCTCAGCTAGTGCAGGGAAGTGGCTTGTGGAAAATTCCACCTATGTGGCATTTGGGGGGGGGTGACGGGAAAGATAAAGGGCAGGATTCTGATCACAGTTACGGCGTGGATTTGACATGAAAACCCTAGGTTTTAAGTAACTTATTTTAATAAGGGTTGTTGTTGGGCCTCTTGGGTGGTTTATCATCAACGAGTGATGAGAATAAATAGAATCTAAGAGATGAACACTTCAGCCGTTTACTATTAAAGGGATATCTCATTTGCTGACAACTTGCCAACATGAAGGGCAAAATGTCCTTTAAACCATTACAAGAAACTTTCTTGAAATAATGAGTCTCAAATTAATGAGAAATTCGTTCAAAGTAGTGATAATGTTATTTTGAGACAAGTCATTATTTTAAAAGGATTAACATTATTATGAGATACTTTCACAACTTGTGGCGAAAAAAGTTTCTCACAATGATTTGTTCCCACCTCACATTGGCAAATATGAGCTTCTGTATAATAGAGTCAAAGAAATCATTTGAAAAATGTTATTATAAGTCATCATCATAATCACTTACAGGATTGTTTTTAATGATGGACTTCATTGGATGAATTTTGAAGTGCAAAAAAAATTTACAAGGACATCATCTCAATAAGACTCAAGGAGCCTTATAACTGTGCCTGCAAATTGTCATCCATTTAGACTTCAGTTTTAACAGATGAGGCAGACGAGCTCTCGGAAAAACAATTAATACCCAGATGCCTTCGTTTAACGGTTGGTTTCATTTCAAAATCGTTTCCCAGGTACAGTTGTATTTTCCACCCAAGAGCTCAGGTATTTATTCTGCTCCCTGCAATTGCAACACTGATAACACATAGCCTACAGTCTTAAACTGAGTGCTAATAGCCTGCAGTAATGCAAAATGCAAAAACACAAATGTCTTAGACATACAGCATGGTACAGACCATTAATAATTCAACATTATTCATATACAAGATGTATAAGCCCTGGATCTGAGCTGGGTTTGAGGCTGCACTGCTCTGTAGAAACGTGACTTGAATTCATGTTGTTTTGCATGATATTTGGGAACTTCACTGACATTTTTGACTGAGGTAGCAGCCCTGAGCTCTGCATTTGGTTCTGTTTTCAGACGTTTTGTTCAAAATGAAGAATTAAACTGAGGAATGAACAGCCTGAGACTTGAACATTAATTCAAAGTTCAAATCTCCATCTTGAGTCCCGATGTACTGGTTCCTGCTAGCTGCAATCATTTAAAGCCATTAAAATGCGGCTCTTGAGGTTTTTCTTTTCATTCACACAGCAAATTTCGGTGTTAGTCAGCGTCCCTGAGGGACACTGGATTGGCTCATCAAAGGACAAATCTCTGCAAACTGACATGTCAACGAAGCCTGTTCCTCCCTGATAGGCATTCATCTCTCTCTTGAAATACATACCTTTCTCTTTAAACAGAGACCTTAATTTCAGCGTGACTACCTGAATAAAGATCAAGCAAAAACAAGCCCGCTGCAGAGGAATGACTTATGAGACACGTATTTAGAGAATACTGACATCACATATTCTGAAACTTGGTTCACGTCAGGGCAGGTTTCAGCTCTCACTTCAGCCAGCTCTGACTGCCATCTTCCTGTTGAAAGGTCATCAATATTCTATTGTTTCTCTGAAGTTCAAATGAGATTTCCATGCCTGTTTATCCCACGAGTTCTGTTTTTTTCAGAGTTTTTCCTCTTAGCCCAACTTATTCTTTTACACTCCTTGCTCTCTTTCTTTTTCCTGTGTCTGTAGTACGGAGCTGGATAGGCATCTTGAATGTCTTTCAAGTCTCGGCACAGCGGCACATATCTCACCTGAGCTGCTGGCCCCTGGGGCCGCCTTTAAACCCCACCCCCACCTTCTCCTTCAGTGTGGTCCATGTCCTCACTGGTACACTGGAAATGGGTGTAATCTGCTCTGCACCCACCCCGTCTGAGATCATGCATAGTTGAGTAGTAACTAGTTTTCACTGACATTTGATGACATTGACATGACATTTAGCTCATTTTTTACACCTTTTATATGTCTAATTTCATTCTCCCTTTTCTCATTTTTCTGAATGTTGAATGAATTTAGGTAGACATTTTGGAGAAAATCCTTATTTGCTATATTAAGTTGGTTATATTAAGATGTCAACGCCCCTCGGTTAGCTTAGCTTAGCATAAAGTCTCGAAACAGGGAGAGGCATTTAACCTGGCTCCGTTCAAACCTGCTACCTGTAGACCCACAATATTTAAGATCAGATGAGAAGGCTTGTCAATATCCAGTAAGCCAATATTAAACAATTTTAAAATCAGTGCTTTTTTTGGCTGCCAATAAAAATTAATTTAAAAATCTGCTATTATGGATTTGATGCACAATGTGAATGTCTGCAAAGTAGCTTTTATATAAATTTAGTGGAGTTAAAGTTCGATATGTGTCTCCAAGTGAGTGAAAGTTCCAAGCACAAGTTTCACCTTAACTCTGTTGGCCTCCGTCTCACAGTCTTGGGTTCCTCTCTGATGTGCACTGTAGCATTCCAGGCAAGCTGAGGCACGGCGTGTGTTTGTTCATCGTCTGAGAGAATCGGTTAAACTGGGTGGATTCGTGGAAATGGGTCACATGCATACACGACTTTAGAGCTCAAGGGCGCAAAAAGTAAAATTTAAAAAAACCCATGTTTATACTCATGTTTATACTTCCCGCCAGGTGTTGTGAGGAAGAAATTCTAGCACATCAATATCACACAATTTGAATGTTTTCTTCATTTCTGTCCAGGAGAAGCACCAAATAATCACCATTGCACTGAATTAAAACTATTTTTTTACACTTCTACTGCGCATGTTTTTCTTTGACACAAACCTGACTGAAACCTGCACTTTGAAATATAAATAGATAACTTGATTTGCTTAAAAGCATTGATTTGCTTTGTATTTTCTGGGTTTACTGAAACATGAAATAAACCCTGTAAACAACATAACACAACCAAAGAAAAGTCATTTGAAGAGACGCCAAAGACAATGTTGGCAAACAGAAAACAGGCTTTTTGTGTCTCTCATTATCTTAAAATTTGTGCTCTGAAAGCACTGCAGGATCTGTTTTTGAACAGTTTTTGAACTTTAAATGTATGACTGTAGTTGATGCTCAAAATGTTTTCATGTATCATCATCAAACCTGTTTGGAATCAATTGTGGGAGGGCTGCTGAGTCATGCTTGTTCACACTGTTTGCTTATGGGACCCTTTAACTTGTCCGATTGCCTTCGCGTCATTCTGGGCAGCACAAATGTGTGCAAGTTGCACGCAGAGCACGGATTTGGGTGGTTTTGTCATTTACTAAAGATTTGTGCGGGGGTGGAGAGGGTTTGGTTAAGTAAGGCCTAGATTAGGGTGTGGACTTGCTTCGAGGCAGAAAAAGGGGTGAGGTTTAATCCTGTTGCTGCGCTGCCATTGGTGGACGTAGGGGACAAAAAAGCCTGTACCTGGTGCAGGTAAACAGACTGACATCAGGCACAGCAAGGGGTTGCTCACTTGGGGGGATATACTGCAATCCTTCATTGCTACATTTTACCAACCTTCCTGGACCAGTGCACCTTTTCACAGGTTTCCTTTGCGCAGGTTTGTGTCGTATATCTTTTGTCTATTCACGGGCAAAATACCTGGGAAGGTTGTGGGTTTATTTCTTTGATAAATAACAGGAGCTGGTGCTTCGCCATGTTGCTTTTCCTCTAACTTGTGCCCCTCGCCTTGTCAAGCAGGTGAGTTGTAGCTGGAGGTTGAGCTGATGACAACAGCATGCTTTTATCGGTCATTACAAGCTCTGTTTCAGCTGTAGCATTACGCCCCTTGCAGGGGGCGACGTGAGAGCGGGGCAGTAATGGGGGGTTACATTTGTGTGGGTTTGGTCTTGACATGTTTTACAGCACCCTGCTTTCCCCGGGCTCAAAGAACTCCTAAAGGATGGAAAACAGCTAAAACAGGTCCTGTCTTGTGCAGGGAGAGGCCTTCCTGGCACACCCTTCACACACACAGAGGAAGACATGAACACACACACAAAGGAAACTTGTTTTTTACAGACG
The DNA here is from genome assembly GCA_001698575.1 of Mola mola. Taxonomy (NCBI): domain Eukaryota; kingdom Metazoa; phylum Chordata; class Actinopteri; order Tetraodontiformes; family Molidae; genus Mola; species Mola mola. The sequence continues at coordinate 4,193,920 of KV751353.1, forward strand.
TTTGTTCCTTTTAACTAATCTTGCGGTTTTTTTTCCTGGCAGAAAAAGAAAGAAAGTGCCAAAAGGAATCAGACGTGTCAGCCGCTCCACTCCCAGTGACTGCTCACTGGAGGTGCCACCGTGCTCGCTGCTCTAATGAAACCATCCATGTATTCTATCCTTCATTCCACCGGAGTCTGTGTAAAGTGCCAATCAGATTTCAGTGGATTGAAGAGTAAGACACATGGAATTTGTCATCTTGAAAGACCTTTGGGAAAAAAAAAAATACAGTCACATTGCCCGGTGTTTTAATGGTTGCAACTTTAACAATAAAAGCGGTCGACCTTATTGTTTGGCCTGTGGTTCTCCTTTAGTGTCAAATGCAACAGTTCTGCACAAGCACAGACTGACAACTTCAGCTCCTCCTTTACTTGCACTGCAACAGCAGCGGAAAAGGGCTGCACTGATTGCACTAAAGTAATGGCAGGATCACAGAGGGCTGGCAGCCCCACTTTAAGTCTTTTGGACTGTCACTCCCAGCAGTCGTTATGTCCTCATCCTGTCTTTCTGCCCTTGTTACGCCAAGACATGACAATCACATAATGACTCATAAATTCCCACTTTGCCACATCCACGGCAAGTTGCTCAGAGCTCGTGCCAAGAAAGATGTATTGTGCCTCCACTTCTTACACAACTGATACACACATTGTCATCATTGTATCGGGTGACTCAGTGATGACTAATGAAGGACTTTTTCATCTTTTTTTTTCCCTGTCTAAAGAATATAGTTTTCCCATCAGGTTTTCAAGCAAATCTCCGTGGGACAATTAAGCTGCCTCATTAGCATGGGACATTTCCCAGATTCTATTCAAAGATTTAATTATAGCTAAACGGGCATCTGGATGTCATTTGACAACTACTGAGTCACCCGTCTATAATTCTCCCATCCAATTAAGATGGAGATAATGTATGGAATAAACCAACACGGCAGCGGAGTGCCAGGTCAGCAGGGATTCATACAGACCTGTATTGAGTAGCAAGCTTGTTTTTACACTTTTCTTCCTTATTATACAAAGTTAAAGGCATTTGCTTACCCCTGCCCACAGGTACACCGTCTCATCCAGAGCCACAGGTGCAAAACCATCATCAGCTATATCACAGCATATCCAGAAAGTCTCATAAAGATGGTATTTTAGAACCAGCAGCAATATTATGAAGTTCTCAAATCACTACAGAGTAGCATTTTCTACATTTCTATCGCAAACATTAGTTACACGATACATACAAAGACAATGATCCATACATGACTCATACTTTATTAATTCAGTCCACATTATCCGGGCTTTCTCTGCAGCCCTGTGAGTTATCAGCCATCATGGCTGAGTCTCGCACTGTGGGCAGACTGGTGGATTTCTCCTGAACAGGCCTCCCCAGCATGGTGCACTTCAGCCTGCCGTTCACCTTCCTGTTAGACATGATGATGAAAAAAGGGCTCAGCGCTGCATAAAGCGAGGAGAAGAATATGCGCAGGTGAGAGACAAGCATAGATCTCATGGTCTTCCTCGCATTGAGATTGTACACCCAGAGGCCGTTGTCTACCCCGTAGAGGACCACATACAGGGTCACAAGCGCTACCACGGCTTTGGCGGCTCGTTGATCGGCCCCGCCCCTTGCCCTGCCGCCACCACTGGTGCGGCGCCCCTTCACCTGCTGACTGTGCTTGTAAAGGAAGACCAGGAGGATCAGACTGGCCAGAGTCATGAGGGCCATTGGCACCACATCTCTGGCCACCTGGACTGCCTCATTTGCCTCCTTGGACAGCTGTGAGGGGAAGTGGACATAGCAGAATTGCGCATTGATGCCATTCATCAGGATCGAGTTATTCTTGGTGCCGAAGGAGAAGAGTACAGACGGCAAGCTCATGCAGGTGTTGATGAGCCAGAGGAAGAGGAACACAAAGCCCAAATAGTTGACCACCAAGGTGCGGATGGAGGCCGTGCGTGACCCAGGAGGGGCAATACTAAGGCACTGGAAGACGCTCAGGACGAAGGTGAGCCAGATGGACAGGGAGCGCAATGTTCTGTAGACAAAGATCACAGTCCTGCAGTTCACGTCTCCGAAGATGACTGGCAGGCGGAAGGAGTTCAGGATCTCCAGCAGACAGCGAACACCCACCATCAGCAGGTTGACGCAAGCCAGGTGCAAAAGGATGGCATCGGCTGGGAGGAGTCGGCTCTCCTGGTACAGCAAGAGGAGGAATGCGAGGATGACTGCAGCGTTACCCGGGACTCCCACAATAGTGAGGGACAGATAGAGCATCCCGCGGACAAACTCGCCTGACTGTAATCCTGCAGGAATTGAAAAGAGTGCAAGGCGATTTGATTGTTAAGAAACGGTTATAGCTTTCAAAATGATCTAGAAGGAATCACTACAGACATCTACAACCCTACCTGACATCAGTCAATGAGGTCTGACTTGGACCTCGTCCCTGATCTGTCTCTCTGTGGAAGTACACAGGTTGTTTGTGTTCTTATAACTTAGAACAGCAAGCTGCTGCTGGATCTGATTTTCACGCTCCATTGACTTCTCTTCCCTCAGCCTCCAATTACTTGAGATCAATTCAGATGACTGCCTCTGTCCCCCCGCTGGAATTCAGACCGACGGGACAACGCAGAGAAACCTGAGTTTGGATTAATTCACAGGGTGCAAAGATCAGACCAGCGGACAGGGAAATGGTGTTAATGAGGAGATAATATCTATTAGCCTCTGTTTGTGCACCAGAAAGATTAAAACTATTTATCAGCGTCACTATTTCACGTAATGGAGACTATTGAATTGCTTTTTTAATTACCACTCCTATATTTGGATTTTCCTTATAAGAGCCTTCACATTACTTTTGTATTTTCAATTTATTCAATCAATCTTAAGAGCCGCTACCCATTAAGGGGATCTTTCTGGTGTTGTTAGTCAAATAGCAACACCACAGTGTCCTCCAGTGGAGAGCGCTGAAACAAATTGAAAGCCGGAGGACACTCCACCCAGTCGGTCTGCAGAATAGATAGAGCGTGTGCGTATGTGGCGTTCAAATTAGGATTGTGTTATTCATCCAAAGCAAATTAGATTAATTAGATTCAACTGAAACTGTTGTGATGATGTAAGGTCAGCTCAGTGAGGATGATTTAACTGCAAGCTGTCCCTCAGCAGGGACACGGTAATGATTGTGAGACACACCACCCACTGTTATTAAAAGAAGAACACACAATTAATGAGATTAGTTGCAAGTAAAATAATAGTAGTGTTAAATAGTGTTGAGTAGTGTTGAGTTAGTTTATTAGTACTTGTGGAAGCTTATTTGCTCACTGTGCAAATTTGAGGTACGTGTACTTGAATTCTTGAATTGAGTGTTTCTAATTTGTGATACTTTATTCTTATTCCAAATGAAATATTGCACTTTTTACTCCACTAAAATTATTTAACAGCTTTTTAAACAAATATAGTTAATAGTTATTAGTAACTGTAAAGACTTTACATGGAAAACATATGATATTTAAATAAGATAGGATGCCTTGTACCAGATATTATAAAAAAAACAGTTAAAAGTATCTTCACTTTAAACAACTGTAGCATTAAAAGTATTCAAACAAATAACAAGAACACTAATTATGGTGTCATTAATGCAGTAATAGTTTAGAATGTAGTCTCCATTAAATACTTTAAAAGTGTTTGAGTAAATAATATTTTGTACGTGTGATTTTCCATCATAGCATTTGATTTTTGCAGTTTTTCCTCAGTATAGAGACAAAAGCTGTATAGTTTACATCCTCACTTCTGTTACACTTCTGACTCCATGGGTTTCACCAGAAAATGTGTGTTACGGTCACATTCAATAGCTAAAAAGTTGTTACATTTAAATAGTGAAAACTGCTGACAGGTACCTAAACTGATGGGCGATAAGTAGATCTGATGTGACCGTGGAATGAATATACATGTTTAATGTCATTTTTTTGTGTTTGTTCTTTATCACCTGACGGAAACATAAACAAAAAAGTGTGCATACTGTCGATACAGTGTCAAGTAAAATCTGAGGTCATGGGAGGTCAATTTTTGCTCCCTGCCTCTTCAATCCAAATCAAAAGTCTAAGGCCCATCAATATGAGACAGGAGACTGCTAAGCCCAAAGCCTCTTAAACCGCATTTTTGCTGCGGGACAGATTAACTGGAACAGTGAGGAGTGCGCTGAATATTCCGTCTCCGCCAGCTCCGAAGCTGCTGGCCTCCCCAGCATACTTAAAGTTACAAAAGGTTAAAGAGTGACATGTCTCTGAGTTGATGTGAGCCGTATGCAAGCTAAGACATTCTCGGCGTGACCTGATTTAAGAGCACATAATAATCAGTAATCATAATACATTCTGCACTCAACAGGACTGTTTTCATTAAACACGCTGAAAGTGTCTCAGCACGACTTTTATTGTGAATGCCTATCCATTTAAGCATCTGTTTAAAATGTAAAAATTAGTTGTTATATTTATTATTTGTATATTTATGTAAAAGAAAAAAAAGATTAATTCCAAGTCGTTTATATAGTTTGTGATGTGACTTATATCGTGCTATATTTCAATAGTTATAACAATATTGTTTAATATGTATGATATGTTAGAATTTGTGTATTTAAAAAGAACGTGAAATCATCTATAAACAGAAAAAAAACAAACTAATCCAATCTCACATCAGGAAATAAAGGCTTGCTTTTTAAAACTTGCAATGCAGCGTACGTGATGCCGTCCCCGGAGAAGGACATGCTTGAACTTGCCATTTTAATTAGCTCTCTGAACATGTAAACATGTGAAAAAACACACACACAAGCACACAGGGAAATAATACATCTGATGGGGCTTTCTTCCAAAAAAAGAAACCTCATGTGCTCTCAGGAGAAAACCGGCTTCTCAAATGTCACTCTTTCAGCACACAGACCCCATGTGAGCAATAGGTTAGAGCGCCTTGAACGCAGCGCACATTCGTGCCATGCGTGGAAAAGAAAGTGAATAACAAACGTGTGTTGTAGCATATGTCAGCGCCGAGAATTGAGAACATAAATGAATAATGGCTGATTGTCCCTATGCCCCCAATTAGTACAAACATGCATTGTTATACAGCTAATTGTCTCGCTCCTCTGTGTCTTTTAACACACTCCCAGGATGTGAAGGAGGGAGAGAGTGCGAGGAAAAGCATCAGCCGAGCGTGTAAAATCCTCCTGATGATGGCTCATTCGAGGCATCATCAGGCGGCTTCTGCATCAACAATAAACACACACTATTGTCTCCGCTGGGGTTGTTTTTCTGTTTTGTTTTTTTTGTTGTTTTTTTAGGTCCACAGGGAAAAGTCACTTATGATACTTCACAATACTGACTTTGATTCTTTCTGTCTGTATGAGCTGACATGTAATTCACATAGGATTCCACATAAGTTATTCATGTGACCCGAGGCAGATCGGATGCTTTTTATGATGATGACCAATTTCCCAACATTAAAGCCGCAAACAAATCTGGCATTCTGTGCCAAAGCACAGCTTGGAGCGACTTCATTCATATTGAAAGCCGAGGGTGATTTGCGGGCTTACGCAATATGTTTTTAAAGTTTGATGCCATGTTTGTGCTTCCCTATCTGTTTCCAGAACCAGAAGATTTACCCTAATTTCCCAGTCGAGCTCATCTTTCCTGTTTTAGGTGATTAGGGAGTTAAACTTGAAGTATAGGCCTCCAATCACATTCCTAGGTATCGCAAAACTGTAGACATACAAGTGTATTAAAACAGATTTGCTTCTTTTTTACACCATTTGCTAAAAGATCTGTCATCCCAAGGCATAATTAGGAATAAAATCCACATTATGTGTGTGTGAGTGAAGACACATTAAAAGTCTCAGCTTGAGATGTTCAAGTGTCGATTGTCCAGAGTCTTTTTAGTAGCATAGTCCCTCTGTTGCAGCACAGCGAGGAAGGAAGACTTCACTTGAATATATTTTTATGCAGAACTGGGCTGTGGCTTTGTCCTACCATCAGAACCAGCTCCTCATCAGACATGCCAGCAAGTAAGCCCTTTTTCAATCGTCGTATCTCGACCATTATTGTTACACCTACCTGAAAAATGATGTGCATCCTTCGCTGGTACTTCCTTCCCTTTGCAGCACTGTTCCAGTGCATATTCAGTTTGCTGATTCATTTGCCAAATTGTGGGCTGAACGCTGGTGTTGGCCAATAATCTCAAGGGACATGGAAGACTATAAATTGTAATTACACAGGAAATCAAACAGTTAAGACATAGCAAACTCTACTCGCAACTTCAGGTAAGCATCATTTCCACTAAAATGACATGACAGACCTTCAGGCCATGAGGTGTCTATCCGACTTCATGCCCTTTCTTGTGTGCACATTTCGTTCTCTGCCTCGCTCGAATCTCGTGACGGCTGCAGGTCTTGGTGTCATGGATCTGTGTGTGACCATCAAAGGGGTCTCCTCCCTCTTGCCAACAGGTATGGGCATCTTGGGGAACAGCCTGGTGGTGCTGCTGGCCTACGTCCACATCATTTACACTGAACCCAGGCTCCTTTCCGTGGACATGATCCTGTGCCACCCGGCCTTTGCCACCTGATGCTGCTGCTGACCCGTTGCGTCCCCCAGACTATGACTGTGTTCGAGCTAAGGGACCTGCTCAATGATCCTGGCTGTAAGGTGGTGATCTATGCCTATCGGCTTTGTCAGTCTGCATCACCTGCATGCTCTATGTGTTTCAGGCAGTGACCATTGCCCCCGCTGGACCCCAGGTGTCCAGGTTGAAGCCCGAACTTCCCTCCCTCATCCTCCCCACCTTCGCTGGACTTTGGCTCCTTAACATGGCCATGTGCTTTGTAGCCCCTTTCTTTTCTATGGCCCCTCTAAATGGCACCGTCCCCACCTTCACCCTCAACTGGGGCTTCTGTCACGTGGACTTCAGGGACAACCTTTCCTACGTGATCAACAGGGCAGCTGTCTCCGGGTAGGACGTCGGTATGGACGTCTGCAGCATGTGGTTGTGTCTATGTTGTATTGGGGGGGAAAAAGCACATTATGCATATCATCGTTGTTGGAATTTGAACAAACAAACCAATAAATTAAGATGTTTAAAATCTGAGAAGTGTTTCGTGGTTCAAGTTATTTTGCCAAATATTTGCTCACCTGCGTTTAGTGTTTTTCTTTTGTCATTGTGAATATTTGGTTTTCACATTGTTGCTGGTTGTAGAGAAATAAGAACAGAGGTAACATTCATAAGATTTTTTTCAGAATGCTTCACTCTTTTAGTTTGGTTGTTTCAGATACGTTTTACAGTTAAAATCCTTAAATTATTGCACTGTTTAAGGTTGAACATTTACCTTAAAATAATGAGGTTTGGAATGTTTGGGTCAGAACAGGAGAAGTTCAGCTCCTGGCTTTGCTTGAGAAATGGAGGTGAGCCAGATCAAGGCCACCGGAGACAGAATGTAGACTGCTAGCTGGAGAAGTGAGGGTGTTGGGTTTCTGAGTATGTGCAAAAAATAATTGTCCACAGAAACACATTTTGAATGTTAGGTAAATATTTAAAATGTGACTAGTGTTTAGTGACTATGTGTCCAGTCAAAAATATTTTGAAATCTTGCTTTTTTCCCCCCCAGAATTTAAGATGTCAGCCTTCAGCTTTGGGAAACTTTTTGGTTCAAATGATTTACTGAGAATATAATTAGTAGAATGCACAAATAAATCAGGATCGTTTGTTGTCACTTTCTCTGGCCTCCTCGTAGACATTTGGTTATTTTTTGTCCCTAGATTCGTCTTTCAGGCAACGCTTTACCTTTACTGACGTGCGTCAAGTTTCAACAGTCACATGGTTATATTATTCCTTTTTATTCATACTCTGTTTCAGACTCACAAGAAGCTCTATCGTTTAAAGCGTAGAGCACAAATCTATGACCAAAAGTTCAAGGTAAGGTGAATTTTTCTGACAATCTTGCCAACGGAATGATTCTGAAAGCAGAAGCGAGTGAGCGCAAACACAGTCTGACAGACCGCGCGGAGGGAACTACACCCAGAATGGGACGATAAATCCCGGAAAAGGGAAGCGGAAGTCTGAGCCAGGTATTAAACAAGAGCGAAGTTGGCCAAGTACACCGTTACTGAAAGTAAACGTCAGTTACGAGATGTGTTTGCACGATGAAAACACCGTATAACCGTAACTCAACCTTAATCAGTAATCAAATGCGTTCAAAATACCGGTTGACGTAAGTTGCGTTGCTAGCGGTTAGCTTGAAGTTACCTATGTGACACCGAAAACGCTGTTACGCCCCTGAAACTGAAGGGAAAGTGTTTACCGACAAGCTTGTGATGAATACAAAAGGTATTTCGCACTTTGTGCCAAATCGAAAGCGCCTTATTTTCTCAGTGGGTGTCGTGTTGGCTCCCTGCTAATGCTAGCTATCGTAAAATCACTGTTTTTTTTAACTATTTGATTTGCTTTAACGGCAAAACAATTCCGCATTCGCCCGTGTCCAGTGAACAACATGTCGAGTTTGTCTTGTTAACCGTTTTCATGCGTTTGTTGTTTTAAATCAGGTTGAACGTGTCTGTGCCTATAGTGAACCAATCTGAATTTCTGCCCAGTTCTCCCTCTTTCCTGGGCTCTTTGTGAAATGACCTGACCGCGACTCCGCTGGTTCCAGCATCTGATGACGATGGCCAGAATAGCCTGGTATCAGGAGAAGGTAAGACGAGCAGTCCATCACCTTCAAAGTTATATCTATTATTTCCACCATGCATGTCAGTTAAACGATATGCCGTGTTAGGTGCATGCAAGCTACTCTGAATTTATCTTAGCAGCCTAGTTGTATCTGCGAAATTTTGGCAAATTGATGTAGAACTTATTCTTGCTGAGATTCCCTTTACAGAAAATATAATAATAATAAAAAAAGAACTGACAACGACCATGTTTTTGTTTTAAAACGTCTTATTTTTGATGCCAAGTTTTATAAACATTAAATTCCAACCGGTGCCAATGTTAGGGATTTAAAAAGTTCACAAATCAATATATAGACATATATAAGCACATTCTTTTGCAATGATCTCTCAAATGAGGTTATCAATCAGCGATGAGAGAGTTATGCAATTTAGGCAATATTTTACAGATTAAAAATGAATTTACTGTGTTGTATGAAAGCAGTGCACGTAAACAGTAACCTTCATTTGAAATGTAATTATTATAAATCATTTTGTGCATCTTTTTCTGCATTGGGTTCTTTAACATCAAAATATTTTGATTCTAGCTGATACTGATAACAGAAACGTGGATACCGATTTATTTCTATAAGTTATTTTATTAGTGTATTAACAAGGTCACTGCTTTTTGACCATTGACCTCTTTTTGTCACTGCTTCTACCCTCAACCCTTTAATCCTTGTTTTTTTTTTTTCCTGGTTTTGAATGACTGTGTACAAAACAAATAACAGATTAGCATAAGTAGAAACACCCAGGGAGTTAAAAAACTGTCAATGGTGCAAAATATTGAGACACTTATTGGAAGTCTTCTTTGCAAAAAAAAAAAAAAACAACAAAAATTCACGAGATGTGGCAGATTGTTGATTTAATTTATGAATTGACATGTCTGAAAAGCAGTGAGGTTCAAAAGAAGGTGCTCTCTGCTGATGAACTGTTGACCGCTTACTTTTTTAAATGTATCTATTTTACAAAAAATGGAATTGTTTCATATTAGAACTACCACTAGTGATTTATTAATTTTTTTTTCCATTTATCAATAAATGCTTAGTTTAAAATATAGTGACAAATGCTCATCACAACTTCCCAAAGCTGAAAGTGATGTATTCAATTTGCTTCTTTTGCACAACAAAAAGTCCTCAACTTGAAGTCTCCTCATAAATGTCAAGAAAAGCAGCAAATCCTTGAATTTAAGAAGCTGGAACCAATAAATTATTAAAACCTTTAATGGCTAATAAAAAAAAATCAGTAGCATCAGAACTGATCAATATCAATGCAACAACCTATTATAACTTACACTGAAAAAAGTATTGCTTTTTTGATGAATTTATTATTAATAGCCATGGTCTGATGCTATTTGCCTTTATTATGTATATACACATATATACGGTCCCTAATGTACAATACCCACCCTTCTAGAGTGAATAAGAATAAGAATAAGAATATTAATATTATACAGAGATTGAACGGGCTATTCAATCTCTGTATTGTCAGAGTCAGAGCTTGGTTCGCATTGCCGGCAGTAAGTCAGACCCGTTCCCAGTCAGGGTTGGTCTCCGCCAAGGCTGTCCTTTGTCACCGGTTCTGTTCATAATTTTCATGGACAGAATTTCTAGGCGCAGCCAAGCGGCAGAGGGAGTCGGCTCGGTGGCCTCCGGATTCCGTCTCTACTATTTGCAGATGATGTGGTCCTGTTGGCCTCATCGAACAGTGACCTCCAGCTCTCACTGGAACGATTTGCAGCCGAGTGTCAAGCGGCGGGGATGAGAATCGGCACTGCTAAATCTGAGGCCATGGTTCTTAGCCGGAAAAGGGTGGATTGCCCACTCTGGGTCGGGGGAGAGTCGCTTCCCCAAGTGGAGGAGTTCAAGTATCTCGGGGTCTTGTTCACGAGTGAGGGGAAAATGGAGCGGGAGATTGACAGACGGATTGGAGCAGCGTCGGCAGTGATGCGGACGCTGAAGCGGCCTGTTGTGGTGAAGAGAGCTGAGCCAGAAGGCAAAGCTTTCAATTTACAGGTCAGTCTACGTCCCAACTCTCACCTATGGTCATGAGCTCTGGGTAGTGACTGAAAGAATGAGATCGTGAATACAAGCGGCCGAAATGTGCTTCCTTCGCAGGGTGGCTGGGCTCAGCCTTAGAGATAGGGTGAGGAGCACGGACATCCGGGAGGAGCTCAGAGTAGAGCCGCTGCTCCTCCGCGTTGAGAGGAGCCAGTTGAGGTGGTTCGGGCATCTGGTCAGGATGCCTCCTGGACGTCTCCCTGGGGAGGTGTTTCGGGCACGCCCATCCGGGAGGAGACCCCGGGGCAGACCAAGGACACGCTGGAGAGATTATATCTCTCGGCTGGCTTGGGAACGTCTTGGTGTCCCCACGGAGGAGTTGGTGGAAGTGGCTGGGGAGAGGAGCGTCTGGATCCCCCTGCTCAGGCTGTTGCCCCCGCGACCCGGACCCGGATAAGTGGCAGAAAACGAAACAAAACGATATTAATATTATTATTATTATCCACTAAAGTACCTTCTTATTTATTTATTTGTTTAGTCTTGCTGTTTCTGTTCCTCATTTTATGTTCATTCATGTGTAATACATCGTGAGCAAGAGATTCACATTCCTTGTTGGTGTACACATACTTAGCAAATTAAAGCTGATTCTGATTATATTTTTTCTACAAAAACTCACACACCCATCTAAGAAATAGAAATTGGGAGGATCGGTATAGTTAAAATTCAGACAAGAAGTATCAGTATTGAATTGAAAACATGTGGTGTTGTTATTCCAGTTTTGTTTGAGCCCCACTGCTTTTCAGACATGTCAACACCTGAATTAAACAGAAAAGCACCACATCTTAATGTCCTTCATGCTAAAAAGATACGAATCAGGGAATCACAATGTTAACCCTGGCAGGTTTAATGACTCAAAGGTCTTTCATTGGAGTTATCATGACATAGGTCATGAGGTTAAAATGCATTCATCGCATAAACAAAGTCTATCTGAAACTTTTTACAGCCATGAACATCAATGTATTTATTGAGACACATTTATAAAGGGCAAGATTAAATAATATTTAGATGAGAGGCCCCAAATCCTTAGTGAGCAAGAGCCTGATTCATAGGAGTAGTAGGATTCTGAAAGTTGTTGTCTTTACAGATCGGGGCGTATGATCAGCAAGTGTGGGAGAAGTCATTGGAGCAGACAGATCTAAATGTGAGAAACCTACAGATTAATGTAAAATAAATAACTGCTGCTATTTGCCTTTGAATTAATTGTGCCATTTATGTAGGGTTTGGACAGCAAACCAAAGAGGACGGGTTACATCAAGCCAGACCTCATCGATGTTGACTTAGTAAGAGGTGAGAGACAGTGAAGAGGTAGTTTGAGGACACACACCTCCACCACAGTTGTGTACACATTGCAACACAATAACAAATACATTTTATGTATTCCTCGTCTGCACATAAGCAAAACCTACGTATTTTTTCTGTGTTTTCTTCTTTGTTTCACTGTTCATATGTTCTGTTTTTGTGACTTTTGTAAAATACCAACCTGTGATTTCTTGATTTAAAAGAATCCTTCTCGTTCTTCCTACTCAGGGTCAACGTTCAGCAAAGCTAAACCTGAGAGTCCCTGGACGGCTCTGACTCGAAAGGGTCTGGTCAGAGTGCTGCTCTTCCCCTTCTTCTTCCAGTGGTGGATCCAGGTGACCTCCAAGGCCATCTCCTCATGCATCCTTGTTCTCTACTTCATGCAAGGTTAGCTCACCCTTTCTCATCTCAGCTCTGGTCATCCTGGGTCCCTTAGTTTCCCCAAAAAAACTTCCCTAAATATCCTAATCTCAATCACTAGGGCACAAATAACAGAAAGCAATTTATAACTTGCTTGTACCGCACTGATTTGGTATTGTTCGTATTCATGATAGACTACATTTCTGCTCATTCATGTCTGACTAAACATATCAGCAAGAGGTTTGGATAAACAGAAATCCCTCTATGAGCCTCTTTTATGATACCATGAGCAATCATTAAACAGCTTTAATAGAGAAGAAGAGCTATAATTCATGTACAAACAGGTCATGCCCATCAAGTCATATTTTTAAATCTAACTTACAAAGTAGAAAGAGAATCCACACATTTCAGTCTTACATTACATACATTTGGAAACACAACCATTCAGTGAAAATAGATACTAAAGAGAGCGCACAAATACTATTCAATCTTCACTGGGAATTCTTCAATGAATATTTGAATATTCGCCCCCCTATGCCACCAGCATCCCTAGACCCTGTCCCAGAGGGTATAATGAACAGACACGGACATAAATGGATTAATTTACTTCCAAAATGGGAATCAGGCTGTCACACAATTATGGACTCTTAAGGCTTAACAAAAGAAAAAAAACTCCATATACAGACACAACTGAGTGGGGAAAATTAAAGCCTTAATGCCTTGTTTCACTTGAAATCACATCGCAGAATCACATATGACATCACGGCAAAATGTGCACTGACATAGACAATGCCATAAAGATCATGGTAACCATTTTTACCAAATTCACTAAACAAATTTTACAACTCAGTTGTCAGTGCTGTCCATGAATCTGTGGTCAGAGACAGTTTTTCAACCCTCGTCTAACGGCCACACAGATCAGCTGCGTTATCGTTACACAGTTTCTCCAGTTGTGCATTAAGTCTCTTTTTTTTTTTTTTAACTGGAACTTATGCTCTGCCATCAAACTCTGAAAACCCTCACCCACAACAAAAGCAAATCGATCATCAAACGTACTTTTTCTGGTGACACGGGGGAGGCCCACTTACTGCTGGGGCTTTGCTCTCGAATGACAGCATGGTTGTTGTCAGTGTGTGATATGCTAATTTTCCTTGCAGAGTTTTAACTGCCCCTCATTTTCATTTATTTTGTTGAACGAGTTCCACAAAGACCTTTTGACAGCTCTTTGCATGTTTCCGCTGTTTGTAGCGGCTCCATCGGAGCTCTGACAAATGCTACACTGACCTCAAGTGGTAAAGACCAGGCTACGTGCTTTTTACTCCACTTTACTTCACTTTTTTAGTGACGTGACATCACTAGTTATTGTGTTATTTACAGGCGCCGGCAAAACCAACAGGAAAATATATATTTTTAGACAAACCAATAATCGAGCAAACTGTTTGAATTTTTTGAATTATTTGAATATTTGAAAATCATGAGCCATCACTAATAGATACAGTATTTTTTTTATATCTACTAATGTTAATATCTCCCTTTCTCACAATTTACATTCAGTTATGTGCAACAGTAAGTGTGTAATCAAAATACCTGCACAACACCAAAAGACCTCATTAGTAAGCATGAATTTAGCTGTAACGGCTCCCCTAAGGGACTATTTTATTTGCTGTTGCCAAATGTTTTGCTTCCCTCAGTGGCAGCAGTATTGCTTTACGTGGAGGTCCCTGGGGCGAGTGCAAGCGAAGTGTTTGGGCCCATGTGTCTGATGCTGCTGCTGGGCACCGTGCACTGCCAGATTGTGTCCACCGAGTCCAGCCGGTGGCCCTCAGGCAGTCCAGATTCCAGCTGCACAAGCAGCCCTGCGCGCAGGAGGAGGTGGGCTTCTCATTGTTAGGCACCGCACACTTGTTTGCCTCTAGCAGCACTCTTCTGGCACAAACACTCGGCTTATACACACAAATAGACCTAAAGACCCTTAATAAACCTGAAATGATTCTATATATTATCCTTTCCCATCTGAATCCTGTGGCTTCAGTTCGTGTTGTCATGCCTGCTGTATGTACTAACTCTTGTCTCCGACCATTTCATTTTTATTGTGTTTAGGCCGAGGAAGGGCAGAGGGCAGAAAAAAACAGAAGAAAATGACAGCGGAAACACAGAGCAACAGGGGTCCTTGCAGTTTGAAGAAAGCCAGCAGTTATACAGCAACGAAGAGATGGTACGGTCACTCGTGTCATTAGTCAATATCGGCAGTATAGTATGAGGCCAAAAAAGAATTATCTAGTGACACAAGTAAAAAATTTTTTTCAAAATTACAAAACAATTGACTCTAGTATCGTTCTATAACTGATCTGTAATATCTTTTGTTGTTGTGTTTAGTGTATTTTCATAATTGTTATCATGTTGTGTTATTAGCATGATACTAATATTTAAATTACAAATATCACAGTTATGGTAAATATCAATGTATCAAAGCACCCCTTATTATAAATTATAATGCCAAACCTATCAATTTCATAAAGGAAACCTTTAAAAGTGAAAAAAAAATAAAAATTTTTAATTGTTCCTTTTTTTTTTTTTCTTTTTTAGATTTAACAAATATGAATTTAGCTGCATTCAGTAGTCAGTAATCAGGGGCAAGCCCTCGTGGACTAGACATGTGTTTGTATTGGTTTTGATTACGCAATTATTGTGCCAGGAAAAAACAGATCACACAATGGATGATGTGGTGATATCTATAAAATACAGCCAGATTAACATATAAACAAAAGATTCGCAAGACCTAACATCTGTCTGGATGATTTACACAATATTGTCATGTCTAAGTATGTCATGCTATTAACAAATTACTTGTAGTTTATTTATATGATGGCCTTCTTCAGTATTTGTATTACACAACCCCATACTACACACTTTATTATAATGTAGAACTTAACGTTTTCATAAAAGAAGCCATCAATTTAAAAATTCTTCAAATTTAAGCAGGTTTAAGTCTAATTTGACGTATCTTGCTTGTTTTGGAATACATGTGAAAGATGTATGTGTGTCTTGGTCTTCTCACTCAGAACACAAGAAAGTCTGGATTTGGGGCATCTGATGAGCTTTCCAGTGAGGAAGAGGAAGAGGAAGAGGAAGAAGAAGAGTTACCAGCAGCAGAAGCGATTCCCCCAATAACTCATCAAGAGGGACACCCACCTACAAATTGGCCGATAGCTGCAACAGCATCTACTGTCAGGAAGAGAATTCTGAAATCGAACCCTAAACCCACATTCAGACCTCAGGTAATTGTTAGGCTGTTAATGAAACAGAAGTTACTTTTTTAAAAAAAAAATTTTTTTTTTTTTTTTTTTTTTTTTTTTTTAAATGAACAGCAGCATTTGTAGGTATTTTAGTTGAAGTTCACACAGTAATATAGCTGGAGTGAGCTACTGTATGTGTCTTTACATTGTGTCTTTAAAGCAACTCTTTGCATCGGGAAAACAGGAAGGGGGCGGGGCCTTCAGCAAGGCAAGGCCTAAAGAGCTGGAGCGTCTCAGGCCGGGCGTCAGCTCACGTCCTGCCTCCGACACTGACGACACAATGTGGGAAGAGCTTCTCCAGGGACCCGATTCCGCCTCCACAGGGAGCAGCGACAGTGACCAGAGCGGGAGGTACAATGCCGGCATGGTGCTCCCACAAACCGTCTCTCCAAGCAGTGATGATGAGAGCCTAAAGCAGGAAATCACCGGAGTAAGACAGCCAAAATGTCAAGTACTCTTCCTTCCATCGTCTCATTTAGTCATAGAGAATTTCCTTTTTACTCATCGGTGTCAAGTTCATAGTGTTATGACTAATGCTATAAAATTATTAGAAATCACTGTTAAAATCCCACTTCATGTAGACAGTCATGTGTTCTTAACCAGTTATTTTTGTGTTTAAAACTTAAATACAGTGAAAGCGCTGATCCTTGTGTCCATCTTTTTTCCCCAGTTGCCACTCAAGGTGCTGCAGCTAAACATTTCCAAGATTTTTCCCCACAGACCACCATTTTAAGAAACGTCTGTACAACTGTCCAATCAAGTCATTTTTATTTATAAGCACCAATTCGCAGCAGTGGATTGTATCGGATAACCAAGAAGGAAACCTGGAAGCTAGTACATGTATGTCTTTAAAATTCAATAAATGTATTTTTTGTTGTGTTCGTTTTCCAGAACCAGCTGTCTCTCCTGCAGCCATGTCACCCATCAAAGGACCGTGTCAGTGCCATTATATGGGAACAGGGCGATTGTAAGAAGACAGACATGTCGGTGTTGGAGATCAGTGGGATCATCCTCACACGTGTAAACATTATCCTCTTTATGTTATCAATAATTGTTTGTATTAATTCTCTGGGTAAAGTCTGCACCCTTGTCCAGCATCACATGGGCATTTGCAGCCAAACTATGTGTCTTAACGTGAGGCATTAATACTTCTCTTCCATTAGGTTTTCTATTTTGTCCACCACACATCTGTAGCTCTGCAATGCTTCATTTCATAAGATAAAAATAATAATTAACATTTTAAATGAATGTCAGGTTGCCAACATGTAATACCCTCACTCTGTTGAACATTTACTGTCAGACATAATTAATCCCTTTTAAACATTTACAGACTCACACACCGGCTGTATTCATTCATTTATTACAGTGATGCATGGGTGCGGCTTGTATTAGCACATAAATGTTGTACTACAAGAAGACGTCTCCTGATTTCCTCTGTTTCGGTCATGTTTCCTGTTCCCAGGTGAAACTGGTGGAGCAGGGTATGGGGTATCTCATGCTCGGCGGGCTGATAACCGCCACCCTGGCTCTGCTTCCCTTCGGTTTCCGCTTGGCTCAGCACGTGGACACGTCCAGCTTCGGCTCCCTGTCGCTGGCAGAGCTGGGGGAGATGATAGTGGGGCCGCGCGACGCCCAGGCCTACGCGTTTTTCTTCATCACAACAGTGCAGAGAGTTTGCCTCACGGGACTGTTCTTCTTCATGATGTGTGTGGCCGAGAGAACGTACAAACAGGTGACCGGAGATTTTGTATTCGTCATTGTTTCAGTGGTAACTGCAAATAGGTAATTTGACATGACAGCTCATTGTTCACACTAACATAATGTAAAGGAATATAATCTGTAGAATGACTTGACTTAAACCTCACAGTTAACTCACTCACTTCATGGCAATATTTCACTTCCTACTTGTATCCCCCAAAGCATTACATGGAGATTGTTCCAAAACATATAGAAGTTAGAAATAGGAGAGCAGGAATATATTACTATTATCTTTCCTTAGTTAATGTCATCAGTATGTTTATTTACAGTGTTAAGATTGAGAATGTCCAGTAGGTAGAATTCTTTAATCCTGAAGAGAGAGACAGACACTTCATTTATATCTGGATGCTCTCATATCTTGAAAATGAGTGCACATATTGGCACAAAGCTCAAAACTCTCAACAAAAATCATATTTTTGACCTTCTTAATATTCTCATAAAAATCTATGTAGAAAACCAACGGAGCCAATCCTGACGAATTGTGGGGTTGGAGTTTAACCTTATAGAAACAAAACGTGCCATTGCTATACATCAACTTGTAAGCGACCTTGTTCAAGTAACTCCCTCTCTTCTTCATGGGAATTTGTCTCTGTTTCAAACATGTGTGGCTTAATTACTCATTTGTTAGAACTTCCTGTTGTGGCGCCTAAAGTGGACTAAATGAAATAACATAAACCCTTTATTGTTGACTTTTTAAAGCACGTACTTCATTCAGTAGACAGTATACAACATAGTTGTATACTGTCATCAGTCTTTGTTTTCACCTATGTAAATGTGTCATACCTGTAGTGGCACTTTAGGGTTAATACAGACAACGCAGGGAAACGGAATCCCACATTTGTTTCCTATTTCAGGGCTGTTGAATTCTGTCAAATGCTTTGGATCTCTGACAGTATATACTCATGTTTATCCCCCAACAGAGACTCTTATTTGCCAAGTATTTCAGCCACCTCACTTCAGCTCGCAAGGCCAAGAAGTCTGAGATCCCTCATTTCAGGCTGAAGAAAGTGCAGAACATAAAGATGTGGCTGTCACTGCGCTCCTTCCTCAGGGTTTGTATTCCGCTGCTGAAACAGTCTGATGGTTCCTGTAATCTGTTTCACCACTAGAGGGTTGTCACAGAGTTGTTTTTGTTGCAATGCTGCGTTCATTGCAGAGGCGAGGCCCGCAGCGCTCCGTGGACGTCATCGTCTCTACTATCTTCCTGTTGGCCCTCTCCATTTCATTCATCATTTGTGCCAAGGTCAGTCACATCCGATCTGCTCGGAGAACACAAATTTAATAACCCTGTTTCTGAACTTATTGCCTGAGTGAAGAAAGGCCTCAGAGATCAGATAAAAGAGATGTGAGACATCCTCTTTTTCACAAGTACAAAGAGTGTAAATCAAGTTGCTTTTGCCCTATTTCAGCTTCTGCACAGTCACAAGACGTTCCTGGAGTCTCTGACTAACTGGGAGCTGATGGTGTGGGCCTCGTCCCTCATCCTCTTTCTGTTGCGGCTGGCCACGCTGGGCTCTGAGACCAACTGCAAGTACAGCAACTCCTCAGTGCTGCTCACTGAGCAGGTAACACACGTGGAGCTCAGGCTGTTTCTCAGCATCATGGGAAAACCCGTGAGCTGATTCATAGTTAATTAATGCAGGTTTAAATATGAACTGTGATGCCTTTATTTAGAATGTGTTTAATTGTCTTTGGTTGCAGATCAATTTGTATCTCAAAATGGAGAAGAAGCCCAATAAGAAAGAAGAACTCAGTATTGTGAACAATGTATTGAAATTGGCCACAAAACTGATGAAGGTAAACTTGAGCATTAGCTCTCTATCTGGATTATTTTAATTGAATCATGCTTTATTTCCACCTGTTATTTCCAGCGTACCTGTTAAAATATGATACATTGTTTTTTATATACAGTATATTTTTTCCTACATTCAGGTTAAAGCCTTTAAATAGAGAGAATTTAATGATACTGTGTCGTGACATATTTCCTACTGAAACAGGAAAGAACCAAACTGAATAGTTATCTATAAAGAACAAAACTGTCTGAATCATAGCATTCTTACAACATTAACATTTAATGTGTTTTATTCAATAAAAACATCATGGATCTGTACATCTCGTCCTGTTAGCCGTGTAGGAACCAGCTGATGGTACTGATAGTTGATACTGGTCATTTGAAATTGTTCAACAGTGGGCGCCTTCATGGTTTAGGCGTTAACCCACTGATCTTGGATTACATTGTTTGTGTTTGGAACGTCGACTTTCTCCCTTGCAGTCATCTCTACCGGATGAAATTAGCTTTCTACTGAAATTGTATTTTAATTTCTTTTATGACTAGTGAAAGCTCAATGGCATTTGCATGCAAATAGATGCTTTTGACCTCGTCCTTGCCTGAAGGTACAGTTCCTGGTATAGTCCAGTTCCTCTACTTCTTTGTTCCCTCTGGCCCGCCCCAGGAGCTGGATACTCCATTTAGACTGCTGGGTCTGACCGTGAACCCTCTGATCTACAACATCACCCGAGTGGTCATCCTGTCTGCCGTGTCTGCTGTGGTCAGCGACCTGTTGGGCTTCAACATCAGAGTGAGTCTTTCTGCTAAATGAGGAAATTACAACTAACTTCTTGGTTTCTACGGTAATGGTGCAAGGACACTGAAAAAAAATAAGTTAAAAGGTTGAGTAATTAAATCGCTTCTGGAGGTTTGAGTTTGACTTGAGCATGGAAAAAACCCAACATGCATATTAACCAGTCAGTTGTACCATGAAAGATGTAGGATTCAGTGATTTTGGGCTCAACTGGGAACCCAAAATCATGTGATCTCGACTTTGAATTGAATTGGATTCATTTATTCTCATTTTACAGTACAGTACAATGAGATTCAATGTGCAGCTTCTCCATTATCGATGCCATATAAAATATTTACAAAAAGTTAGGACAGTAATAACAAGGTAATAAAAAATATCCAATTATAAAGGGAATAGAAACATTTGTAATTGTATGTATATGGTGCAAAAGGTTCATATATGGTTCTGGTTGTGCAAGCCTTTGGCTACTTTTTACCACACTTAGGACTATTGCCTCTCGAAGCCTTTCGGATGAGAGGCGAAACGTCTTCAAACAAGATAAGAAGTCCAGTTGCTTCCTACTAAACACTCTGAGTTTATTGCTAAGAATAAAATAATTAACTAGCAGATTGTGGTTGCATTTTTCATTTATAAGAGCTGTTGGTAGCCTGCAGAGAGATGTTCTTATCTTACTCCCATAAATGTTCTGTCGACAGTGTAGTACAATTACATAACCTATTGAATAGGGTAATTGACGCAAGGTTATTCTGTGAAATATTTTAATAAACAAATACTTTGCCACCGTAAAACTGCCAAACAGACCTTGTATGGCCTGTTTGTATGGGCAAGGCCCCTTGGTGACCAGCAGGATCATTTTATTGAGGTGCCCACAGGCCACATTAAAGGACACAAATGTCATGAATGGACATTGTTTCGATATCAGTTAAATGAATCAATTTCTTAAAGTATAACTGTCTTTACAGTGATCAGTGTAACGTTTCTAGAGAAATAACAACTGTTTTTATGATATGATGATGAATATATTATAGCACAACCACTGCAGATAGTTCATGTCAACACGATAGCACTGGATCTTCATTTTTTGCACTGTAGTAGTAGATCTATGAGATCTGGAGCTGATTAGACTTTGAGCATTTCCTGATGTCAAGATTGGCCACCAGGTAAAATTTTTTATTAAAAAAAAAAAATTGTAATTATTTTCGTCGATACTTCCATCGCTGTAAATTCATTTATTTGTCGTATAAGCGGATAATCTCCTGTTTAACACTCTCATTTTTCAGTGCAAAATGTGTAGATGCTGGCAGGAAGCAGTCAGGGGAAACGTCTTGCTGGGGGTCTACTCTCCAATTTACTATAACCTGTGGTTTATACTTTTCTGTTTGTGTATACATTAACCAAAAGAGATACATCATGGTAATCAGTGGTCTTTAGAGCTCAGGGTAGATGTAATATAGACAGTTTCTCTGCCTGTAAGATGTCTTTGAATTAACCAAATTTCCTTTTTCTTTTTCATCAAATTAAATTTTTATCTCCTCTGCTTAAATTCCAGCTGTGGAAAATCAAGTCTTAATGTGAAAACAGCAAACCACTACCAGTCGGACACTGGAGAACACCAGCTTCTCTTTGTCTGCTGCCGACGACATCTCATCTACAAAAAAAAAGAAGTGCAAATCTACTGAAAGTTTGGTCATCATCTGTGCCTTCCAACTCAAGTGTGTGTCTCTTGGAGTTTCATCAGACATTCTCAAGCATGAGATGCTCTGACAATCGCTCACGTTGATGCGGCCACACAGATTCCATCAGTGCCTAACCTCCGACCCCGAATGTCCCTCAGTATACGGTTAAATATGCTAGTGAGATGATGTCATTTTACGCTTCGCTGGCATTTCCACGTGTGTCTCCTACAGATGTACGGACACAAAAATGTCGCCATGGTGACGGAAAATAATTTGTCTCATTTGCTGATCAAACTCAACGTGCGACCAGCTGCATCAAATGTATTGTCATTGGACTTTAAACCTTTTGTACTATTTAAGGAATAAATGTAAGTGGGCTTTATTTATTTGGGGTTCTGTTTTAGCACTTAATCTTGCAAGGGCACCAGTGGATCATGACTCTCTGACCACTAGCTGCCTTTCTGTATCGAGGACCATTGTTGGAATAAAAAAGAAAAACTATGCAAAGTGAATATAGTTATGCTTAAAAAAACATGTTTGATACCGGTGAATAAATGTTTTTCATCCATGGCTTTGGCATCAGTTTACTGTGTACATGCTGGGTGCCACCTCTTCTTCTGCAGAGCTCTTGTGTTTGGTCCTCAGGACTGTCGAGTTGGTCACGCTGGACTGTACTTGACATAGAGTTTCCAGTTTTTCAAAGGGGCTTTACAAGAATGTATGTAGGATAAAATACCCTACAATAAAGCAATGTATAAACAGAGCTATGTAACACTGCATTACAAAATAAAATAAAAGTGCAGAAAAATTGTGCGATTGCTGCTATAGAAATGCTGTATATACTGATATGTATGGACTTGTACATGGAGCTGTGTAACGAAGCGATCACTTACTGTATTTACGCATTTTCTGCATGCATCTATATATCAGCTCAATAATAATAATATTATTGGCTGATATTGATGTCAGCCGATATCAGTTAGTGGCATTCACTCCTACCGATGGCTAATGTGTCATTCATTTTGCACTGGCTACATTCGCTTTTCTACACATAAGTGCAGTTTTAAAGACCCCATTTGATGAAAATCTCATTGACTGCCATAAAATGCCTCCGCGCGGCGACAAGGCAGGAGGCAGTAGGTTTTCATGTTGTCCGTCCATCAGAGCCATTCTCGTGAACGCAATATCTCAAGATTGCTTTGAGAGATTTTGCGCTCTGACTCATGGATGAATTGATTAGATTTTGGAAGACAAAGGTCAAGGTCACTGCAGCCTCAAATCTCGTGAGCACAATATCCCAAGAATGCACTGAAGGATTTATGTCAAACTTGGCACAAATGTAGTTTGGATTCAAGGGTGAATTGGTTGAATTTTGAAAGTCAAAGGTCACTGTGACCTTGTATATTGTGAAGTCGCAGTATAGTGGGATTACCACAAAAGGTACCCCAGCCCCTTCTTCCTGACCCACCACTGTACTTTCACTGTCCGCTTTGTGCGCCTTGTGGAGGCATATAAACGCCAGCCTGGAATTTTTATAGTTAATGCGTCCATGTGGTGTTCCTTTGTACTATGACACACACCATTTGTGTGTCATTTAATTTTTTTAAAGACAGGATGTCCTGGAAACAAACAGGTATCAATATCGATTATCTCTCAGATCGTCACTTTAAATATCGGTATAGGCCCGCAATTTCCATATCAGTTCATCCTCAATAAAAAGCAGATTAACTTAAAAAGATGAATAAATTGTCTTGCATAAAACGTCTGAGGTGTTTTCGGTAGTTGTCGTTTTGTGCGCATCTATTGGCAGCGTTACGGTAGGGCCCACGGTGACGTAGGGGCACACCTCCAGCTTGGAAGGACACCAGCTGTCGGCCGAGGAGGTTCTTCCACACCAAGGACAGGACCAGCAGAGCGGCTCCTCCGGTCCGGCACTCCGCCCGATCCCCGAGCCGGAGGCGTGAGGGCGTTTCTGACCGTCAGGACTCATATTCATACCGTGCAGGTAAAAATGAAATAAAATGAAATAATGACTGAATGTGATGTATGGGCGCCCAGTCTGGACCACGTAGGAAGTAGTTTATGCTATCCATTTTCATGCCAGATGCAGCCGCGTAAACTCGGTCACCCCGGTCAGAGAGGAAATCTGCGCGTCTCTCTGCGGATCTGTAAATACGGCGCAGTCCGCCAAGCCGACTTTTCATAACAGATAATGTGGCAGCGGCTTCCAGCCTCATCCTCATCCTTTGCTCCTCTGGAAACTTCCAAGGATGCGACCGGGGATGCTAAAACCCGCATCCTTGACATGTCCCTTCAGAGAGCACAAAGCCCTGTGTGCATTATTCAGTTCTGTTGGAGACCTCGGCCTTTAACTGCTGCCTGTGTGTGTGACTCCTCTGTTGCAGAGCAGCTGGGAAAATGCCTGTCTGAGAGAGAGAGAGAGAGGAGCTGATTGCAGCATGTCAAGCCCCCCGCTGGACAACGACTCTGCAAACTCAGCAGACACAAAGAAAACAGATCCCAGAATGAACGAGAAGAAATGCTGTAAGTCAATTCCAAGTTTCCCCACAATTAGATCTGAGCGAGCTCTTCCGCATGACTGAGCACCTGTTCAGCCAGAACCACTGGTGGGATCAAGAAAAGTGCATTTGCTCAAGCACAATTCTGAGGTAATTGTACTTTACTTAATTATTTCCACGGATGCACTGATACAGGAAATTCTGGGCTGATACAAATTATGATACTTAAGATAACAGGTCGATAATGTTGACTGCTTATTTTGGTCATGATTCGTGTCAAAAAAAACACCTCATGGACACGTTAACAAGGTCAAAATTATTATTTTTTTTTGTCTTTAAGGCTGCAGTCAGGTGTAGGACAGCAGATGTACTAGTGCAAAATGAAGACTGCTATCGGACACCGGTATCAGAGATAAGCTGCATTATTTGCTGACACGATAATAAAGTTTATTTGTATAGCTCTTATTAGAAACAAAGGTTACAAAGTGCTTTACAACAAACAAATATACACAATAAAAAATTTCATCACAAGTTAAAGCAACAGAGATTAAAACAAAAATCACACAGTAAAATATTTTTCATTACAATTGAAAAAATGAGAATTTAAGACATAAAATACAAAAATTTCC
>KV751353.1:4219766-4251892 GCA_001698575.1 Mola mola
AGTTGTGCTGGTTTCCTCCATCCTGCAAAGTGATGGAAATAACATATATAATTATGTATAGACATGGGTACATATGATAGATGTACATGTATGATTGATAAGGTATATACTGTATATGGTATTATTAATAAGCAAATAAGTGAAAATGAAGGCAAAACACATGGAACCATCAATGAAAATATATAATATCAGACACATAAAGACTTCTGCTCGAGTCGTTTTCGACATTTTTCAACATATCTTTGCTCAAGTGTGAGTTTTGGGCACTTTTTCCAAACACAACTCAGGACTGGATATCTGTAGTTGGTGTAGAAACACTCTGCTGTTAAATCTTACATTTCTATATTAATCTGTGAATTCACGTTTACGTTTTGGTTGTATAAGTGCCGCCTCCACCACCGTCTGTCGGAAAAAAGAATAAAAAAAGCATGTGATGCCTTCAGTGGTTTGTGCTGTTCTCCCTTTTTTCTTCTTGGGGCGTCTCTTCTTCTAATTTCCTCCGATCCCGCCTTTGATCTCGGCCCACTCATGATATTTGTGTCCAAAGAGACATTTATTTTTAACCTGGATATTTTCTTCGCGCTGCAAGGAAGACAATAAAAAACACACATGCGTTTGTAGCAGCATTCATTGTTTTTTCATGTTTAAATAAATCATAAACACAAGTTCATTTTCATCTATAAAAACTGATTTCGCTTGTTCTTAACGCTGCATGTTTTTCATCTTTTGCCACACAGGTGAGTAACGCCGAGGTTCAGACATTACTTCCATTAATCTGTGTGTGTCTCCTGTGCAGCCTGGGCCTCCTACATGACCAACTCCCCGACGATGATCGTCATGATTGGCCTGCCTGCCAGAGGGAAGACCTACATGTCCAAGAAACTCACGCGTTATCTCAACTGGATCGGAGTCCCAACCAAAGGTAGCAACGTGACAAAGAACCCGACTGATCGTCCTCACCTTTTGTTTCTCGCACATTTCGCCATACTAACTGCAGCCTTCTGACCTGACGTTGATTTTGTCTGAAGGACAACTTGTTGACAGGATCCTTTCTAAAGCTGACTTTAACGTGTAGATATAAGATGTAATCAAGGCATTAAGAGTTTAATGAGAGGTGAACTGTGTAGTTTTTGACTTGCGAATGCTTTCCTTTATGGTGTCGCAGAGCCCCAGAGGAGAAGACTAAATTTAGCATTAGTTCAGTTGTAACAGCAGCAATAATGGACTTCCCGTTGCGTTTGCAGTGTTCAACCTGGGTGTGTACCGCAGAGAGGCTGTCAGAGCTTATAAATCCTATAATTTCTTCCGCCACGACAATGAGGAGGCCATGAAAATAAGGAAGTAAGTAGTACTTTCATGCTGTAGCATCACTATTGTTTGACAACACTTCCACAGTCAGAGTGGGCCTGTTTGCTATTCAGCTGCATCTGCTCCTGCATCAGTGACTGAGCTGTTTTTGGCCAGTCAATCCTCACCCAGGTATACGAAATAACACATCCCATGACAAAAGTATCTCGGCTGAATTTCCAAACTGTGAGCTGTAGACCAACAAATGTCACCAAAAGTCTAATAACGGATATAACTGTCACCTCCCACCCGGTCCCGTCCAGCAGGAGTAATTGAATCAGGCTTTGCGGTTCGCGGCTGTCGTGAGACTGTGACAGGCCGCTGAATCGTGACCTAGATATTAAACAAGCTGCTGCTGTCACTCTGAAGCCGACACGAGCCCTCCGGGTGCTGCATGGGCGTTTGACCTGGGTCAAACTGCAGCTTAAAAATAAATCTCAGCGTTCACCCTTTTCTTTTGGTTGCTGGGTGCGATTAAAGGGAAAGTTCAAAATCTTGTGAAAAAACTGAAAAGTTTTGCTTTCTTTCTGGCGATACCGGTGGAATTTACTGAACCAAGCAACACTGATCTAAACTGTCCCGTCGCTTGTCAACTGCGAGCGGCCTGTTAGCTTAGCTTAGCATAAATTGCACACATCTGGGTTACAGGTGCACTCCAAAATATGACTTTTATGTCCAAGGAATAATGAAATAATTTAAAAAAAAAACAAAAAACTTAGAGTCTTTGGAGTCTAAGCTTGTACCCAACGAGCCAAAACATTATTTGCACAAAAATATTTTGCTGCTTATGCAAAAATACCTCACATAAGATGTTAATATTTGTAAAGGTTTTTGGTATTGACAGTCTAAAGCATGATCATTTTCTAAAATTATTTACAGTGTTAAGATTAGCAGTATTTTCTGGCTTCTGTCATTTTGATGTAATTTCAGTGGCAGCTCTGACGGCGCGCACGTTTTCTCTCCCTCCCACAGGCAGTGTGCGCTGGTGGCTCTGCGCGATGTGAAGGCATACCTGAGGGATGAGGGAGGTCAGATCGCGGTGCGTCCGCCCTCTGCCACTCTGACCGTCTGTCTCGGCCTCATTTCCAAAAACTTAAGAACAGCCGGAGCGGAACTTAACTCTGAACTGTGCGACTGATATCTTTACATAATGAACGACACATTTTTCATATGTCTTTATCAGGTGTTCGATGCAACAAACACCACGAGAGAACGGCGAGACCTAATCCTAGCGTTCGTGAAGGAGAATGCATTCAAGGTACAATTGCGATTTTTGCAGTTATTTTACCTTTGACTTCTGCGGCTTCAGGGGAATTTTGGACTTTGATGTTGGAACATCGTCCATGTTGAGCATCGAGATGCTTCCTGGACTGGAAGCAAAACTCGACAACCAGTCATCAACATTTACGAGACTGTTTTGAACCAGCTGGTTTCAATGCATAAATTGGTGTCACGGGAGCAGACGTAGGAATCTACTCAGTGATAAAGTCTTATCACGTAGAGCACTGATAAGGTCTTATCACGTAGAGCATTGATTGATCAATCACGTTAGAAACTGGCTACTCTTAAAGGTTTGTTATGGAGCTTTTGACCACTAGTAGAGTGGTTTTGGATGTGTTTTCCTGACAAAAAACCTTGCGGCTTTTACCCACTCTGCAGTATCAGATGGTGCTGTGTCATTGACTCAGTGGACATTTTCACAAGGCTTTCACATGCTTTTGCCCTATAATTACCCCCTGTCCCTCTATAACAGGTGTTCTTTGTGGAGTCCGTGTGCGACGACCCAGAGGTCATTGCTGCAAACATTCTGGTATGCCCTCAACGAGACTGAAGGCGTGACTGGAAACCTCTTGTCTGGGTCAAATCCATAATCTATTAATATTCGCGCTGTCTACCAGCACGGCGTTACGTAAGGACAAATGTACTTGCTCACCACGTTTGCATGTGCTGAATACCTGTGACAGGAAGTGAAAGTGTCCAGCCCGGACTACCCCGAGAGGCACAGAGAGAGGGTGATGGATGACTTTGTCAAACGAATCGAGTGCTACAAGGTCACGTACCAACCGTTAGATCCTGATGATTATGACAAGTAAGAACTGGTCAAGTCCTTAAGAAAAAAACACCAAACCTTTGGGTCTTGTATACACCGATCAGCCACTACATTGAAACTACCTGCCTGGCAAGGGGACGCTCTGAATCTTGTGGGGTGAGTGGTGGGGCTTCTCATCCACACATGGTTCCATTGCATCCCATGAATGCACAGTTGGATTGGGAAGTGATGAGTTTGGAGACCTGGTCAAAGCTTTTTGTCATCTTTCTCAAGCCACTCTCAGTCTGCAGTAATATTTTGATGGGTCAACGTCGTATCCACACAGACTCAAGGCCCAAAGGTGTCCCAGCCCCGCATGACTTTAAAAGACAGACAAACAGCAGAGACTTGCTTTACAGGTGCAAATGAACACGTTATTAGTTATGTATAACCGTACCGAGCTGATCCTCGTACTTTACTTGTGAGTGGTTTTAATGTTTTGGCCATTCGGTGTGTCATTCTGTGGGAGTTTAGTTGCAGTTTGAGAAAGAAGCACTAGACGGTGGCATTTAGCAACCATTAGATCCACCGACACGCTCTGTTTAAACCCGCAGGGACCTGTCGTTTATCAAGGTGATGAATGTGGGCCGCCGCTTCCTGGTGAACCGGGTGCAGGACTACATCCAGAGTAAGATTGTGTACTACCTCATGAACATCCACGTGCACTCGCCCTCCATCTACCTGTGCCGGCACGGCGAGAGCAACCACAACGTCGAGGGCCGCATCGGAGGGGACTCGGAGCTTTCTCCTCGGGGGAGAGAGGTGTGATTGCCAGGGCTCTGTTTCACAATCCCTATTTTATGAAGTGCAAAGCCAGTTTCTTCTGAAAACCCAGTAACTCGTTGCCCTCAGGGGGAACTCGGGACAATAGTAGGAACACATGAGCCCTGACCTTTTCACATTCTCATTTTCTTGTCTCACTGAAGGTGAAATACCAATAAGAAAGTCTCCTTCTCTTTCTCCCCATCCAAGTTTGCCCACGCCCTGCGAGATTTCGTCGAGCAGCACAAACTGGCCGATTTGAAGGTGTGGACGAGCCAACTGAGAATGACCATCCAGACAGCGGAGGAGCTGGGTGTCCCCTATGAACAGTGGAAGATACTCAACGAGATTGACGCTGTCAGTACCTCGTCTTCAGCTCTGCCATGTTCTGACAGCTTCTAGGAGCTCTGCTTCAGATAGGCGGCTAGCAGGAAAAGAAAGAGAAACCAAAGTTTCAAAAGTTACGGCCTCACAAGCATCCTCATCAGAATGAAAATGCTATAAACAGATTGATTTGATTAGACTCGGTACGCTCTATCAATAATATGCTGCATTCAGTATATTTAAATCCTGCAGGTCATGTTTTAAGGGCCTCCAGTCAACCTTTTTACCCCAGTTTTGTCATTAAGCTAATGATTCCCTCTCCAGGGTGTCTGCGAGGAGATGACGTACGAGATGATCCAAAAGACATTCCCAGAGGAGTTTGCTTTACGGGACCAGGACAAGTACCACTATCGCTATCCGGGAGGAGAGGTAACTTCACCGGCCTCCTCCATCCCACAGTCATATTACCAGGTCTTTTCCATGGAAGATATGTTGATGATAGGAAAAGGTGTAAATTATCCAGCTGCTCACACGGTCCTGGTATTGGGTATTGTTTGGACAGAATTACTGATTATATCAAGAGTAACATCTGGACTTTTCCATTTATGACATCTCTGAGAGTCAAAATGTCTGTAAAAGTCAACTCTCACCAGTTTCAGTTCACCTTAAACCTCTTTCAATGTGGCCGCTTGCATTGGCGTTTAAAGAAAAGTTCACCCAAATTTAAAATCCAGTTGTTATGTACTCAGGGAAAAACAGCATGGCTGCTTTCTGCTTAACAGCTGAAGGCGCTGGGGACTTTAAAACAACATTAGTTTTTGTTTTTTATGGCCGTAAAATTGCTTGGTTGTGGGGGAATCAATGAATGTCTGTCATAGCTATGCCAGAGCGAGCTGGATCTTACCTTTTCTGTCATTTTCAGACCTCTAAACTAGTCTACTATACGCTGCACAGTGGCAAACTCTAACATTGGTGTAATTCAGCCATACATGTTTGAATCAGAGACAAGAGCCCCTGCAAGCCATCTTAATACATTAAAAAAAACACCATATGGACATGCTAGCAAGGTCAAAAACGTGAGGTTCATCAGAGTCTTTCACTTTTAGTGGATGCACAAGCTCGGAATGTGTGCATGCACAGCTCGCTGAAATATAAAATTCAGGATTTGGATTAAGCCAGACAAGCTTCACTGAGCCATTTTCAGTTTTATAATTTTAATATTTTATCACTTGTGTTTTTACATTTTGAAACAAGCCCCCATGTTCTTAGGTTGCTTAGCTGCAAGGCTGAGGACACAGAAACCCCGTCACCACCTCCCGTCGACGTGGGGCTGCGCAGAAATGGACTGAATTTTAATTTCTAGGTGAACTGTTCTTACGGAATAGTCTCTCCTCTTTCTGCAGTCCTACCAAGACCTTGTTCAGCGCTTGGAGCCGGTCATCATGGAGTTGGAGAGGCAGGGCAACGTGTTGGTCATCTGCCACCAGGCCGTGATGCGCTGTCTGCTAGCTTACTTCCTGGACAAGGGCGCAGGTCAGGCATACACACAGACTAGATCACAGCAGCACATGGGAAACATGCTGAATACACTCTTCTTCATCCCACAGACGATCTACCGTACATTAAATGTCCACTCCACACACTCCTCAAGCTGACCCCCGTCGCGTACGGTAGGTCAAAGATCTCCCAGCCAAAACGCCTCAGTCTCAGAATGTTTTATTTCAATATCTCCTGTTGCTCTTTTGTGTTCCAGGCTGCAAAGTAGAAATGTTTTATCTGAACGTGGAGGCGGTGAACACGCACCGAGACCGGCCCCTCGTAAGTCAACCCGGACCGAGGTGAAGCCTCATAAATGTGCATTCGGCGTCTGTCGCATTAAAGCCATGAAAAAAATGCTCACTGGTTACTCACACAGTAATAGTTCCAGAGACATCGGCGAATGTCAATGTTGTATGCAGAGTGGAAAAGGCTCGTCGTTCGTGTTTGTCGTGTCTGCTAACGGAGCGCACTCCCCTGTGTTTCCTTCGTTGATTCCTCCCTTTCAGCCCTTTTTTTATCTTTAATCCTCAATTTATCAGTCTGGCTTGAGCTGTGAGATAACGAATGTTGTGATATCATTTAACCTTGATGGAGGTAATGGCTGATCATGCTGCCTCGCATTATTCCCGCTGCTTTGGTTGCACCTGATCTTGTGATTATGTGTATGAAAGGCTGCTCTGTTTCTGCTGTCAGTTCAATTTTAGTTTCTTTTAGGAGGTTCTCTCGCCCTAATTGAAGCGTTTGTGTGTGTGTGTTGCGCGGTGAAATCACCCAGTTGCCTTTGGATCCAGGTGGAGGGGGTGTCTAGTCTGCTTGGCAGCGTGTGGTCAGGTGTCCCACGTGTGCTGTGTATTCCCTGATCTCTTCCCTTAACTCCTGCGGTGTTTCATCTCCTACCAGGGTAAAATCCCGAGGGAGTCGGCTCTCGTACACCGGCGGAATAGTTACACTCCCTTGTCCAGTCACGACCAGGTCAAGCGTCCCAGGCTCTACAGCGTGGGCAACCAGCCCTGGCTACCGCTCACCCCCACCCCATCGGCTCTGATGCCAGAGGAACGGCAAAGCCAAGTTAGTGCCAGAGTCAAACCCCCGCCCTATAAAAAATCCGTCACTGTCAACTGTAATCAATCACTTCCACTATGTTTTGCGTCTCCTCGCCTCAGCTTTGGGTCCTCCCTGATGATTTAGTGTCTGTGGGCTGAAAACGCCATACATGGAATCCATCCCTCTATGTGTCTGTCTATCTCAGGGAATGCGTTGGACCCTTGATTGGGTAGCTCTCTCCCTTTTCTAAACGTCGTGTTTTCCCAGGTCAGACGTTTGTCTTGCATGACCTGAGCTCCACCACTGCGCTGTCTCCAGCTTGAATATGCCCAACTTTATGTTGGACGGCGCTCATCATGACCTCAAAACACGCACAAACAACGCAGACGTTTCTTACGCGTGCAAATCAACACGTCATTTCGCAAGTGAATAGACAATGACACTCAGTCTCTATCTGGAAACCAATTGAGAGCAATTTGTGAGACTTGGTATTTGGGAAAAATTGCATATTCATATTTGTTCGTGTTGTGTGTTTTTGTTGGCACTGGTTTTGTGGGAACAGCTCCCCATTTCTATCTCTCTCTCTCTCTGTCTCTCCACTTCCCCCAAATCTGTCCATCAGCCTCGGATAGGAAGCGGCTGTCTGTGAGTATTTTGGAGGTTCGGTATAAGTCACCGGCCCTTTGTTGTCTTTCCCATAATCCAACTCACCTCATTGTTGGTTGTCGCAGTCATGTCATTTATTTATTTATATATTCATTTATTTTTCTTCTGACCTTTCCCTCCCCTTCGCACTTAAATTAGGAACATAAGCTGCTGTTGGCTGTTGCATCTCAGCAGCCTTATCAGGAAAACCAACAGACACTGGTTCTTCGATAAACGGTGGTAAAAGAACATCAGTAAAACTCTGTGATGACAGTGTTCGTTCAAATGTGCTGCCAAGAGATTAATTCTTATTTAAGCCTAAATCATAGATTAAGATTAGGATTTGGAGGCGATCAAACATCGAGTCGGCATGTAATTAATCATTAATCACCTCTTATAGTTTCCCCTAATGTGGCTATTTTACCACACAAGGCGATGAGCTAATATTAGGAAAATCATTGGGTCCCCTGGGGAGCTTTAAGTTTCCCTTGATTAGGATTTGTTGCTGTGAGGCATTCATTTGTGAAAATCGGTGACGTTTTCTCCTCTCTTGTAGGAAACCCTGTGCGAAGGAATCGACTTTGACAACCCTGAAGACACTAGTGGCTGTGTCACTTCTGAGTGAAGACGAAAGCGCTCTGTCGCCTTTGCACAAGGCGTAAGCCTGGAAATGGCCACCAGACTTTCCTCATGTAAGATGAAGAGGAAAAACAAAACAAAACAGTTTTCATTCTACAGTATGGTTCTCACTGTCTGAACCTGGAGGCTTTGAATCGATGGAAGCCCAGTCAGATGTATCATAATCACTCCTGCATGAGCGTCAAAATCAAGCCATCGACCACAACAACATACTGTACTGCTGAGCCTTGTGTAAATACTGCGATGCCCCGCTGATATCAATAGAACTGGCTCCTCTGTATGCTCCACTGAATGTAAAAAGGGATGCTTTTGTTACGATGAAAACAAATTTTTGCCGTAGAAATATTTTTGTAATACACTCATCCGCCCTCAAACCCATCCACAGTCACGACTCCTATCGAACAAGCCGTCGTCGTTACGTCTTGTCTTATCGGTCTGGATAAGATTTGAGGAATTACATGTTGTGAAAGAGAATGGGGGTATGTTTGGATGTGTTTTGAGTTTCTTCCCTCTGTTGTTTGGAACTCTGTATGTGTACGGGAACACTCCATGTTGCTGGAACCAGCAGTAGATAAGCTAACCTACTTCACCGTCACTTCAGCTGCCCGTCAAACACGTACAGTACTGTATTAATCTGGTGTTATCTGTCACAATGAACACGGAGCTCTAAATGTCCGTCTCTGATCCATTTTTCTGCTTGTGTGACGCAACGACAACAATAAAAAGTGCCCATAGCTTTTTCTTCACCCTAGTGTTCATGCTATCACACCGGCCAAACATCTAGATTAACCACGGTGACACAGGAAATGTCCTTATCTTCTTCAGTAGACGGGGCTGAAACATTCATTTATGACTATGTAATGTTTGACAGTTGATATTAATGTGTTCAAAGCAGCCTACTTGTGCCTTTTTAGCAGAGAATAAAGCCTTGAAGTGACATGATTTTGCGCGTCCTCATTGTATCCTCCTGATGGAGTGATTCACATCTGAGTGAATCTGGAGTGAAAACATCAACGCCAAGTCAAACAGTTAGAGAATTTAAATGTCCTTCTCTTTAATTTAAAAAAAACGAAAAAAACAAACTACAATATATTCAGTACTGATGAGTCTCTATTCCAAGGCGGGATATTTAGATCCAAGAGCTTTGTTACAAATGTTAATGGTGTTTTAAATGAGGTTCTTTATAAATCTGAACTCCCCATACAGATATTAGGGAATTTACAGTATTTTACTTTAAGTAGGTGCATCTGCAGACACGCATATAACTGTAGGACATTTCTACAAGATGACACACAGCTGAAATAAGAATAAATGTAACAGTGGAGGTTAGCTGTGGTGCCGCCACCGTTTGTTTTACACCATGAATACACAGGAATCACATATTTATCACTTGATATTATGTGAATTATTCATTCATCGGTATAGTCTGTTAAAACCGAATGTATGTTCTTCTCAAGAGTATCCTGCATACTGACCCATATCCAAATCCTTCATGGTTATGAAATCAAACCGGTTGACTCTGGATTCCAGACCCATGGGGAACAACTATAAAAGTAAATCTGGATTTCTGTAAAGAGACAAGTCATACGTCTCAGCTTCTGCAGCGCCACAAAACTGTTGTACAGTAAACAGTTTTTACTGCAGGTGATTATTGTGATATTGTAAACGTGCGTGCGTCTCCCTCCACCGTATAGCATCTCGACGCTGTGTATCACAGCGCACTGTGCTTCATCACGGGTGATGATTTTTAAACTCGCCACTGTCTCTTGTACCAAACAATGGGATGGGAGCAGCACTCTCTTGTCCATTTACAAGGCTCTACTCAAAACAATTTGAACACTGTGCACACAAGAGCTCCACAAAATGTTGAAATTCACGCGCTCTTATTTTTATTACAACATTTTAAAAAGGCTGCAAATGTTAAATTGTATATATTTTGTACACAGCTTAGTCTTGACAAAAAGGTCTCCATCTCTATTAGACTACCCGTTTAAATAAGGGATTTGATAATAACATTTATTAATACATGAAAATACTTTATGTACTGCATTATAGTGTAGAGTAGTACTCATTATGCAACTGTTATTTACATATACAATATGTTATGTTATGTGTATGTGTGCACAGTATGTGCATTTCTATTTAAAAAGATGCATGTCGTGCCTTATAATACAACAATACATTCTGTTATTATTCTTATATAATATCTTATGTAATATCTATTTTATCTACCGCATTTACATACTCTGTACTTCTTTACATTCGCAGTGTTTTTAATTACAGGCAAAAGCAATCTACTCTGATAATAACATAATCTTTTTTTACCTGTCATCTACGCTGCTGCTGTAACTTATGTAATGTCTTTGATGTGGGATTCAGTGTCAGATACATGAAAGCTCTAATGTAATGACACAGTGAAGTATTGTGGCATCAACAGCCACCGCTGCAGATGAAAAACTAGGACTCAGACAGGTGGAATGTGCACGGACCAGGTAAAAATATTGTTTTATTTAGTCATCATCTCCCACTTTCCTTCTCGCTCTCCCTCCTAGAAGATAGAGTACAAAGGGACCAACAGAAACGCACCGATAACGAATAAAATTACAGATTTGGGCGGGTTTAAACAGTTAGAAACGTTCGGTTCTCCTGCAAGACCTCCAATGTGGGCGTGCTATCAAACAGCGAGCGTCATTGCGTCACAAAGACGTAAGGTGACGTTGTACGCACCAGTCGCTCACTGGACGGTTATTGTTTGAGGCAGGGCTGCAGTCAACAGCAGGTAAAAAAAAACTAACAAAATAAGTCGTTGTCATGCGGGTCAACAAACCCTGTGGTTTACGGATGTGGCATTTGACGAATAAAGGAATTTGCTGAAGTTTGACCGGAGGCGGACCGCTGGGGAAAC
Source organism: Mola mola (assembly GCA_001698575.1). Lineage (NCBI taxonomy): Eukaryota > Metazoa > Chordata > Actinopteri > Tetraodontiformes > Molidae > Mola > Mola mola. Next base: position 4,231,061 of record KV751353.1, read on the forward strand.
GTTAGTTACTGCTAAGTGAGCGGGCAGGTTAGCATGCTAAAGTTAGCGGATGGGAACGTTGCACTGATTAGCTGATTAACTAGCAACCGTTTACGTTCGGCTAAGAGTCCTGGCAACTACGTGTGTTTGTTTCTGTCACGACAAATGTCACTTGACGGCTTGTCGCGTTAGGCGACAAATGGCTCCATAGAGTCCCCCATTTCTAATTGTTTGGCAGGGAGTTTGTAGCTTAGCCCACTTTGTTGTAAGGCTGCGGAGATTTTACCCGTCAACGTCAACTGACGGGACAAAGGAGATAAAACAAAGCGATGTCGCTGTCATGTGTTCCGCTCAGCACTTTAATTGTTCCGCCTCGTTCATCCAGAAAACATTATCATGGCATAGTACGATACCGTCACTTGTGTTTTTTGTGTTGGACTGGCTAAAGTCCAGTTAGGCAGGGAAAGCTAATATTAAACAAATTTCGAGCCAACGACGTGACAGGAGTTGTTGATCCCACAACCACATCTGGCATTCATATCTCCTGGATGGATAAAATTAGGTTTAAATGATCCACGGGCCTCCAAGCCTAACTTTTCAAAATTGTTACAACTCTTTTGCATGGTCCCGTTTGTGCCTCACACATAATTACAGACGAATATCACATTGAATGTGTTTGATTTTATTTATCCAATAGACATTTCTGTAACCTTTTGACATATCTTGCCTCCTCACAACATCTACAACTCACCTGGTTTCTTGTCTGGTTAACATCTATGGATCAATGACTGAGCCCGATCCAAGGCTTCTACCAGGGTTTACAAGTGACGCTGGTGCACTGTATTTATACTTTTGGACTATAGTAACCAATCCTCCTTCTGTCACTGTAGAAAAGTCGAACTGAAAAATGTGCTTGGACAGGTGAAATTAAATATGTTGTTCCACAGAAATGAAAAGCTGCTTTTTACCAGCAAAACACAGACAGCGTTCATGTGGGGTTCCTTTGAATCAGCCATTCTAATCACGTCCGGTTTCAAATTATATTAAAGTTTGTTTAATTTTAATCTCAAGAATAAAATTGTAAATGAAATGAAATATTTACCTTTGTAACGCTCTAATTTTAAGCTCCATCAATAGATTGATTACTCTAATTTGCTGTTCAAGACTGTGTGCATCACCAAAATAAGAAAACAAACAGTAAGTTGCAGTAATTGTTCAAATTAGAAACCTCTGCCGAAGAAATTGAAGTATGTTATGTATTAATTTTTGCGAATATATACAGTATATATGTCTGTTACTAATGTAACATTTTGAACAGATTTAGATGAAATATGGCGCGGGAAAGACCCACGGATGACTTGATTCACTTTTGGTTTGGATTCTGGAGCAGTTTAGAACCTGGACATGACTCTAAACTAATGTGTGGATTTTCATTCAATTTAGTGTGTATGTAGGAGCAATGCTTAGATTTTGGGAGAGATCACAAACACACACTTCACCATCTAGTTACCTTGCAACAACATCTAAATCCAGCCATACGGATTGGTGGTACTTGAGTAATTTTTTTCTTGGGTAACTTCACACATTGAGTGCTGTCTCCCTTTTCTGTTCTTTAGTTACGTGACGTCCATAAAATGATTTTCTGAAAGCTTTTTTTGAGATCTTTTTACAACAAATGCCTTGGTGTTTGTGATATGTTGTCACAGGATGTTGCGGCTTCGCTGTAAAACCAAAAACGGGAGCCACGTAATGCAGGGCCTGACACACCAGTCGTGCGTGCAAGAACTGAAGAGAAAGGTGGAGGAGCTGACTGGAATCCCCTGCCATGTGCAGAAAATTATGGTCGGTTATCCCCCCTCCAGCCTCGATCTTCGAAATGGAGACGCTCACCTCAAGGACTATCCCATCAAATCAGGTATGTTGTCAAACATCCAAAATCTGCAGAGGAAATGAATCAAATTCACACATTTTATTGTTTGATCCAATGTACATGTTTCATCATTGAAATAAGAGAATTCTACAACTTTAAGTACATGGATGAGTCATTATTTAATAGTCATAAGAACTATTGACAGTGTTGTGGGGACGTCCGGAACACGATTCCTTGTAATTGTGTCATCACCTGGAGAGAACATGACTGAAACTTTACTGACTTTGTGGCTTAATTGGAGTCTTTTTGTTCAGATACTGCTCACATTTGCAGATTTATCAATTATGCAATGTCGTGAATGATTTTTGTGGAGAAAAAAAGAGAAACAGGGATGCATTCAGTTATATTTTCATGTCCACGTTGCTTACGTGTACTTGCGCTCATGCTGAAGCACACCTCTTCCAGCCGAGCCAGGGCTAAGGAAGTGTACCGTGCTTGACCACAGTAGGGAGCGCTCATACTAGCCAGACAATCGGGACTTGGACTCGGGTGGAACGTGCTTGGGCACGGTATGGATGGCCTAGTGTGTGTTCACCCTGAATCTCTTGTTCACGTTTGTCATCCATTCAGCCAAATTGCACTTTTTGCCTACAGTTTCACAAGGCTTGCTAATCAAAGCTGATGAGGTGATTCAAAAAGAAGAATTTTCTGTTTATAGAACATGTAACATATCGCTACACCAATAAATTTACTTGACTTTTCCCTGTAAATTTTAATCTATACTTGAAATTTGAATCTAAAGAAGCACTCAGTGCTAAGAACGATGACATGAACAACTTCTCATCTTGGTGGCATTGACTGATTAACTGACACAGTAACTACTGTAGGTACCGAGGCATGAATGGTTGAGTTACTAACTCTTGTAAACATGAGTAGAGTTGCGTTGTCCCATGTAACAGTTGTTAAGACTGCTTAACCATCAAGGTAAACAGACGTTTACCCATTAAACTTTTCAAACAAAGTCTGACCAGGCCCCTCTGTGGTGTGTCTTCCTCTCCAGGAGACACACTCATTGTTGAGGAAGAGAAGAACAAGCCGAAGCCTCAGGATCGCCCCACGGTGACCAAAATACCACACCTGGAAGCCTCACCCCTGCTGACACGCCGAGTGGTCCCGGCTGACAACTCGTGCCTCTTCACCAGTGTGTTTTATGTGGTGGAGGGCGGCGTCTATGACCCAGCGTGCGCTCCGGAGATGCGCGGCCTCATCGCCGACATCGTGTCGAGCGACCCGGCGGCTTACTCCGAAGCGGTGCTGGGAAAAACCAACAAGGAGTACTGCACCTGGATAAGACGTGACGACACCTGGGGAGGAGCCATCGAGGTGTCTATCCTGTCCAAGTTCTACCAGTGTGAGATCTGCGTGGTGGACACTCAGACGGTCCGGGTGGACCGCTTCGGGGAGGATGCTGGCTACCAAAAGCGTGTGCTGCTCATCTACGACGGCATTCACTACGACCCGCTGCAGAAAGAAACGCCTGGCTCCGACACCCCGCCCCAGACTATCTTCTCCACCACAGACGACATAATCCTGGCCCAGGCTCTCGAGCTGGCAGATGAGGCTCGCCGCAAGCGGCAGTTCACGGACGTTAACCGCTTTGCGTTGCGCTGCATGGTGTGCCAGACAGGCCTGGTGGGACAAAAGGAAGCTCGCGAACATGCCAAGGAGACGGGTCACACCAATTTTGGCGAAGTGTGAGTTCCCTCTAGTCTTTTCCTCCATCTCACAAACAAAACTACCACCGACCCCTGTGCCCCATGTCTGGCAACTGTTGGTCTGTTTGTCACTCTGCTTGTGTGATCCTCTACCTCACATTGTCCTGTGGCATCTATGGAGAATCTGCAGACACTGTTCAGCCTCTAACCGGTTCATTATTACTGTCAGAAACACTGCTGCAGTGCTCTGATGTTATCAAACCATTGTTTTGGTCTGTTAGGCACGGTCTCCTGTCTGCTTAACTGGGTCAAGTGAACCATGCAAACAGTTCTTAGGACTTGTTTTGATCAGTGCAGACTACAGGACAGGATGGCAGGGTTGTGCAGTATTATAATAGAACAGAGCATCTGCTTGCCAACTCTTAGCTGTGGCACAGTAAACTCGTAGGTAAAAATAATCTGCTGTCTCACTCTGGGAGTAATACGAAACAACTACTAAGAATTATTTGCACTGCGAAACGATCCTCTTCACTGTTGTCTTAAGCGCAGCACACAAAGTTTGACTGTTAATCGCCATGTTGGTCATGTATGTAGCACTTTTGACTTTTAGTTATCATCTTGACAGATTCGTATGTCAGACGCAGAAACTCTTCCAGTTCTAAAAGATGATCGGTCTGTTTTTCTTTAGACGTTGTTAATGCTAAGCTAGATTCATCTTTTTATGAATCTTTTAATGAATTTACCAGCGAGTGGCCGTGGAGAATGGGGTGATGGGGTAATGGGGTTTGAGGTGTACTGTATGCATTTTCATTTATATCATGTTGCAATACGTGTGATTTTTTTTCTTTCTTTCTTTATTGACATTGCAACATGGTTTATCAGTGAGGGTATTTTAAAGTAGACAACAACAATAACTGGTGCTGAAAACATTTTTAAAAATGTATAGTCGTTTGATTCTCTTCATGGGTACGACAGTTTCTACAGAGAGTAGTTTTTAATTTCAAATGTCACCATACTGTAAAAACTCTTTAAAAAAACTAACTAAAGTAGTTTTTGCTTCATATTGCTCCGTATTTTCCAAAGTGATTTAATTGGATTAGAGCAGAGTAATAAGACAGTTTACTTTGTGCAGGTCCAATCGTGATTTAAATGCTTTATTTAATAGGTATTTATCTTTGCCATTTTACATTTTCAGCTCATAATTGCAGCCTAAAAATAACTTTAGTCAGAGGGTTTGAATGCTGAGTGAAGATCTGTTTTGGTGTAATGTCTGGTGCATGCTGTCATAAACAAAACTTAATTTCTCTGTATGTTGCGCACAATTGGAATATGTTCTTACATTTTAAGCTAAAATCAGACGTGTTCCAGTTCAGTATTACGTTAAGGCATCTGACCTAAGATGAGATGAACCATTATATTGTATCTGGTCGTGAATTGAGCCCAGCTCGGGGAACCATGGGAACACATTCAGAACTGGGCAACACTGGTCCCATTTTCTGTGATACGTCTTTAGGACGTTAGGAATGACTCCCAGCTCTTTTCTAACTCCTTTAGATATCACTGCCTCTAACTTTGGAGCATGGACTTATGCTGAACCTCATCTTAAATATCTTAACTGAGAGAAGTTATGGGTTTAGTGTTTATTCCTCTTGGAGCCCAGTTTATTGTGCAGAACCAGTATTTCTACTTCACATATCTGTTACGGTAATATTGGTACTGAGTTGTTGCCAAAAACAAGAGGGGAGGACTTATTGGGTGGCTTTTGTTTTAGATTATTATCATCATCATTATTATTATTATTATTATTCAGTTATTAGTTTTAAGAATGAATGAAAGGCAAAGCAACAATTTGACATTTTTTTTGTTTGAATGTGAATTGTTATTGTTTCCTCTTCTGTTACTTCAGATAGTTCATTTTTAACAGCGATTTCTTTGATTACTAGTCCTGCATAAAAGTGAAACGAATGGCTTTGTTGTGTTATTTTATATTTGCCAAGTTCTCATGACTCTTCAAGGACACTAACCGTGAATGTTGCACACAAAGCACTACAGATTGACTGGATTTACTTGATTTTGTTTTTTCAGTGTTGTGTCACAATTAAAAAGTTTAACATGACTGTTTTATGTACGAGTTTTTTGTGACCTTTTTGCATGTTGGATATTGTTGTTAGAATCCCATTCATCTTATTTTCTATTAATTATTGTAATGCTAACTGCAGTCACGTGACCTGTCTCTTTGAACTGACAAAAACAATCGATGTGCAGCAGAAATAAAGTGCAGTTGGTTAAACTCCGGTGCCATCATCATGGGATTACACTATGCACATGTTATTTAAAGAAACAATCCACCCTTTCTTAATGGGATCTAACATTTGGTCACTAGCTGCTACCAGCTACTGGCCACTACACAGGCCGCTGGGAGATAACATTTACACGTGTGTAATATCGGCTGGATGATTCCACAAAGGCCAGGGAGTCAAACCTTTCAAAATATGTGCTGGCAATATGTCAATCAAACTCTTTGTTATGAGCACTTTATGACTTTATGGCGTAAAAATTAACTTTGACGCAGATTGACAGAAATGCGATCAACAGCCCTGTGAAAATGGTCTTCAACTCCCACCTCCGGAGGAGCTTCAACCACATCCCGGAGGTAGTGGGGAGCATGGAGTCTGAGTGGGCCATGTTCCGCGCTGCCATTGTCGAGGCGGCTGCTCGAAGCTGTGGTAGCAAGGTCGCTGGTGCTAGTCGTGGCGGTAATCCCAGGACCCGCTGGTGGACACCAGAGGTGAAAGGGGCCGTCAAGCTGAAGAAGGAGACTTACAGGTCATGGCTGGCCTGTGGGACTCCCGAGGCAGCAGACAGCTACCGGCAGGCCAAGCGATCTGCGGCTCGGGTGGTCACTGAGGCAAAAATCCGGGTGTGGGAGGAGTTTGGTGTCCAGTCGGCGCCGAAGAAATTCTGGCAAACTGTTCGGCGACTCAGGAGGGGAAAGCGGAACCCCGTCCACACGGTCTTCGGTGTGGGAGGGGAGTTGCTGACCTCAACTGAGTCTATAGTTCGGCGGGGGAAGGAATACTTCGAAGATCTCCTCAATCCCACCAACACGCATTCTGAAGAACAGGCAGAGCCGGAGGACTTTGGGCTGGGCTCTCCCATCACTGGGGTCGAGGTCGCCGGGGCTGTCAAACAACTCCGCAGCGGCAGCGCCCCGGGGGTTGATGAGATCCGTCCCGAGCTCCTGAAGGCTCTGGATGTTGTAGGGCTGTCATGGTTGACACGCCTCTGCAACATTGCGTGGACATCGGGGACTGTGCCTTTGGAGTGGCAGACAGGTGTGGTTGTCCCCCTTTTCCAGAAGGGGGACCAGAGGGTGTGTTCCAACTACCGGGGGATCACACTCCTCAGCCTCCCTGGGAAGGTCTACTCCAGGGTGCTGGAGAGGAGAGTGCGGCTGCTAGTTGAACCTCGGATTCAAGAGGAGCAATGTGGTTTTCGTCCTGGCCGTGGAACACTGGACCAGCTCTATACCCTCGCGAGGGTACTGGAGGGGGCATGGGAGTTTGCCCAACCAGTCCACATGTGTTTTGTGGATCTGGAGAAGGCTTATGACCGTGTCCCCCAAGGTATCCTGTGGGGGGTGCTCCGGGAGTATGGGGTAGATGGCCTTTTGTTACGGGCTATTCAATCTCTGTATTGTCGGAGTCAGAGCTTGGTTCGCGTTGCCGGCAGTAAGTCAGACCTGTTCTCCGTCAGGGTTGGTCTCTGCCAAGGTTGTCCTTTGTCAGCGGTTCTCTTCATAATTTTTCTGGATAGAATTTCTAGGCACAGCCAAGCAGCGGAGGGGGTCATGTTCGGTGGCCTCCGGATTCCGTCTCTGCTATTTGCAGATGACGTGGTCCTGTTGGCCTCATCGAACAGTGACCTCCAGCTCTCACTGGGACGGTTTGCAGCTGAGTGTCAAGCGGCGGGGGTGAGAATCAGCACCTCTAAATCTGAGGCCATGGTTCTTAGCCGGGAAAGGGTGGATTGCCCACTCTGGGTCGGGGTTCCCCAAGTGGAGGAGTTCAAGTATCTCGGGGTCTTGTTCACGAGTGAGGGGAAAATGGAGCGGGAGATTGACAGACGGATTGGAGCAGCGTCGGCAGTGATGCGGACGCTGAAGCGGTCCGTTGTGGTGAAGAGAGAGCTGAGCCAGAAGGCAAAGCTTTCAATTTACAGGTCAATCTACGTCCCAACTCTCACCTATGGTCATGAGCTCTGGGTAGTGACCGAAAGAATGAGATCGCGAATACAAGCGGCCGAAATGAGCTTCCTTCGTAGGGTGGCTGGGCTCAGCCTTAGAGATAGGGTGAGGAGCACGGACATCCGGGAGGAGTTCAGAGTAGAGCCGCTGCTCCTCCGCGTTGAGAGGAGCCAGTTGAGGTGGTTCGGGCATCTGGTCAGGATGCCTCCTGGACGTCTCCCTGGGGAGGTGTTTCGGGCATCTGGTCAGGATGCCTCCTGGACGTCTCCCTGGGGAGGTGTTTCGGGCATGCCCATCCGGGAGGAGACCCCGGGGCAGACCAAGGACACGCTGGAGAGATTACATCTCTCGGGACCCAGACCCGGATAAGCGGCAGAAAACGAGACGAGACGAGGCGATCAACAGCTTTGACTTCAGTAAATTGTATTTAATTAGAAGACTACGCATTTCACCTCCTACATTGTTTGATAACAAACAAGGTGGCTGAGGTTTCTCTTTCTGCAAGAATACTGAAAAACATCTAGTTTCTTTCTCTAAAATGTTAGGATTTGTTTTTCATTCTCGTGTAAGATGACACGGAACTTTGTCATTTTTAGGTTTGTGCAGTTGTTCGGACAATGGATATTTAAAGGAGTCGTCAGTCGTGACAACATTTTAATATTTTTCAACATTTTAACGGCCAAATAAATGATCGGCAAAAATAAATCTGCGGCCATGAAAATCATTGTTAGCTGCAGCCGTATACGAAATTAGTGGAAAAATAGCCCAACTTCAACCAACTAAATGCTGCTTTCACCTTAATAAATCAATAATAATCAAATTCTACACCAGAATATTGTCGACACATCATAGTATCAATTATTAGCTTTATTATTTACAGAATCTGCATTAAATCTATGACATTTAACAGATTTTCAGTGGTAACGTGTATACAACTTATAAGTACATTTATTAATGTGAGTGAGTTAAATTGGCTACAAATTCAAGCTAGTTTGTCTTCCAGTGATTAAACTTTAAATTTCTACTTTTTCCTACATTAGATTTGTCCAAAAGCTGCAGTTCCTGTCCAGTGAAAATCGTGTTGTCATGCAACAGTAATTTCATCTCAGCGTATGCTTTGCTGTAACTTAAAATACTTATATTTATATACATTAACGTATATAAATATCAGTGTTGTAAAAAAAGTGCCCAAAATTGAACTTCCAGTTAAAATCAAGATATAGTGTTTAAAAATTACTGTGGGGAAAAAATGAAAGTCGCCCACACAAATATAAAATAATATAAACACGCATATATGTACTTGTACATGTACATTGTTTAGATGGTTATTGTACACCTCGAATGTCAGTGATCAGATCCAACAGGCAACAGTTTATGTAACAAATATAAAATGTGCTACTGTCTTATTATCTGGTGCAGCAGGAAATCTGCAAAGTAACCAGTCAGCCTGACTGTTGCTTCACAAACGTCTCAAAGCTCAACGTTTGGCTCCGGAAGGTAACCGAGTTCAGTCTGAAAGTGGCACAAAGTTTAAAACCACTCAAGCAGTGGTTGTACAAGTATAAGTACCTTTGTAGAAAATGTATACTTATATACGCGATACTTTAAGTCTTCTTCATTAATCCTGGACAGTCTTTCAGGGTAAAACTTGGATGTTGTCTCCAACCATCGGTTCTGGTTTGTCCGGACTGTTTTCAAACGACCGGCCTTTTTCCCTCTCACCATGTCGAGGTGCGTCCAGCACCTCTGACTGGGCTCGTGGGACTGGTCGAGGTGGAAGCAATGGGAGGGAGCTGGAACAGGATCACAGCTGAGCAGCGTTCGCAGTGCGTGCACGAGAAATCCAATCCGATAAAACAGATTCAACCTTCTTAAAGGTGAATGGGTGTCGTGTTCCAGACAGGAGCAGAAGAGTTGCACTCTGTGTCTGTTCCATTTACCACATGTTGTTCTGGACAGGCAGTGATACTATGAGCAAGTTTTTGTTATTTTATGATTTATTTAATAATTGTGTTTTTGATTATTTAAAAAGATACAAATGGCTCTTTATTTTACTTGTACTTTACTACAGTACTAAAGTACATTCAAACACTAGATACTTAAAACACATTAATACAATTACTTTTTAAGATACATTTTCTCAACCTTTATCACTTTCTACAAATGATGACAATGAAAATACAGTCAAATAGGCACAAAATTGAATTTTAATCCACAGAATAATACTTTGTATTAAAAATAGACCCATTTTTCCTGCAGTTTGAGTACTTTCACTCCACCGGCCTGCATTTTGTTGGTAGTACTCACAGGTATTAATACTTGTTGTTGTTGCGTGCGACATTAACGTGCTAGGCAGTCTCACCTGACAGGACAGTTCAGCACAGATTAGTGGATTACTGCGCTTCTGGTTGCCATGACGACGGGGGCGAGGACGGCGCCCTGTGATTGGCGGAGAACTCGGGGTGCAAAGTCCTCCGCGCGGGTGATGCAGCGTCAGTCAGTCCCCGGTGTTGGCCGAGGATGGCCGAGCGAGCGGCGGCGGGAGATTCACGCAGGTACGTGGTCGAAGACGGCCCCGGGGCCAGTTTGATCCACCCGGAGCCGGTTTAAATGCTGGGCTTTTTTTTGTCCGATATTTCGGTTCAAACCCTGTTTTCCGTGACGTTTAATGTGAGAGGTGAGTTACTTTCCATAAATTGATGGACATCAGTGTGTAAAAGGTGTCTGGAACTTTCTGCAGTCAGTAAACTGCGCCTGTTTTTATGAATTATTCTATGTTAATGTTCATTTAAAAGCAACTAACAGGCGATCTTTAGCGTGTGTTGGAGACTTCTTTTAATTCTGTTTTGGGATTAAAGACACCTCTTTGAGCATTGCATCATTAGAACCATGCATTTTATGTATTTTATAGAGATTGGAGTATTTGTGGGCAGATTATTTTTAATATTATGTTCATTTAATATTATTTGTATTATTTTGGATTTGACACAATTCAGCTATTAAAATGTTCAACTCTTTCAGGACATTATTGCTTTGTATTTTACTCCTTTCAACTTTTCAGAGCTTTTTCTTGGATTTATTTGATCTGATATACTTTTTTATTCCCTCGATTTGTCTCCTGTGATGCTTAATGTAACGTAGATGATATTAATTACATAACTTCTCTAAAATGTTTATGACAGTACTTCAGTTTAGTTTGTAGCTCTTTGAAACGATGGATCTCACCTTTTAGCTGAAGTTGCAGTCCAGCGAACAAGCTGCTGCTGTCACATGTCCGTTTACGTTATAGGTTTTTATCAGAACACGGAGGAATCTGTAAACTGAGGACGACTGAAGGACAGATATTGAGGATTGAACTAAACTAGGAAAAATAACGATTTCACCCAGTTACACGATTGAACGGACCATTGAGGATAATAAAACCTTGGTCAATTTCTCCTTTTCAGACACCATCTAATTTCCAACTGTCACTGGACTAGGGACTACTGTTCCCAGGGAATTCTTATTAGTTAGGTTTATTGCCCCCATTCTCCACGTGATTCGCTTTCTTGTGCTCTGTAATCACCCTCTTTATTTGTGACAGTTGCCCCTGTGTTGATACAGAGATAAAACAGATTATCTATGGAGGTTAATGCCTAGAGTTTTATTATGCTGAGGGGAGAATCAGAGTGCACGTGACAGCACAGGAACCTGAAAATAAGTGTTTTTAAAGTTTAAAAGCCTATATTTGATGGTTTTTTTCAAGGCTGCAGCGACTGCTGTCGTTATTTGCATGTGATACCCTGGTCTGTGTCATGTTAAAACACAATGAGTGTTATCACACTGTTTTACTGATTCGTATCCCGAGCTGCATGGAGCCGGACACACAGGAACATTTACATAATGGCTTTTTCGATAGGGCCTTCACACATTTTACAGGGACGGCGTGGTGACCCGTGACCAGTGAAACGGTGAACAGGAGGGTTTTTGACGGAGGTGCCTTTATACCAAACTCCCAGCTATATTTATTTGTTCTGGTATTAATCTCATGCTTAATTTGCTGTTTACACCTGCTGCTTCCGTCTCTTTTTGGTGATGGGCGACCTAGTTTCTAATGGTGGTATTTTTTATAGTGATGTCCTGATATTAGCCTGTTACAGACATGACCAAACTGGATATCGTGGATCCTTCAGGAGACCATTACTTCTGTCCTCCTCTCTCCCTGAAACTGATCCCGTTGAGAGGGATTAGGAGTGGCTTGTGCCTGTAATCGGAGTCACATGCAGTAAGTGGACGAGTTCAGTGTCTGACAGAAACGCACTGAGCTATGATACCCTGAGAAAGGCTCCGTGTAAAACACACCGCAGGGTTACACGCGATGCTTCATGTGGATGAAATGAAATATTCATCAACATGAAATGAAGTGTGCTTTTAGATGGATTTAATGCAAACGTGAACAAATACCTTTTGGCAGTAAGCAGGAAAAAGCACTTACAGTCTTGACTAACTCAACAATTAGTGATGAATCATTTAGCAGCCCCCTTTTTTTTTTAAAGAATGTACAGCAGTTACTATCATGAATTCCTTCGTAAACAGGTTTAGGAGCTAAAATCAGACATCCAGTAATTGCTGTGCATTGAAATGGTCGCTGTGTTCAACCACTTAAGTTGTTTCTACTTTACATTTACCAAAAAGATTCATTCTACGGGGATCCTGTAGGAACATTTTAACTTCACTTTGAGTTTTAATAGTTTTCTTGCAACAGTTTTGCTCTTCACTCTTGTGATGCATCACTCAGGACACTCCCAGAGCTTATAAGATATTGCTGTGCCAACCACGAGGCACATTTGTTGTACATTAATGGCATTATGGAGTGTAAAGTCTGTGCACTCTTGTCTGAGTAATGCCATGGTATTTTAAGTGTTCTGAACACACTGATTTATATTATGCAATGGTGTCATACAGCAGGCCTAACTGCTTACAGTTTGCATTTCTGACATTGTTTACATTCAATCCTGAGCTAATAGCATCATGGTCTGGAGTTGATCAGTTCTCTTAGATCCTAAATATTCTCACACACAAAATCTCACATCTGCTTATATTTTGTTGGAGACATATGTGCAGCTCACGTCACTCACAGCCACATATTGTAAATGTCTGTCATCTATTAACTGATTACAGTGCAAGTCAAAAGTCCAAATCCCTTTGCGGTTAAAAGATTGACAAAAACAGATTTTACTGCCACCACAAAGTTCAAGCTGATGCTTTTAATTGAGAGTCAGGTCAGAAAAATACTGAATGTTTGCATTGTTGATCAAAAGTGCGTGTTGAGTCCTGTGGAGTTTCAGTTTGTAATAGTGAGAAGTCACATTTGCCTTTTTGCAGGTATTTACATCAGAGATATGGTGTAATGATCATGTATCATAACACCACAGTGTTTTCTGCTTCCAGGTTGTGCAGAAATCCTCCATTGTTTATAATCTGGATTGTCTTATGTTGATTAAAATGATTGGATGAAGTAGTAGAAAAGCAGTTATCACAAAACCCATCATGTAACTTAATTTATATTACACCAGTCAACAACAAAGGTTATATCATGAGGCATGTAGAGCATGAATCAAATTATTTAGTCATTAATTATCAATGGCTGTGTGTCAAGAACATCTGTAAATACCCCAACTGAGGCGCATATTCCAACTGTGCTCCATACGTGTCCAGAAAAAGTTCCTAAAACAAGAACAACACTGAAACTTTCTACATATCTGAACTGGAATGTACTGTAAGACCTAAATATGAACTTCCAATACATTCAGAGTGCAGTAATGCAAGGGAAATACGCTGGGTGACCTGTTTATGAAAATTACAAAGATGGTCCTGTAGGAATGCTGTAGATTTCATATTGTATAAGAATGAATGCTAACCATCTGCTGTCTGAAGGAAACCTGGTGGAAACGTGTCCAAGGAGACGTTAAGTTAAACAGAATCTACATTTGAATGCACTGTCTGTTTTTAGACCCTAACTTATCACGTTTTCCCTGTCACAGAGTGAAAGAGACACAATTTGCACCACTAGCATTGGATGAACGGAGAAACTAAGATGCCCAAAAGTGACACCTGGCCAGGTGGCATTGGACTGCAGGAGATGATCAGCATGGACAGCGCTGGCAGCTGTGACAGTGTTGTCAGCGCCAATTCTGGCTTCGTAAGTTACAGGCTTATCTTCTCGACCCTGAGCATCATGGTTCTGCTATAGCTCTCGATACATTAACAACATGAAATACTGAGACAAAAAGTCCTGACAAAAGCCAAAGATCAGAGAATTCAGAGGGATGACTCTCAAGACTATTCGAGAAGTGAAATTCAGGCTGTTATAAAGAAACTGGAAAAATCAGGACTAGTCCAGGACAACCAAGGAGTGGAAGGCCAAGAAATCTTCTGAAATCTGAGGAAAATTTTCTCAGTTTCTAATTTGAGACACAGGAAGAAGTCCTCTACTGGTCCACAGATGCTCCATCAGGATTGGTCCTGGTGGAAGGGTAGCAGTACAGAAACCTCTTGAAATGAGGATTATAGGGGGACAACTTTTGAATAATTGTGTTTTTCAAATTTTGTGTACAAAGTTCCTGTATTTTCTGGATCTAGACTTAATAAAGAGACAAAAATAATTATGATTGGCCATTAAAACTTTACTAACTACAAAAAGCTGGTGGTGGTCTACGAGTTTTGCACAGTAGTGCAATGCTGAAAAATAAAGGCTGAAGGATGCATCTGGTTTATAGTTTTGTGAAGGGTTGAGACTGCAGAGATTCGCCGCTACAAATGTGCCAACTGTTGATTTCCAAAGGTTTGTGTCATGTCTCATTGCAGAGACTTTGGAAAAAAGCCCATTTTCTGTTTATTACAGAGCGATGACAGTCTGGAGCACCTGTCTGCTGAAGAGAGGGCCTGTCTCCTGTTCTTAGAGGAGACTATCGAGTCTTTGGACAATGAGGACGATAGCGGACTATCAAATGACGAACCGGACCAACTGCCCGACACCAGCAACCTCGCATCCAAACTGGCTGACCTGTCAGCCTCTATGAACAAGCTCAACGGTGAGTCCACCTCCGACCATGAGCAAACAATTAGTTGAACAGCAGCAACATTGTGCGTGTTTGTCTTTCAGGTGCACAGAAACTTCCTTCAAACGAACTTATAAAGGAAAATGTGGACACCAATCCGCTGCAGAGCTACTTGGTTCCAACACCTTTTGCTATAGCAAGCAGCTGCCCGGGTTCTGTCCCCGGTGCTAATCAGGCCGTTCCTTCACACAGAAGCCCCCTCTCTCAACCTCACATACCTGTTTTAAGCAAACCAGCTGATCACAAGCAGAAACCTGCTGCTCCTCACGTACCTTCAGAGGTCAATGTCATGATGCCTCCTCCAGTCAAACCCAGGGACTTCTCGGTCAGGATGCCTGAAGGGGCTTTACCTAGAGGTCCTCTGTCCTATGATGCTCTCGTCCACCTGCGAAAGAGCGCTTCCACAAAGAAGACGCCATTATGTCCCAAAATTGACCATACGATAGACTCGGACAGGCCCCTTCCCGTTACGGTGGAAGGCCTTAAGCCAGGATCTGACAGATCATATTCACAGGCTGCTGTAGCTAAGCTGGGTCCTCCTGTTGTGGCACCCAAACCCAAGATGCCTGCCAAATCATCTGTGAAACTACAAAGTGAAGCGACTGCAACGTCAGATTCTTCATACAACCTCACATGTGCTTCAGATCAAGAGATCGTGAGACTGGAAGCTTTGCAAAAGTTGGGCCTCCTGAAAGACCAGCAGCATGAAGATGATAGTGTGACCCCACTGCCTCCCCCTACACCTCCCTCTTTATTGGATCCGACACTAAGCAGGATCTCAAGAGGTCCATCAAGAAGCCCCTCGTTTTGTCAATCTCAAGTGGGCTCGGAGCCCAAGAGCAGTGCTAATTTCCACCACGACCACCAGCCTGCGTCTGCATCACATCCCTCTAAGTCCAGTGGATTGGAGACAGCTCGTCCCAACAACCAAACAAATGGAGGGCACCGCCCTGAACCGCAACACGTCACAGCTGCCAAGCCAGTGAAATCGGCCTCCGCAGCTGAGCCAGCGGCCCAGAAAGCCTCACAGGCTGTCGGATATACGGCGATGGTGGTGCCCGGGATGGGAGCTGACCGAAAGGAAGCATTGAGGAAGCTCGGACTGCTCAAAAACTGACGGCCGGAGCGCAGGAAGTCTGCAGCACTCAGAGGTCATGACTACTATCGGCTTAAAGAGAGTTAGAGCATTGGGCGGGCACTGAAGAGGAAGAAGGAAAAAAAGACTGTCCGTTTTGTTATTCACAGATGTGCCTGTCAGTGGATTGCAGAGGACAGTCAGTTTGTGCACCACATTGATGTACCATCACAATTTCAACGTTATCTTTGGATGATTTTTCTGCGTTTTCTAATCTTTTGTAGCGACCAGCAGTAAATTATGATCAAGATCTGATGTGACTGTTGACGGATCAGTGATTTGTTTCTAAGAAAAAAATCATCACGAATGTTCATGTAACTGCCTTCTGGACATGCAGAGGTTCATACCAAGTGAAAAATGCAAATTATTGTTTACCTTCCATGAATATCAGACAAAGAACTCTACGCCTCACTGTGTAAACTGCATATCGTACGTTTACCTACATTAAATCTTACATCAGTCTGTTAGTTGAACAGAGTTGGTCTTTTGAATCGCCCCGCTCAGTGTCTCAGACCGACTCCTTGACTCCCGATTTGAATCATGCTTATGTGAATGGCGAAGCATTTGTTACACAGACGTCCTGAAGCCACTGAATAAGTGTGTGTTTGACCACTGATGGAGACGATTGGTTTCCTTCTGTGGCGTCGTCTCTCAGTGAAGAAGGGGTCACGCCCGGCGGGCCAGCCAGCATCTGGGTGCACAGTGACTGCACACGGGCACAGAAGGGCGTCAAGTTCTGAAACCGACGCGGCTCTTAGCTGGTCAAGTCAATGTTAAGCAAAGGGAGAGAAATCAGGCCGACGGCCAACGTTGGAAATGTGACGCAGAGACAGAATTGAGACACGGGACAGACAGATTTTATCAGTAGCAAGATTTTGCTGTATTGCAGTTGCATGTTGTGCTCCTCCTTTATCTATGGACACACGACTCCATCAAAGGTTTGATTAGTGAAATAAATATATCCAAACTTTAAATATTTGGGTCAAAATAACTTTTAAAGAACCACCAATTCTCAAGCAGAAAGAGAGAAGGATGCCACGATGTGAGCATTTGGGCCGATGCTGATATTTATACTCTCTTGTGTCAAGGAAATAAAGGAATCGTCTGCATAGAAAATAACAGAACCGAGCTTCTTTTAACGCAAAGATGGCACCTCGGGTTTTCTCCACACGGTCAGAACTTGAACATGAGTAGACCCCAGGACCAGAAACTGAATATTTATGTTTTCACCCGAGAAACTAAAATCGTGTTACCTTAGAATGAGTCCTCTATATTGAGTGGACATGTCCTTTTTCAGCTACGAAGGGCCCGAATGGACGAATCAAACACTGAGTCTAGCTGAGGGGGGGTTCAGTTGGTTGCAACCCCAATATATTGGACCTCTGAGTAAAGTCACATAAAAATGTTTACTCCTGACCCCAGAGGTCACGTGTGAGTCATCCACTTTTCGTGACACTGATCTTCCTGCTCATTACTGTTCGTGATGTTATTTTTTACTATTCAGGTTCAATTTCAGGTTCAAATTCAGGTTTACAAGCAGTAGCAGCAAAATGCACAAGAAGTTAAATATTATGTTAGCTTCGAATCTCAGTACATAAATATCAGGTTTAACAGTTCAAGAATCCGATCTTACTGATAGCAATCAAAATAATACAAGATAGGAAATAAGTGGACCACATTTCTACTCTACATTTCTGCCCAGTGGTCAGCAGTTGGACCTGTACAAGTTTCTGAGCCACAGTAATGACAGGAAGAAAGAAGGATGACATTCGAGGGAAACAATCTGCTGGGTTCAGTCATTTTAATGAAGTATATTGTTTTAAATTGACATGCTCATGCAGCAAAATTTATGTTTTATAAACCTAAAAATATCTAGCAAGCGCTGATATCAGGTAAGTGTGTGAACCTGTCGTCACCTGGACCTTTTTTGGAACGCTGACTGCCTCACAAGACTCCTCTGGCTGGCTCACCAATTGGAGGAAGTTACATCCAAAATACCTCTGTTGGCCCATTAGTTATGTCCAAGCTGTGGACTCTCCCTTTTGAAACAACATGTTCTGAATGATCAGCGGTTAATAGTGAACAGAACGTCCATCAGAGCTCTTCCTTACTGACCATTGTCATTCAGCTGGAGTTCACTGATGCAAAAAGGCACAACGGTGCAAAGCAGCGTCATTAAACAGCCTGCGGACAAAACAAAACAATGCAATCTTACACAAGTTTGCAGGTATTTAGGATGATAAGCAAAGGTAAGAATTGCTACTCACATTGTTCCGTGCTGTACACAGGACACAGCTCCCCCCCTGCTGGGTTGTTGGCTTCTCCAGCTCCGACAACTTGAGCTCAGGAGGGCAGTGATGTCATCCTGTGGCTGTGCTGAGGGCCGCTGCTCTGTGTTATACTTAATCTGCATCCTGTTCATATTCCTGCAGGCAGCACACGGCACAGGACCACAGACCACCTGGGTCTCAAACAATGCATGTTGTGATGAGGGGAAGAGGAAGAGTAAGTGACCTCCGTTTTTCACAGCTTCTAGCCCATTTTACACCTTCAAGTTTATTTTAACAACTATATAGGCTATGTTTTCAACGTTTGTAAACCTTCTCAACTCAACAATAATCAATAATCACAACAAAAATAACCAAAAACAGCACTACTTCTTTCAATAGTAGTAGCACTATTAAAATAAGTGATGTCACATTGTCTAATTCCTAATGTGCCAGCAGGGGGCGACTCCTCCTTGGACCCCCCCCCGTGAAAAATGTTCCCAGCTGGTTTTTATTACGGCAATGAAACTGGTTCAGAATGTATGATCTCAAATGCTAGTTTAAAAAAGTCTTCTACAATAGTACCCAGTGCTTATTTTGGAAATTTTACTAAAATCGGAAATGTTGTAGCGTTTGTAGTGATAACTTGGCAGCTGGCTGTTACTTACAAACTCTGACCTGACAGGAAATGGAAAAGAATAAAAATGTTTTCCTCTCATGTGTTACCAAACCACCTAGATTTGTACAGTACTTTCAATAAAAGGTTATTATATATACACAGTATATTGGATGGGATGCATCAATCAAATAGGCCCAAAACATTCCCTCAATATATTTATAAAACTAAAAACTGAAGGAGACCCTACAAAAAGGCAGCTATGCGTTGCCATCCAAAAGAGTCCTTAGCCAATGTAAACTAAACTTATCAGAATTACTGCTGGTTTGAGTTCCTCTTCACAGTCAGAGTATTAAAACCTCATGTCAGAGCCCTTAATGCTTCGTATTATCCAAACAACACATACACAGAAAACCAGGATAAACAATCCAACCATGAGCTGTTGCTTTGATTTACTGTGTACAAGTGTCAAAGTTGACAACATGCTTACGGCCTTGGCCTGCAGTCAGTTCCTGACGTGTCCTCCAGTGGGACAGTTATCACACAGTGAAAGGGACGGTGCTCCTCAATGTAAAGTGGTACGAGTAACCACGTCTCCGCTTCCATATCTTCTTTGACAGGAGGCTTCAATCAGCTGTAGAGCAGGAATACTACAGGCCCTACATTCGGAACAAAACCGAGTACTTGAAGTGCGTGAGAAAGTAAAAAACCTGAGATGAAGCTGACAAAAGGTCGGACTGAGGAGTAAAAAAGCAAAAACCTGCAGTTTGCAGTAGTGTTTCCCCCCCCAAATAATGTCAACGACTGTAGGCTGAATAACAGAATCACCTGTTTTTAATAGCTGCATGGCACACGTCCACCACAACCTTAATGTTTAAACAAAGACTTCACACACAAACACTGGACTATCATGTTAGACTGCATTAGTTTTAGTGTAAGAAAGTAAACCCATGTAGAGTTTGGCCATACAATTTGTAGAACATGCACGGTATAAATTGGCTGATTTTTTTGCTGCAGCTAATGAAGCACCTGTATTAAGACTGTTGCATCCCTGGAAGCAGCCGTACAGGACGGATATTTAATCCCAAAACAGGGGAACCAACATGAAAAACTATGGGCTCCATTCGTAAAAGTGCTTAAAAAAAATTTGGATTGAAAAAAAAAAAAAAAAAAAAAAGAAAGAAAAAAAAGACTCAATTTTTCACCACTTAAAATCCCTGTAACATATATTAAACAGGCAACCTTTAGTCCCTTCTCGATGGCCACTGATACACAGCAGAACACAGAAAATATTCCCTTAATATTCCCCACGTCTAATATACAAACACACAGAAAAGATTAAAATGCAGTGAAGAAATGCAATTTCATCAAATGCATCCGGGTAACATTTGACAAAGAGAGTGACAAAGGACAACAGTTACGGCTTGGCCATTCCGCGTCACTTTCAGCCTGCAGGCTTAAAAAAAACGACAACAAACTCGACCGATGCCTCACGGGCACGAATAAAAATACTCTTTAAAAGTCGGATAGAAAAACATAAAAGCGGCAAGCGCAACAGATACGACGCCTGAGAAATAAGTACCCTTGGAATGAAGCGAACACGAAACAGTAAGTGCCAACAGTGTTAGTAGGTGCACCGTGTTTTGAAGCTGGCGAGTCACCACGTGACTCAAAGTTAGATATGATAAATGTGCAAAAAGGAAGAAAAAAAAAAACAAAAAACAAGAAAAGGTGTCATTTAGGATCCTCTGAGGGTCACGTGTCCGGTGGGTTAAATCCATTCCTATCTGTGGGTGCTCTTGACTTTGGCTTTGCTCGGGCTCTTGCGTGGCTTCGCCACCGGCTGCCTGCTGGCGTTCTCCTCCCACTCGTAGCAGTGGTTCACCCGAGCACAGCTCAGCGGA
>KV751353.1:4257113-4267630 GCA_001698575.1 Mola mola
GGCCAGCTGCGGGAGCCTCACCTTAAAGCAGCAACAGTCAGTGTGAGTTCAAAGCATCCTGAATCAGATATTTAAAGGAAAATTCTCAGACAAGTAGACATGTTTGGTTTATTTGGAAGATAAGAACTTATTTTCATGTATAATCTCTAAAGCTAATCGAATAAATTCGTTGTCAGGTAAAAGGTCTCGAGATGGTCGCCTTGAATGTTCTCCGTTAAGTTCAGATTTCCATTCAAAGGTCCTGTTTAGACTCGGCGTGGTCAGTCACCTGCCAACACCAGAGTTGCTGCTGCATGTGTTTTAATGCTTTATCGTCACTGGAGAAAAGGATGTGTGTGTTCTGGCGAGGCAGAGGGGTCGAGCTGGGAAGGATGTGCAGCAGGTTCCTGTGATTAAGGACGGGCATGGAAATGTACTAACAAGTGAGAATGTGCTGAGAAGTTGGAAGGAGAACTTTGAGGGGGTGATGAATGAAAATAAGAGTGAAAGACGGGTGGCAGAGGTGGAAACTGTGGAACAGGAAGTTAGAAAGATTAGTAAAGATGAAGTGAGAAAAGCTTGGAAGAGAATGAAGAATGAAAAGGCAGTTGGTCCTGATGAAACACCGGTAGAGGTATGGAAGTGTCTAGGAGAGAGGACCGCAGAGTTTTTGACAAAACTGTTAAACAAGATCTCGGACAGTGAGAAGATACCTGAAGAATGGAGGAAAAGTGTACTGGTGCCGATCTTTAAGAACAAAGGTGATGTGCAGAGTCGTAGCAACTACAGAGGGATAAAGCTGATAAAGATCAGATTGAAGATGTGGGAAAGAAAAGTCGAAGCAAGGCTAAGAGAAGAAGTGATGATTTGTGAGCAGCAGTATGGTTTCATGCCAAGAAAGATCACTACAGACGCCATGTTTGCTTTGAGAATGCTGATGGAGATGTATAGATAAGGTCAGAAAGAGCTGAATTGGGTCTTTGTGGATCTGGAGAAAGCCTACGACAGGGTGCCGAGGGAAGAACTGTGGTTCTGTATGAGGCAGAGAAGTATGTTTGACTGGTGCAGGATAAGTATGACAGCAGTATGACAGAGGTGAGGTGACCGTAGGAGTGATGGAGGTGGGAGTGCATCAAGGATCAGCCCCGAGCCCCTTCTTGTTTGCTATGGTGATGGACAGACTGACAGATGGGGTCAGGCAGGAATCTCTGTGGACGATGATGTTTGCAGATGACATTGTGATCTGTAGTGAGAGCAGGGAAGAGGTGGAGGAAAACCTGGAGAAGTGGAGGTATGTGCTTGGAAGAAGAGGTATGAAAGTCAGTCGTAGCAACACAGAATACATGTGTGTGAATGAAATGGAGGCAAGTGGAACAGTGAGGTTACAGGACATAGAGGTGGAAAACTGAGGTTCAACTGTTCAAAGCAACGGGGAGTGAGGTGAAGAGGTGAAGAAGCGAGTGCAGGCAGGGTGGAGCAGGTGGAGAAAAGTGTCAACAGTGACCTGTGACAAAAGAGTAGCAGCAAAAAGGATTAGTAACGAGCACATCAGAGGGACAGCACAGGTCGCACGTTCTGGAGACAAAGTTAGAGAGGCCAGATTAAGATGGTTTGGACATGTGCAGAGGAGGGACGGTGGATATATTGATAGAAAGATGCTCAAGGTAGAGCAACCAGGCAGGAGGCAAAGAGGATCTTCGTGGATGTGGTGAGAGAGGACAAGCACATAGTTCGTGTGAGAGAAGATGCAGAGGACAGATGGAGGAGGATGATTCGCTGTGGCGACTCTTAGAAAAAGCTAGGTAAAGGGGAAGGGGAGAGAGAAGAAGATGATCGCCACTGTGAAGCACTTTGTTACGTCTCTGCTCTTGAAAAGTACTAGCATATTGTAACAGTTACTTATACTTATTTAACACATCAGCTTGGGCATCAACTTGTACCAGAATCCTTCATGTACAGGACACAGAGTCAGTTTGTTTATGACTGATAGATGTCAAGTTCACTGGAATACCTGATACTGATTAACGCTCTGGAATTTTCTCCTTGTACACCAACATAAAATAAGAGGAGCAGGAATTTACAAATATAGCCATTTTATTAATGACTTGGAAAAAAGAACAGCTTAACAACACAAGGAATACATGCATGCAGGTTATGTATGAGCTAGTATCCTCCATGTTCTTATTCACAACACACAGTTCTTACAGGTTGGTACTGAATTACAGCTGTGGAGCAATAAAAATCAACTTATGTAAATGTTTTTTTTGACGCACACTTAAGAGACACTTTTTCCTTCCCACCGGTTTGAAATGAGTCCTAAACACAGTGTTGCTGCTAAATCCAAAGAGTATTAACATAGTGCTGTCGAGTCCTCAGGCTGTCACCTGCAGGCCTGATCGGGGGCAGTTTATGTTTTACAATCACTGTTGATAATTGGCGTAGCATTTTATGAGGACATACTCATTCTCATGCTGAACTGCATGGCCCAAATCTAATAACCACTTTAAGATCTATGTTATTTTTATATTAATAACCATTTAAACTGCTTAACCTATGTTTTAACTTAAATGGAAACCCTTCATAAGACTTGATGTTTCACCTTTTTTGATATTAAGAGTGTGTGTTTCTGACACCTATAGACTGGATGAGAAGCGGAGTTAAAAAAAAAAAAAAAAGTAATAATCCAAAAGAAAATCAAAAATCACTACACGGCTCTAGTTAGAGAGTGTCAGATTTTTGCGTGTTCCCCGTCTGGCAGCTGCCACATCTTTGTAACTGCAAAACTAATTGAACTTCTCTAAACATGGGGATTAAAAAGGAAATTCGGAAACTCAACAAACAGGGAACTGGTAGGATGACGGTCGTATTCTACAAGAGAAATTTAAAAAAACAAACTACTGCCCCGTCAAAAAGGGAGAAACCGATGATAAAAAGAGAGGGAGCGCTAAAAGGAGGTGGCAGACTGCTGTGTTCTGAGCAGCCCGGTCCGTGACGCCTTAGTTCTTCCCTCTCTTGGACTTGCGAGTGGACTGCTTGCTGCTCTTCGCCTGTTTTTTGGCCGCAGGCTCTCCGGGCGATGACCCGTCGGGCTCGGGCCGTCTGGACCCACTTTTGGTCGCTGGTTTCTTAGCAGCGGGCTCCTCGTTGGACTCTTCGGCCTTTGTCCGCTTGGACCCGGTCTTCGTCGTGTCTGCGGCGTCCTCTGGGGCCTTGCTCGGTCGCTTGGCCCCCCTTTTGCTCAGCTTCTTCACAGCTGGCGTTTTGGGTTTTCTTGCTGGAGCGCCTCTCTTGACGGGCGTGGCTTTCGGCGACGGCGGCGAGGACTCCTTGACCTTTTTCATCCGTGCCGAGAGGATGGCTGTGGACGCTTTCTTGGCTGGAGACTTCTTTGCGAGAGAGCGCCCCCTGCGTTTAGCTTTTGACTGGCTGGCACTCCGAGACTTCTTGGCCGGTGGAGGGCGGCGAGCTTTGGGCGGAAGCCTCTTCTGAGATTTCCTGAGAACAATGTGAACATGTAGATTTATTAGAGACAAAAAACAAGCTGATCTGTGAGAGATTTTTAATGTAATGTAATGTCTAAGGTCCCATAAGGTAATGCACGTAATACAGAGGTGAGTCAACAGGAAGTCCTTTCAGTCCTTAGGGAACATCTGATATCCTATATACCTATATACGCCTTCTCCTCCAATATGTCTGTTCAGAATTTGCCTCAACTATGTAAAAAAAAACATGCTGGCTTAGCTAACAGGGTGTTTCTTTCAATCCAGTTGAGTATGTTGATTTTCACTGTTTGTATAATTAAAACAACTTGCTTATCTAGTTTTAACTTGGGATGCACCAACGTACTGGTAGAGGTGGCGTTCAGTAAAACCAGTGTTCAATAATAATCTGTTGTGTCTCATTCTTGTTGCACTGGCTACATCTGCTGTCCTGCGCTTGACTGGCCACGTGGTGGTTTTTATGTACTACGGAACACAGCATTCGTGCGTTATTTCCTTATTTGTTTAGATATAGAGATTTCCTCATTCCTAAGACACATGAGTGTATCATATTGATTATCAGTCAAATTGTTTTCCTTTTTTTAATTATGCTGAGTAATGTTGCTCTGATAAATCTTGGTTATACATAACTCACCATCAGATCTGCTTTATCAGTTCAATATGAAATAGAGTCATCTTTGATCCGTCCAAACACATACTGTATTACATCTACCGGAAAGCAAAAATAAAAACGGGTGAAATTTAGCCTCACTCTTGACTGCAGGTAGTTTCTATCCATCTGTAAAGAAATGCACTTCCTGGCGTTGGCCACCAAGAGGCATCATCCGTATATTTACAGATGTACGGACATCAGTCACTCAGGTATGTGGAAACCAGGCAGTGAGGTTCAAATGTACTGAAAATATCCAAAAAGTACTGAAATGCTATCCAAAATCATTTCGCCCAGTTTTACTTGGACAACTATGATGGACGTGTCGTGACAACAGGCATAACACTGCGGCTGTACGTCTGTGTCTGGGAGAATGTTAACTCTCATTGTACGAGTGATTCAAAATGAGCTCAACAGCCAAGGTGTCTATAAAGATAAACAGAAATATTAATCGTTTCACTTATCATTAAGCTGCTAACCATCATATCTTTAGTTCCAGTGACAGAATATAATTCGGTACAGTATTGAGTTATTTGTACTAGAGCATTTCTATTTTCAGATACTAAACACATCCACTCTGATACACAGAGTAGGAGTGGACGGAGGTTTTTATTGGCTGCCAGAAACAGGGCTGTCACGAGAATTGCAAAAATAAGCAATTGCGCTATTAACAAGCCAAGTGCGGTGGATGGCAAGTTACCGTGACGCGACATCACCTCACCTGGCCTGTGTTCTGACAGGAGCAGTGGAAGCTGCACTGATGGCTGAACCAAATGCTACGTCGCGCCTGTGGGAACATTTGAAGTCACGGCAAACCACCCCTGCACCACCACCGTACCAGAGAGGGTTTGGCCCGATACCAAAGTCCCCCGCTGACTTAAGGAGGACCCGACAGATTCTAACGAAGACCCGATCAGCTGGTGGCGCGACAGCAATGGCAGATCTCTTCTCTCCAGGGTCACCTGTTAGTACATGTGCATTTGTGCAACGAGTGCACCAATCGGAGAGTTTTTAGTGCCACAGGTAACATCAACACTCTCAGCATAAGGTCAACATGTTTGTTTTCCTTGCGACAAACAGGATCATAAAAGAACAGGTACAAATACAGCATGTTTTATCATATTCAGTGCCGTCTAATATATTAGTTCTATAGTTCTTTGAAAAAAATACGGCACTTCTCTTTCACTTTTTTAGTGCAAAATAATAACTTTAGATGAGCTACGATTTCGCTTGATAAGATTTAACCTGAGCAATCTTATCTATTTTTCTTATTACAAGTGAAGGAAAAAAAAAGCGTGGGTGAAGTGTTCTTATTGCGTAACTTTACCGCTCATGTTTTGCATTTAATCAAAGGAAAAGTGTTTTTAAAACCGTCTTTTAAAGGACGTGTAAGTGAGTATAAGACAGAAGAAACACCTTTCAAATGGGATACTCTTTACAAAAAATGTTGCCAAAATAAAATGGTTGGGGTTTGATAATATCACACATCACACCATTAAGCCTCCTTTAATCCATCACCATGACAGCCTCAATCAGAAAACACACTAATGTTCCGATAGTCTGAAATTTGTTGATTATTGTCCAAGAAAATGTTTAAGACAAGATGAAGTCTGGATGTTTTCAAGTTTAAATTCTTTTTTTTCTTTTGATATGTACAATATTTCGGTGTTTGATTCCTGAAAGTAGAACATTTTGACCTGCAGGAGGCATGACTGCAATTCTTCTTCGCCGCTGTAAAAGTTGACACAGGAAGTTGCCCTGTGCTACTGTTAGCAGCCACTGTTTTAGAGTAGCGAAAAAGAACTGATGCGCAACATGTCGGTTATTTGGAGGTATTTTACACGTGATAATCCTTCCAGTAAAACAGCGACATGCACAGAGTGAAAGGCTGTACTTTTGAAGTATAGCACGAGTGTTGCTAGTTTCAACACAAGCAACCTTATAAAGCATTTGAAGATGCGTCATGAGTAGGGCTGAGTATCAAGATCCAAAATACAAATTAGTCCCAGTTCCAAGGTTTCAATTCCATCAGACTCACAAAGAAATTTTAATTTCAGTTCTGCCAATTGATTCCTAAATAAACGGTGCACGTGACATGAGTCTGAGTAAGATTACAGCTTTACACTGACATGACGGCAACACTAAAAAGTCGAGTCGATGTCGAGTCGGACTCGTCACGGTGCAACAATTGTTACCAATGCATTTTGTGTAAGGTAGGTTGCACTACGAACGTGGCAAACCACCTTCACCACGTGCACAGTGTAACAATCAATGAGTGCACCATGTTTGACATGTTGCCCCAGCTTCTCTCCTCCTCTGTTGTCTTCCCAGCTCAGTTAACAACAGTACCTTCTCATTGTATTTAAGCCTTTTAGTCTCGAGTTGAAACTAGACTGTGGACAAACGGACGTTCAGAAATGATGATATTCTTCCATCCGTGTGTCAGAATGTGAGTGTTAGCGTTTTCCTGCTCTGTGCCTGTGTAGGAACAGGGGGGATGTGCTCCAGGAATAACTCCTTCACTTTCAGCAGCAGCAGGGAAACAGAATCCTCCTCGGTCTGGAGAAGCTGGAGCTTCATTTACTGACATCTTAGCTTCTTAACATTTAAAACATGCTGCTGCTGCTGCTGCTTCTTCACTGTCCCGCTCACTGTGTTTCACCATACAAGTCGTACTATCAGCCTGTTGTTAAAGGAGAATTGCGGTATTACTGCATTAGTGAACAAAGAGCATTTTATACTTGAGACATAAAATTAAACAACAGCAACAAAATTAAGCTGCATCTGTAATATTTATGGGTTCATTAAACTGTATTAAAAAAGCTGTTATAGCGAATATGTTTAAATATGAGTTAACTTGCGGAACTTTTTTTTATTTTTGTGAAATACGCACGTGACATTTTTAGACCCCGACCCTCAAAGAACTGGAATCATTAAGAACTGGAATCGAAAAGCAGAATCGGAATCAGGATCGCTAAAATTCAAACAATACTCAACACTAGTCACGTGGAAGAATAAATTGTCTTCACTGACCCAAGGAGGGGGGACCACAGCAGCAAACTTTGGAAGCTGCATTCAAAGAAAAATTCCCAACGACAGCAAGAGAGCGATAAAGATAACTGGAAATTGTCCAGTTCATCGTCCTGGGTGATCAGCCCGTCATTGAAAACGTGGGATTTTGCCGCTTAAATGAGCATTTGGTACCACACTATAACCAGCTCGCAACTTCATCTCTGAAACTGCTCTCCCACAACTTTACGAGACAGTAAGCGAACACATTTCACGTAGGCTTAAAGACGTGCGGGCAGTCAGCTTCACCACTATGGGTTCCATGGGTTGCATACTGGCACGTTAAGAGCCGAAAAAATGGAGGAGATGCTGATAAAGTGGAACATCCCCAAATCCGGTACCCAAAGCTCAGGTACCAGAATCTGTATCGGGACTGGAAAAATGTAAGATAAAACATCTCTGGTCTAAAGCATATCTTGATGGAGAAACTGCAGACTTCCAAAGAAAGTTACTCAGCAGACTGACCTCTTACGGGAGGGAGCCTCGTCCTCAGACTCTTCCTCCTCTTCTTCGTCCTCATCATCCTCCTCGTCGGAAGAGTTGGCTGCTCGCTTCCGTTTGGGTGGCGGAGAAGTGTTTGTCTTCTGAAGCTGTTTGAACTTGTCGGGGTACAGGATGGTCGGGCTTGAGAGGAAAGTGAAGAAAACAAAAACATGAAGGGCATGTAAAGACAACTGAATGGATTGTTGAAGCCTCTGATTGATCACTGCAGTGACTTAAACATCTGAGTCAGTTCTCGTTTCTGGTGTACCTGGGGTAGAACGGGAACGAGAGCCGGTAGGTGCCTGTGAAGCCGTGACCAGTGATCTGCTCCATCCAGCCGAGAACTTTACACTTTGTCAGGGTCCTCCTCAGATGGGCCACTACAAGAGACAGAGGTCAACATACAAGATGAAATAGATGCAAACATTACAAAGTTAAGCAAAATCCACTTTTTGAGTAACAGTGTTAAAATTCATACCCAA
Organism: Mola mola; assembly: GCA_001698575.1. Lineage (NCBI taxonomy): Eukaryota > Metazoa > Chordata > Actinopteri > Tetraodontiformes > Molidae > Mola > Mola mola. The sequence goes on from KV751353.1 coordinate 4,265,276, forward strand.
AGCCCCGTTTCCATGTTTATGCACTTCTCGAATGCCCCCCTTTCTGGGAATATTACCATACTATAGGGGACATTCTGTAACAATGTCCACATTTCTGTCTTTACTACACCAAAGCATAATTGTTACTTAGCAAAACATCACCTGGTGATAATTCCATGTTTTATTGATAGTGTTGGAATGCCCTCTAGTGGGCAAAATCTATAATGTCACCATAATTTTTTTTCCCCAATATAGAAACATAATCAGCAAACATAATATCAGATTAAAAGATAGTTAAACCTTAAAATTTAGATTAGATTTAGATTTAAAATGTCCTTTACTAAGGATTGACTTTCTTGAATCTTCCCTTCCTCCTGATTTGCCAGACTACCAAACAAGCTAAAGTTCATCAGAATGTGCAAAAACTATTGAAGATGCAGAGACACAAGTTCAAGATGGAAGCTTGTGGTTTCCTCAAATATTCATTCAGACTAACCGGTGAACAATCAACCCCCACTCTAATGTGACCCTCCTGCTTACAATCACACATGAGTAGCAGTAAAAGAGAGGAACAAAGACATGCTGACGTGCTTTTCATCACTCCTGCATGTTCACTGACTGACTCTCATGCTTAATTTTCCTACTGTGAAGAAGAAAAACGATCCAAGATGCAGGTTCTGTTTTTGGGTAACTTTATACAACATCCTGCTGATGAAGGAAGCCCACAGAGCCATCACAGGGAGGGTGAAACACGAGGAGAAGTGGGGGGAGGTGATGTGTGCAGTCAGAGACCAACGGTGTAAAAGATATTCTACCCATATTCTGATTCATGAGTATTTCATGAAAATCCATAGTTTCATGGTTTTGACATTTATAGAAACTACAAAATGATTCGAGCATATGTTTGTTTTTTTAAATATATGTTTTGGAGCATTTTTCACACATTTTGCTCCTTTTACATTGAGCTTTTTAAAACATCTTCATTTTATCACTCCAAAAACTTGGAACTATAATATTTATTATCAGCACAAGTAAACAAGGAATTCTCCACCGGCTGTGAACTGCTCAGATGGAGTTTTTGGGCCAGCGTACATTAGCTCGTTTAATTTTTCACCTTGATTTAGGATGAGCGGATGATTAACTCAAAGATGGTGAAACATATTTGAGTTTTTGGATCCCTCACAAGCACATCACACACACACACACACACAAAACGTGACTTGCAAGAGTAGATATGATGTGCAAGACTGTCTTACTGCCATTTCTGTGACTCACTTTTACTGTCCTGTTCTACCTCCTGCCGTCCCTCCCTTGTGTGTAACTCATTAATGTAGTTGCAGCACACTTGGCTAAAAGCCATCACGTGACATTATTTACAACACATACAATTGGTCTGTAAGCTTCCTGTGCCAATAAACAAATACGGTGAAGGCCTGAAATAAAATGCACCATTAGAACAGAAATGTTCCATTAAAATGTGACAATTATCAATGATTAAATGGATATTAATGGGTCTGGATAGGATGGCATCTGGGTCCAGAACCAGACCCCGGTCCGACTATTAGTGACTTCTGTTCTACTCAATAAACAACTAAAATTCATTTGAAAACATTATTGAAGACCAATAGTTAACATACCAAAACATAAACAGAACAGGCCTCTCATAACAAATATACTGTATATGAGCTGCAGCAGGTGCAGGCGAGCCCTTCAACATATTAAATGAATATACTTTCAGCCACAAACTTACAATAACTGTTAATTCCTAACCCTTTACAGCACATATATGAATTATACTAAATATCATGTTAAATGTTAACGTTGGCAAGCTCTCTATGGACAGGATGCTTCCTGCTTCTGCTATATGAGCAGAGATTTGTTTCTTTTTCGGGTGTAAATGATCAGAAACATTGGGACGCTGTCATGTTTGCCCTGGCCTGTCTGTCCATTTGATCATTCCACATTTACCCTCCGTTGTTTGTTTGTATTTAAGTAGGATCCGGGTGAACTATGTGTGTCTGCAACTTAGTGACACTATGGATGAGAAGAGGGTTGAGACACTTCATGACACTTGTTTATTTCATTGCATAAGAACTGGTAACTACTGGAATCCATTGTAATTAACAAAGAAAAACAACTAAATTTGAATGATAATTTTTAATAAAGTCAATGTGCACATTTCACTTCTCACTCAATTGAAGGTGGTTATTTTTATGTGTAATCAGGCCGCCCTGCTGAGACACGGAAGCAAACCAGAGGGAGTCTTACCTAACTGGTACTCCTTTCTGTCCTTGTTGGCGTCTACGAGGTATTTGCGTAGAGTGGTGGTGCTGCAGGTTTTGGGTTCATTCATGGCTGTGATGGCAGCTGTGATGG
>KV751353.1:4270089-4319391 GCA_001698575.1 Mola mola
ACCCTATACAAAGTTTAAAGCATTGACACTGATAAAGTTTCACAAAAAAATCTACTGAATTATCTATTGAATGTTTCAATGCCAACATTTCCTTTCTCAATTCAGGTTCTTGTTTTCAATACCAATTCTTGGTTTCAGGTTTCATAATTTACTGTCACTGTTTGGCCCCTATATAATGTTCTGTCTAGTTGAGAATGTCAAGAGAAGCTCATTATCAGTGTAAAATCAAGCTTAGAGGATGGTTTTGTTGCCTCTGGACAGAGCCTTTGTAGCTGTTTTACCTTACGCACTGAAAGCTCATTAATTACGTGTCGTGTTCTATCTTCACAAAAAAGAAACATGTACACAAGAAGAACAGGAAGTTGCATTACATTAACTCACTTTGCTTCCTCCCTCTGCTGTCACATACCTTAGACAAGACAGGCTTCTTCCCAATGGCGAAGGTTCCTGAAAGACCTTTACCCTTGAGCTGTGTGAAAGGCAGGAAAAAAATTAGAAAAAAACAGATGGGACACAGTTCCTGGGTTCCTCCACATCTGTGAAACTCAAAGGACGAAGAAAGGTTGTGTGGGGCTGGGGCAAAGTGGGCAAACGTTAGCATGTCTGGCTTAAAGCTAACAGTGGTAACACAATCGTGCATTACAGCCACGCCAAGCAGCATTTCAACGAATATTTTTGTTGGGTTACGAAGGATTCACAACTAGTACACCCACTATCACATTCAGATGCTTAACTTAAAAAGGATTCAGGTACTGAGGAAGAAAGTCAACTTAAATACTTCAGATGAGTTTTTCTAAATCATGTAGCTAACATTCTAGCTAATATCCTACCAAGATACCGCTGATAAAATCAGTTGTATTTGTACTCATTAACTGCGCAATCAGTCTGCTCTTGTCTACCTCTCTGAAAAATGTTAGAATTTAAAATTATTTACATAATAAATATGCCTGATGTCATTCTAAAAACAGTGTGTGTGCATACAAAAATATAAATTTTGACAGGCACATAAACAGTAATGAAGGGGGGAGCTTATAGAACATTTTTTTTAGGAATATTCTCTCTATAAAGTACTTAAAAGGTACATGAACAAAGTGTGTATTTCTTCACCTCAGATTGAGACGTTGCTTGTAATTTATTGACCATCACTTAAAAAGATTTAACTTCCCTGCTCGATTAACACTCTACCTGTTTGATGGTGCCCTTCTCCAAGTGTTTCTTCATTGCTTTCTTGATGAGAAATTTCTTCTTGTCGAGCTCCATGCCCGGGTATTTTTTCACGATGAACTTCAGGACGGACTGGTACGAAACCCCAGACCTGGTGTTACAAGACTGCAAAGCGGGTGAACCAGAAATCAAACGGATTGTTTTAAAACAAAAAGGCGGACGCACGTGAAACTGTTTACAATGTTGGATTTACAAGGTTTGTACACACCTCAAGAGCTTCAATGAGGACATCATCCACTTTGTGCTGAGTGCCTGCAAAGTTGGTAACAGGAACCTTTTTGCTGGCAGCGACGCTAGCCCACGCAGGAATCGTCCTTTTCACCTTCTTGGCTTTAGTTTTCTCATACTTGTAGCCATCTTTCAACCTGTCACCACAAGGAGCAAGATACAAGTTCAGTCATGTGAGTCGTTTCTTTAGAAGCGATATTTCACTGTGATTGTTACCACCCTTATCTTTATCACATCCTCACCTTGGTAGGAGAACATAGCAGTGTGTTGCACACTGTCCAGCCGCGCAGTCCTTGCATTTGTCACTTTGTCCATTTGACACCGACGGGAAAGACAAAATCAAGTTTCAGAACATCTGTCTTAATAATCACCATGGCAGGTTGGGTCTGACTGACTTGCTACGCTAGCGTGCTATATGCAAAGATTTGCTCAGTCTAGGTCTGGAGAAGGAAGGGAGGAGAAATTACAAGAAATGGGGGAGTCATTGATGTAGAAAATCAGACTAAATGTCCATTATACTTAATGATAAGGTGAAATAGAAAGTGAAAATAGAAAGGGATCCAGTAGTGAACCCTAGGGGACACCACATAGGTGGAGGACACAGGATTGTTAATGCAGGCCAAAAAAATTACTCTTTGGCAGATGAGAGTCAATTAAGAGCATATGCTGAATTCCCAACCTATTTCCGAAAATGTTCGATCTCGATCAAATGGCCAATGGTGACAAAAGTTGCAGTTAAGTAAAGGACTGCTAAATTGTACATATTTGAATCGGGCATTCTAAATTATTGCCATATTTGAGTACTAGCATTACATTTTTAGCTGTCTTATTTAGAATGGCTTTGGTGCCTTTACATAGTTTGGATTATTGATATAAACAAGATATATAACCTTCCTATAAATCGCAGGACTGTTTTCCAAAATTTGGTTGTTGTTATTTTAAATGCGCTTGTAAAACACTGATCCGTGTAGCTGCTCTTTCAAATACGGACTGAGCTGGTAGCAAACGGTCAGACAAACATCCTCTCCTCCTGGACTCCTCCAAGACAGCGAACGGGGAAAGGGATGGAATATCTGTCTGATAGCTATCTAATGAATATGGCTGTGACAGGTCACGTTTTTGGGAATGCAACACTACAACCATGAAAGGACGATTCTGCCATCATCCAGCAGAGGTAAGGATAATATTAACAGATAAAAGTGCTATCAAAGTGAAATATCGCAGTGTTCAGAGGTGCACACTAGCTCTCTGGTGAGACTCACTCTTTCTTCTCCGTCCCCTCTCCTCCATTTTCCTCCGTGGCGCTCTCAGGCTTCTCTCCGTTCTCCGCAGGCTCCGTGGCGCCCGCATCCTCGGATGTCACGGGCTCAGATGTCACGGGCTCGGCCGCCGCGGCTGAAGACGCAGCCTGCTCCTCGTCAGCCGAGGGTGACTCCTCTGAGGATGCCTCAGGTTCTGAGAGAAGAAACCAATTGAAACAGGATGAAATGACCCTGAAAATACCACACACTTAGATAAAATCATATGTGGATAATGATATTTTTATATTCATTTTGTCTCCAATTTCATCATGGCATTTCTATCTTGATTTATAATTAATACTGCAGAACAGAGCTGGAAAGAAGTTTAACTCAATCTTTAATTAACCACAATATTATTTAGCTTGAGCTATAATTACAGAAAAAGATGTAAAATGGACACAGGAAACTGTCTATTTTGCAAAACCTCATTTTATACTTGTCGTCTGTTTTATACCCTTCCCTGATATTGTGGCACCAAATTAAAAAATACTGTGCTTTTTTTGTCCTGCAGAGAAAGCCCAGCTTTATTAAAGGACCACTTTTTTTTTTTTTTAAAGTGGTGAAATGCTTCTTTAATTACAAGTAAAATAATTACAATGTGAAAATACTCTACATAAATCATAGAAGTCCTGCATTTAAAACCACAGTTAGGTACAAGCAGGGGAAGTATTAGCAGCCAAATGTACTACTTTAAAACTAGCATGGATTACTCAATATAGACATTTAATAAGCTAAACAAATGTGGCTGGGGAAAAAGCAGCCATAATATTTGATACTTTTAAAAAAATGAGTATACTAAATAAAAAGTACATGATCATTAACCTGCACACAAGAATGGTACTTGAGTAAATCTACTTCCATATATTTCACCACTGGCTACTGGAGAGCCCGACTGGGAACAAAAAAATGGAAAAGATGAAGGTGGAGCAGCACAGACCCCTAGTGATGCACTATTTTATAAATTACTGATTTAACAGCTCGTTGTTAAGCTGGCATGTATTGTTTGTAGATCTGGGGGCACCACTAAAACCCAGGGCCGCAGTTTGTTGCCGATCCGGCCCTGCCGGACACCACAGCGGAACGTGTGTCTGCGACGGTGTTGCATTCACGGGTCTCTGGTTCAGGTGACGGGCAGCCCTGGCCTAACCTTTCTCTGCTGCAGCGAGGGGGGCCTTCTCCTGGGATGGAGTCGCTGCTGCTCGGCGAATCGGCATCACGCGAAATTTACCTGCGAGGTGTAAAGAACACATATGTAAACAAACGGAGGGGGGGGAGGGGGGAAGACAACACACGGGTGACGGCGCCGGTTCGAGGCCCACTTTGTGTACGAGCGTGGCCAGAAATGGCGAAACTGCCAAACCCATTTCATTCATTGAGGCCAATTATCTTCAAACTGAAGAAAAGGAGCACTCGAGTTGAACTAAAAGCAGAGCACGCCCCGGGCGGCGCACTGCGCTCTGGCCCTTCCGCGAGCCCCTGCAAACACATCCCCAACGATTCTGCGCAGGCCAGAAGATAAGTTGCGAGAAAAATTTCGGCAATTTCGCCATTTTGTCAGTGGGCTCTCTCTCCCTCACACACGCATACACACAGTGATGGCGTCGCACAAGGCAGATAAAATTCATTTCAGTTGCACTGAGTGAAGACCACCGCGCTGTGCTTCTCACCGGCGTCGCTTCGGTGCAAGTACATATTTAACCAACGGCGTAGCATGACGCGCGCGGCTCTTACCTTGTATTTTTCCAGATAAAGTGAGTTACTTTGGTGTAAATTTCTGCACGATCCTTTATTTAGATTTCTGTTTACGAGCCCCGCCCCATTAGGACCGTTGGTCACGTCGCAGCGTCACACATCACGTCGAAGGATTCCCACTGTCATGGCGGCCGCTAACCACGGAAATATCTTTTTTCCTGAGACTGAACGTCACAAACAAACAGACATTATGGTCTGAATTAGGCTATCCTCGTCACTGCCCGTTAATTAGTCTTAAAAGGAGATGGCGGAAAGGGGGCTAGTTAACAGCCTGTTCACAGCAAAGGAGTTTTTCTTTTTTAATTTTAAATTAATTCTGTGTCTTTTGGCGTACAGACACATAAAAACTGAGCACATCGCTGTTTTAAGCAAGATATTGTAATTGTTGTCGCTGAGGTCTCTTTTTAGCGTTTACGGCTAAGACTTATAGGAATTGTAGTTCAGACCAAACAGCATAAACGACGAAGATCGCCGTTGTTTAGATTCACTACAGTAACAGATAAACGTAGGGTTAGAAATTTAGAACAGGCCAGCTTTCTGGAAAATAGTGAATAAAAGCTGAATGAAAATAATTAAAAGCCACCTCTTCCAAAAAAAATAATCTTACAGATAAAGGGGTGTTAGAGATATGAAATAAGCGGGGTTTTTTTCAGTTAAAAGGTATAATAATTTGGCCTAAAAGTGTGCGTAAATTGTAAAAGAAAGCCAGTAATGATTTCCAATGTGCGTTCTTCAAACTGCTCACTTTGGCAGAATAAGCCCCTAAAGAAACTAAGAAAAAAGGCAGCAAATCCTCATCATGAAAAAGCTGGGAAATCAGTCAACTGACTGAGGTCCAGTTTCCATCTTCACAGTGGGCTCGATAAACAAAGGAAGTGAACGCATCAGGCACCAAACTACACAAGCCACATTTGGTAAACCGATAAAGACAAAATGACGCACATATCAACTAGATATAGACACAAAAAACATGAAAATGTGTGGCCCAAGACGAAGGAAGAAATGCACTTCTGCCATAATGTCCAAAGCAAAGCATTAACTTATTGGTAACAATTGCTGATGCTTCAGCGGCTCCTGCTGCTGCTCCTGGTCCTCACGCAGCTATTCTCTGGATGTTTCAAAGCAGAAACGCTTAAAGATCTCGTTGTTGGAACACATACAGACGACACAAATCAGACTCAAATCATCAAAAGAACAAGAACAGAGCATTTTTAAATACTTTTTTTGTCTTTAATGTATTTACAAGCTTTAATCTGCTCTGTAGTTCTTAAGTATTACAAGCATTTCAGCGACCTTGGCCTTGTGATTTTTAAAGTTGCATTATTCCTCATTTTGATGTGAATGTGTCCGGCGTGTTCCTCTGCGTTGGTTTGGACAGTTCTGCGGTCTGACTTGCATCGCTTCTCTTATGCATAACCTCTGCCTCTCATGAGGTGTTCTGTACATTTTAAATGTAGAGCAAGTCAAGGCTGAGGGAAACACTTCCTGGTTATTAGGAGATAACCTTTTGACCTCAAACGTCACACTTGGACACCGTTAATAGTTCTGTGCATCCACTCCTTTTTTTTTTTTTTATCTCTGCTTCCCCATCATCTCAAAATAAATTTGCTTTACCCCGTTTTAAACCAAACAGTGTAGAATCCAGGGAGGCTATTTCACAATTATTATTGTTATTATAATTATATTGTTATTTCTGTTGTTCTCATTTGTGAGCATCTGCAAATGTTAAATAACTTCCATATTTTGCAGTCCTTAAAAAAATAATAAATTAAAGAGTCCAGAACCTATGTATCTTTTAAGTCTCTTCTTAAAAAGTAACAAAAGAAAAGTAAGTTAAAATTTAAAACAAAAATATTTTCTATGTATAATACAGGTATTTAGTGCTTCCGCTCTTGGAATCCAAACTCAAAATGGCGGCATGTTTCAGAACCGTACCGCAGAAAAAAATTCCAGCCGTAAACATGTCGTCCTGGTCACAAACCCATTTTGAACGTTTGCTCTGCTGTAAGGATGCAGTTCTACTAATGTGGTGTCCCTCGGGGCGTCTCCCTCGTCAATTATCCTCCGACTCCTCCTCCGCCTCCCGCAACCAGGTGAAGAAGGCCGTCACCGACTTAAGGGCCACGCCCTTGCCGTGCTGCTCGGCTGGGTCTTTGCTGGACTCCCACTTGTAGAAAGCGTCCTCCGAGATGACGTCCTCATCGTACAGACAGTCAAAGAACATCCGGAGAAGGTCTGCGGGAGCGAAGACACACGGGACATCATCTTTGTCACCTCTTGACAAGCATTCGTGAAGCGGCTTTCAAAAAGGTAAATGATGCTGATAAATGTTGTGGAAGTGTGCAGGGTACTTAAGTGTAGGAAAGCTTTTTGTGACTGACAAATAAATATGAAATGACTTTCAGTACTGCTGCCCTATTTCAGTGAACCAAAAAAATTCACAGGAGGAAACCCAGCAGCTCCCCTCTTTAAAGACGCTCTCTGGAGGAGGAGGAGGTGTGGGCAACCTTTTCATCTTATCATCTGGGAGGTTCAAAACAACAACGTTAACCTGAGGCTGGTAAACTCTTTAAAAAGGTAAATCTCTCTTAATTCAAGGTACGTTCCATTTTTGGTTCTCTCTGTAACTATTCAAAGATGTTTATGTTATCTTTTGTCTGTTTTACATCTTTAAACTCTGCAACAGAAGCGTTCGCAAATGACTACTTGTCTATTTTTGCTTACTGTCATGTCATTTCTTTGAATATATTGAAGTTTCACATCCCTCAAAGCTGTGCAACCTAATTTAAAAAAGCTAACAATACTTTGTGTGTTGAAACAGTCATAAAATTAGAAAATCTGACGTATTTAACCAAATGAACACAGGAAACTTACTGATGCTAAGGGTTTTTTTTAAATGTAGAAACATGATAAACATATTTCATAACACTTGATGATTCATTTTAACTGTGGACATGGTTTAATTTTTTAGATGTGCTAATGTTTCTGAGCACATTGGAGGATTTTATAGTTTCATTGTCATATAATGTAAGGTAATAACATCATCCCAGGCTGATGATGAGGTGGAACATATTCTTAGCTTTCTGGTGTAAAATGAATAAAATGCTACAGCTCTTTTGGTTTCTATATTTCATCAATTTAAAGAAGATCATGTAAATAATCGCCCCTCTAGCCCCTCCGATCTTATTATTATTTTTAGCTTTTGTGGTATATTTTAATGTACCACAAAAGCTAAAAATAATAAAACAAACCTTACGTGTTGAACTTTATGTGTTGAAACAGTCATATTTATTGATTGGCTGTAATGAATCCACTTTTGACAATTTTGACTTTCTACAGTTTTTAAAATGTCCACATTCCTCCCTAAAAACTGTCATGGCTGAGATTCTTAATGGAAATGGAAAGGTGTTTATTATGTAATATTTATAGTGCAGTGTTGTGCAGAAACAAAGAAATGAGGCTGGGAGTTCAGCATCAGGTCCAACGTCAGGTTTTAAGACGAGGATAGACGATAAGCTCAGTGACTTCCCTGAACCGAGTCACACTGATGCTCATGTGTCAGTATCAGATGACTGTTCACCTACCGATTTTAATATAAAATGCCAAGAAAAAGCTTGAATTATGGTATTGTGCTATGTGGAATTGTAGAATAGCTGCTAGCAATAGTGTACTAACTTAGTGGGACATAAACTCAAGGCTTGTAACTAACTCGACATCATCAGAGCATATTATTACCACAAGTCCATTTAAAATATTAAACATGCTGCTGATAACTCTCTTAAACATACGTTTTAATTTCAGGCCCTAAATGGGTCTAATTGAAATGTTTTGGAATTTTTCTGCCAGACAATTTATGTAACCGTTTTAGTTTCTGTTTAAGCCCCTGAAAAAAAAAAAAAAAGATTTTGGAGATGGATGTTTCTTATTAAACAGTGGAGATATGTTGACCAATATGTGCCAGTTGGAAATCTTTTTTTTTTTTTTTAAACTCTAGAATGCAGAAAAAGCTCTTTGGAGTAGTTTAGAAGTGGTGTCATAAATTACACACATAAATAGTTGTATTTATTGTTTTATTTAAGGATTAGACTAACACATTGATTTAAACTATACATAAACTGTGTGCAGTTTGATGCCAACTGGGAATCTCTGCTTGAAAATGGTGTAAACAAGATTTAAAAAGACCAACATGACCAAGAAATATAAAGCGCAGTCTCATTTGGAGGACTAAACTCTGATGCGCCACTTACTTGGAGGCTGTTCGAGGGCGACGATCAGCGTCTGAAGTGCATAAAGTGCTTGCAGCTGTCGCTCAGTGTCTGAGTTAAGGTACTTGAGCAATACAGGCAATCTCCTCTGGATGATGGCCGTGTCCACTCGACAGCTGGTGTTATCATCTATTCGGCAGAGCAGGAGGCAGAGTGAGTGCACACTGAGTGCATCTGCTCACATATTAAAACTGCAATCAGTTGTGTTGTTGGCAGAGCAGAGGAATGTATCCTCCAGGCGGTGGAGTGCTCACCTTTCACTGCCGCCTTACACACAGCCGTCATTAAAGCCCTCAGGAAGGGGGACGAACTCATCTGAGATTCATCGAGGTTCGCCTGCAGGGATTTAAAGCCAGAAACATTTGGGAGACTGAAAAGTTGTCCAACAAGGAAAGACTGCAATGTTCTAAATTGAATATTATGTTATATTAATATTTGAAACTGCTTCATGTTTGAAACCGGGGGCCTGTGTCTGGGCAAAAATATATGATTTGTTCAATGTCATATGGCTCGACTACACGGTACGTCTTGAATAATAATACATAAGTAGTGTCATTTTACATGTCATAAGTGAAAATAAGTACTGGAAAGGAAGCATGTTCGTTTCAGGACATCTGAATGGGTGTGGCATGTTGAGCGATGCCCTCTCCTCCGAGCAACCAGGCAAGCAAAAAGACAGCTGTTAAAAACACCATTTCCCTTTGCACCAGACTGTATTTTGGGATGCTCTCATCTTCCCAAACACTTTGTTAGTGTAGCCCAGAGCCACAGAGGCACAGTTACACCCTGCTGCTGCACTTCAAACTGCAGAGCACAGACACTGCACCAAGCACTTTCTGTAATACACAGCTGCCTGTGCATTTAACGGTTGTGTTTGCCTGGCTCCGCTCTGTTTGACTCAGCGCAGCAGGGATTTTCATTTCAATTATAACAGTGCTGCCTGCTTGAAGGTGTGTCTTTATTAACCGAGGATTTGCTTGTGTTCTAACTATATAACGTTTAAAAGCGGCAGGCAGATCGAAGCTGACATAAAAGAACGGCTGTAAAAAGGCTAATAAAAACCTTTCATTTCCTATTTTGGCCGTGAGTGTTTTCTCCATTGCACAGCAGGTAGAAGAATTAGTTTATTTAATAAAGGAGTGTTAAGGAGGTGTAAGACATACTGCTGACTGCAGCAACTCATCTGACATCTCATTGTGCTGTCTTCAATTATAGTCCCTCTAGCAGCAATTTAAATTTGAAGTAGATTCAAAGTAAATAAGGTTAAAACATAGCTGATCAAATTTGATGTTAAACACAAATTCCCAATAACCTCTTCACAATAAGGGTCAGTATTTTCATACAACTTCTACAGCTTAAAACAATCATACTAAAACTGTAAAATCATGCTGATGCCTCAAAGGAGATTTATTTGGAAGTTAACAAATTACTGAGAGTTGAAAACACCACATCTCAACTTATTGAGTTTGAGCCACTAGCTAGCTGATGTTGGACTTCAGTGGTGCGAACACATCTCACTTCTCGTACCTCCACCCAATCAAAGATCTGCTCGTCGCTAGCCATGTCCTCCAGGAGGAGTCTCTCCAGCTGCTGGCTCAGCTCCTCAGGAGACATGATCCTTTTTGACTGTGCAGCCTCAGAGCTGGGGGCTTCTGACAGAATGAACTGGAGTTTCTGTTTGAACCAAGGAATGATGAAGAGGCAACCAAAAAGGAACAGATGATGAATAAAGACAGAATAGCATGGGTATACAGATACAGCTTGATTTGGCTGGAGGGCTTTATTACCAACCTGTTGAGAGATGAAAGTCTGGACATCCTCTCCCTCTGGCACGAAGTCAGTCCAGTTGAGGCCAGATTCTCTCCACCAAGAACCCACAGTCCTATGGCTCTGTGGAGACAAGACGAAACATCACGCCTCTCCTCTCTGAAATCACTTATTTGCATCTGATGGGTTCCAGGGAAAATTGATTTTAACAAGCAAACGGAGCAAATTTTTTTGCTTTAGATATGTACTTATTTGATTATTGCTAATCATTTAATAAATCCATCAAATTCATTGTAGTACAATTATTTTACATTTGATCAATGTGCATTATATGAACATCTATATCCAGACAACACTTATCCTTGATTGATCTTAAAGTAAACTACTGACACTAAAAGTGCTGCTTACCACTTGTTTGCATAGTATGTGCAGTATTTCAGATATCAAGATTCCGGCTCTTTTCACAGGAAGCAAAGGTTTCCTTAATTCACTGTGAACAAACAGAAAATGGCAGAAATAAAATGTAAGTCTGCCCTGCTGCTGTTCTTCAGGCAGATGAGTTGAAACGTAACTCAAATAACTTGTACTTGTGGTCTGATTACATAAGTAAGTTTGAATCTGGCTTGTAAATCGCAGCTTCACTTGGAGACACATGATTTATTGATCACTCTTAAAAATGTCAGCAAGTACAGAGTGATGTGATGTCGGAAATGACTAAGTGACAGAAACATTAACATGAACATCTCTCAAAGAACAACCATGTGACTGTACATCAAGAAAGTTATTCATCAAAATGGCGTCTGTTGTGATAAAAAAACAGAGAGAGGATATCAAGAAAATGTGTTAGAAGGTGGCTGGTATTCCTAAGCTAACACACTAAATGTGACTTTATTTTTAACATCAGTATTGAATGACCGACTCATGGGTCTGTACCTAAAGAGCTCTTTCATAGAGAAGCCTCCTTCCCTCAGCACAGGGCTGAGCAGCTCAGCCAGATACAGCCAGATGTGGGGAATGTCGATGGCCATGTCGTCCGCCTGCTCCAGCGTGTCTGCAAACCTGAGTCAACAACAGGACACAACATTAAATGATTGTGTGATGCAGAATATCGTTTTACACCCACGTGATTTTTAATTGTGGCATGGCTGAAACTTGAGCCACATGGTTCAGTTTGTTATAGAATATGACAGTTCGGAAGTAGCAATAGTGTTTGTAGTAGGATAGTATTTTCTACACATATATAGAGTAAGTGATGACAAGCAGGTTTGAAGGGATCACATCATCCTCCCATAACCACAGACACAAAAACATTCCCGAGTAAAATATCTCATGATTCCTCAACGTGGGTAAGAGATACTTAAACAAAAGTTTGAAAAAAAGGAAATTTTGATAAGTTAGATTTTAGCTTAGCCCGAGAGCATTATGCAGGGGAACTGACCCTTTGTTGAACTGGGGTTTGGGCAGGATTCCCTGCTGCACCAGTTGGAAGAGGAGCTGGCCCATGTTTTCCCGCGTTATCTGACTGCGCTCCAGAGTTGACTCCACCCCAACACGCACAAAGATGTTCAACTGTGGGCCCAAGCTGAGCTCGTCCACACACTGAATGGCCTCCTGAGGAAGACGACAGCGAACGAGCAGACATTTAACACTACAGGCAACTGAATTCTATGAGTTATAGCTACACGACCAGTGATAACAGTAAACACTGAAGCTGATCTTATCAACACAGAAATGATAGAGAAAATGCAGTCACTTTCAAGAAATAATTAAATCATGCTTTATTTTCTAGAAAAAACAAAATAAAGGAAAAGTTTGAGAACATCACTAAAGCAAATGAGGCATTTAAATAGATAACTGAAAACTAATTATTAACTAATTATTCAGACGCAATCATTGGTTTATAGTTAATATCCTTCTAAGCTCCTGTTTGTTGATGAACGTTAAAACCTTTGCAGCTAGTGTGGATTTTCCCGTGACTCTCAGTACCTTGTAGTCATTTATGTGCAGGAACTCGTCAATGATGGACTTTGACTTCCTTTCTACCTCCTGCTCGGACAGAGCAGGTCTGTCTGGGGTCTGGACTGTCTCAGGTTTCACTGTCCACATGAAAACAACAGTGAAAACAGTCTTATGGTTATAAGACTCACCAGATAAACTGAAAACAATGTCCGGATCCCTTGGTGGCACTTTAGCTTACCAACAAGACTTCAACCTGCTGTTGCTAGTAAACTACTTAACAAATACTGTAAAGAGTAACAGGATACAAGTAAATGAGGTTAAAATGAAGGTATGTACGTTGGTTGATGACATCAAATATCCAGAAATTTTGACAAAGACCAATTATCAGTGTGGTGCCCCTGAAATGTATTTACTTAAATATGATTTTCATGTTTGTTCAGTGTTGTGTCCCTCACCAGACTCCCTGACTCGGCTGCGCTCTGGCTCCGTTTTGTCCTCGATGACGCTGGGTCTCCGGGGCTCGGCTCCCTCTCGCTCCCGTTCTCTTTGCAGCTCGTCTGGTGTTTGACTGTCCAGCACATCCTTGGAACTGCCTCGCCTAATGAAAGGTCCAGGTCGCGATGACGGAGGGCCAGAGATCAGCGGCTTCTCGCTGCGCTCCCTCCCTGAACTGTTTCGACTGATGGGAGGGAAAAAATAAATGTGTTACTAAAGATGGTGTTGTATCAGAAGCACAAAGATCCAGTTATGACCAGGGAGTCCTTTACCTTCCTAGAGATCTCCTGGAGTCAAAGTCAGGGTTCTGCAGAGTGGGGGAGGGCTGAGGTGAAGGCGTTGACTGCAGCGCAGAGTAACGATTGAGGCCAGCTGTCCGTGATAGTTCTGCCGTTGAAGAAAAGTTGCAAACAACATGAATGAAAAATTTGACCACGTGCAACAATATGAATGCCTTCATGAAATATGCCTCCCTCGAATGTTGCTCCCTTCATTTGGCTGATTTCTGCTTCTTCTCTTTGGAACGTACATCAACGACTTTAATAATTTGATTATGGCGACCCGATGCTTTAAGCGTTCAACATTCTGTCAGTTAAGCTGTTTCATCTCTTGCCATTGAGTTTAGATGGAACCGTTGATAGTTGACGTTGATAGTTCTTAAATCTCCATCATTATGTGAACTCTGGTTCTCCACATCTAAGTTTCTTTTGGTGTTTTGCACAATGAAATACAATTGGGTGTGCGATTATTATTTTTTTTCTCCAAACGCTGGTCTGTGTTGGTCATGGTGGATCGGTTAATGTGTGTTTCCTTACCTGAGTCACTGGCCTTCGCCCCTCCACTGCTGCCCTTCACCCATGTGACTTGAGCTCGGGGGCCCAACTGGATCTTCTCATCCATTTGTGGCTGCAGCAGAAGAACAACTTGCAAACATTAGAGGAGATGGCACTGAGGACAACATCTGACATGACAAATAGACCCACTTGTAAACCTACATACTCAGTTATACTGCAGTGCATCTATCCATTTCTTCTTTTACACTAGTTTATGTGTTCTGAGTTTCAGGAACGATTCAGGCTATTAAGTCAAGGACAGGTAGCCAGTGTACATCATGCAGTATATTATATATATCCAAATGGATTAGTACCATGAGAAATGCCTGGTACAACTACTACTGACAACAGAATTCCTCCAGCTAAGGGAGCGCTGCAAAACAATACAAAGAAGTACCTCAAGTGACCAGCAGGGGGACAGTACTACTGAACATAACCACAATAATGCAGATGAGGGGGGGAGAAAGCAGTGCATGTGTAAACATGATGAACCAAAGGATTCCTCTTGGTGATGTGAAAACTCTAATCACTTTCTAGTGAAAGAACAGCAGCCACAACTGGAGGTGCATGGGAAATCACTATCTAACAACTCGGACCGGACAGCAACAGCAGATTCAACAGTCAGAAAACACCTTCTGGTTGGAAATAGAACACAGATCCTTAATCAGTTTCTAATCGAAGGTCATTCAAAATCACAATTAATTCCATATTAAGTACATTTCATTTTCTAGGAATTTGGATCATTATATGATTTTTACACATAACCTATTCGATTATGCTGGTGGGAAAACCTGTGGGAAAATCAAACTTTGCTAAAGACTTATCAACCAGAGCTGTGTGAACAGCAGGATATGATTTGTTTGTGGTATCGAAGCAAAACAACCAAACACAGGATTTATGATGGGAGACATACAACTAATCAACCATAAATTTACTGTTTTATTACTGCTAAATACTGTTGAACTGAAAGGATGCAGCTATTCACTCAACACATAATGTGATATGATTGGTGATTCGGGGCCCAAAATATGATTTTCTCACAGTTTTTCTTTCTCAACAAAAATGAAAAAGCACTGAAGGCAAACAATGACGGAGAAAGTTTCATTAAAATTCCTTAATATTCCTTATAATTACTCAGGCAAAAAACTACATAGTAAATAAAGCAAAATTATTGCTCACTGTTATTTTAATCGAATGAAAGACTCCCTTTATATTTCTGAGGTAGGTAGAGTATAAATGATGTAAATAAATTCACATTCTTTTCTTCTATGTAAATGTGAGAGAGAGGAATCTTTATTGATCGCTAGGCTAATGTAGCTAGGACAACACAGACTGTAGCTGAGCAGAGGCCTTGAGAGCTTGGGGAAGAAAAAAAATGTTTTTAATCCAACAGAAAATTTGCTGTGTTGATAAAAATTAAACAAGATTCAGGATTGAGCTATGTGGGTGTGACACCACTGACGTGAGCCTTGACCAGTTGGATCAAACCCCTCCTGCAAGTATCGTTTGATAAGAGCAAAAGTGTTGGTGGCAAGACGCAGCAGGTCTCACCTTGGAGATCTTTGGGATCTTCGTGGGGTCAATAGTCCTGCTGTTCTTAGTCACGGGCACAGTGTTCCAGGTCTCTTCTCTCGGCATGCGCTGATCTCTTGAATCTGAGGCCCAAAGACACGCCCACACACAGATTTTAAATGAATTCACTCAGTCAAAAAGGTTTTCCCATTCAACTAGAGGCAAGCAACTGTGAAAGGTTCATATTTTTCAACTGCTTCTGCTATCAGTGATGAAATATTATAGGTCAGCTAACAGATGGAAGGGAGTAAGGGGCTTCCTGTCTGCTGTTGGGCACAATAGCATCTCTGCAGGCTATAGGGGACAGGAAGTGTGCCTGCAGGCTTCCTGAGTCACTATACCTGTGCCATCTCTAAGCCTTAAAGAGGATTTAGACTACAGGCCTGACCTGGCCGTCTCTTGCTTTCCTTGGAGAGCAGCTGCTGGTGCACTTTTCTCTGCTCCTCCTGCTCTTCAATCTTCGCGTCCTTGTGGATCTGCTCGATGGTCTTTGGGCCCTGGTCAGCTCTCCTTGACACCCAGTTGTGCTGAAAGAGTGAGGAGATCCACAATAATCTTAGATGTTGTACTGTCAGATTCAGTGCTTTTAAATATTTTTATTGATCTGAGATATTTCAATTTGCAGCCTGGATAATTTTCCTAAATTTCTTTACAGCAGGGGAGATTATTATCACAGCAGGTGTTATCACTTCAGATATTAGTTGTCAAGCACAGAAAAATATCCTCAAGAAGATGAGACACTGATAAATTAGCCAATGATCATCACTGACAGAAAAATGTGTTTACAAAGCACTATAACACTTCAGTTATGAATATTTGGGACTCGAATCAGTCTGTATATGGAGGTTTTGTTTTGGAACAGCTCATTTCAATTTCAAATTTGACAGCAGCACAGCAAAGAAGGACAAAGTGACATTGATTCAAACAGCTTTTGTCAAGTAAATTTTACTGCAGGAGACAATCACACATTAATAATCAATGAAATCATCTCTCTATTAGAAAATCCTGACATGACATCATTGGTTGTTTCTCTTCCTGTAAGTCTTATGTTGATTTCTAGCACCCTCGTTTGCCCAGAAAATATTTGTGTAGCCCCACTGATATATTTATTTGTCATTTATTTATTTACTCAGATCATATAGTTACATGAAGAGAAAAAAAGATGCATCAGATGTGTTCAGGACATGTAGCTGAAGATAAAATTCAGACACACTCCTACACATGAAGGATGAAACAGAACTGATTGAGTGTGACTGTGCGTGTACAAGTGTCATTGTGTGCATGTTATATGCACAACTGAGAGAGCATAAAAAGACAACAAGGTTTAAAATTTATTTTCAATACCTTAGACAAAATGTCAAAAATGTCAAAATTAGTGGAGACACTGCTTATGTAAACAGAAGATATTTATCACGGTTTTCAGCTTGGGCTGGGTGATATGGGCTATATATAATATTGGGATATTTTTATGCTATATTGTGATACACAATATATATCGTGGTATTTCAAAATCTCTACTAAAGCCCTTAATTTGTCTGCATTTTTTACTATTTATTCATTAGAGGTTTTAACTTTTTTTTTTTGGAGGGGGGGTGGTTGCATGCAAAAGGAAAGAAAATACGATCAAGTTAAATTTATTATTAATTTTAACGATTTCTAACAAAATAATTGCAAACATAATTTTTTAACAAATGGAAATAAATAATGGCATTATACCGCCCATATACTAATCAAAATCCATACCACTGACAGATGATGGCAAGAATCCTGCACGGGTCCGGTTCTGAAATCTGCTAACACTTTGCTGACACTGTTTACAAGCAGCAAAGCCACTGACAATGTTATTCTCCCAGCCTGTTATCACACATAACTTCTCCCAAATGTCCGACTTGACCACGGGTTGCAGACCCAGCACAGGACTCCTTACTAATCATGGAAAACTCATACTCTTTGCGCTCTCTGAGGCTCTCCTCCCTCCACTCCTCCTGACACAAAAATGCGCATGCGCCCAGGAGAGCTTTCTGGATGGGCTGGGGGGAACAAGGTACCTGCTGTGAGAGCGCATCAGGAGACAACGAGCAAAGCAAAACTCTAAAATGAATTTCATGCCAACGGGTTGAAACGTTCACGTCACAATTTGTACACAATTGTACTATTTGGTACTTTTGAAAAGTACCAAAGTATGGAATTTGGTTGCTAGGACAGTTTAGCTCAACAAGGCTATACAAGTATATAGTCACATATACATATAAATAATATATAAATAACCATGTAGATATATGACCAACACAGAGGACAAACTACTTTAATGTTTCTTAAATAAGGCTGGGCAATAACTGAAATTAATTCAGTGACTTCAACATTTTGCTTCTTCAAAATATATAAAACATCTTCAGCATGAAACCTGACTGATTAGAACATGAACAAAAGTTATTTCTATTTATTTAATCTAACAAGGATGCCAACAGTCATGACCCTTGTGTCAACTAACCCTCTCTATGAACGTAAACTATGTCTGATGACTCCTGTAGTACAATCACTGGCAAACAAAACTTATAGTATTAGTGATAAAACAGAACTAGGTGGATAATAAATGATCACATCTTAATGTGGTGAGCTGCATTGATATCAGATGTCAGACATCAGTGTTTTGTGGGTTTTCCTCAGTGTGTTCATTCTGCATTGGAATCCCCACATACTGCTAGTCCATACAGTCTATACATTTGCAATGTCATGAAACCTCATGGCCAAGAAACATTTTTCACTGAATTTGTATTAATTTTATTATAGAACAGTTTTATTTTTATGATATGAATTGCTTTCACTACTACTTAATGAGTCTATGGTGACTCAATGGAAACTATAAGCAGTAAAGGCGATCTGCATCTCAGTCATTAAACATATTATGGTTGCACCTAGGGATTATCTTTATTTCAATTAATTGAATGACAGAATTTTTGTCAATTAATCTAATAACCAATTATTGATCTCTCTAAAGGTTTTTCAATACTAATTGATTAGTAATTAATGCCCATTAATGACTATTAATTACAAAAGTTCTCTTTTCATATCTAAGTTATGTTATTTAATAGTCTTCTCTAACAAATATACTTCACTTAAAAATGGTTAGGACGTGGATTTTCAGCATTCCATATATTTTTTCTTTCTTACTTTTTAGGATAACAGGAAAATGTATTTTTGCACCAATGTGAGGTACAGAGAAGTAACAACAGTCTCAATTTTACACCATTTGTTGTACCACCATACAACATTACACCATTTTTGTCCCAATAGATGGCAGTTAAAGTCAGAACACTATATGAATCAGCTGATAGACAGTGTTAGAGGACTCACGATGCATCGTTACCATTACAGCAGCTGTGTAGATGCTACTTTTAGCATGGTGATGTTGCTAATCGTAAGGCGTGAACTAGTAAACTATGGTCAAGCTGAGAGAACAGAACATAATGCATAATGACTACTTCTGAACTGTGCGGTACAACCTTCCACAGGCTGATATCTGTTCGGGTGGGGACAAAAGCAAAACTGGACAGTGGGACTGGGTAATTCAAGCATTGATCTGATTTACTGAGTAATGCCAGCGCACATTTTTCAAATTGATGACAATTACCTTGATGAACTATATATATGCATATATATGCATATATCTGCTTTAGATTTGCCTATGGTCTTAAATATGACCACAGTATTCACAATCACAACCTGGAAAATGATGACGTTCAATGACATAAACAACTATGAGTAAATTTATGGAAAACCAGGGCTAGCCTGAACATGGGCTGACACTTTGGACCTTCTACAATTGTGCAAATAAACTAATATCACAGCACCACACTCACCAATCTCAGGTCTATAACGTCCTGTAACATAAACCGTATCCGAGATGATGTCTTCCTCTCCTTGACGATTTTTTCCATCTGATTGAAATACTGATCCATCCGAGGCTGCAAAAAAGAAAGAATAATTTGAGACCTGAGGTGAAATCCTCCATTCCTCTATTCAACATACAGGGGAGCAAGTTTCAGTGATTTCCACAATATTTCACTAAACTGACAGAAGTTCATATTTATTATTTGAAGCAAAAGCTGTCCTGACCACCCAAAATTAACCTGGAAGGCTGCAGAACAGAAAAAAAAAAATGTAATGTGCCCAAAAAGAAGAGTTTCAATTCAGTGTAATGACTAACATTAAAACCCCCAAACTCAAAACACGACCTCAATAAACCTGATGAAATTCATATGAAGGAGAAAATTATTTATGACCACATCTGTAAGATTTAATGAACAAAAAAATGTCAGTTAGTTAGTTGTAGTTTGTTGCCAAGAAGTTTAAATATTCTTCAGAGGCAAACATAATGAAATGAAGCAGAGGTAGTTATACTGAGCAGGGCCTCCTGGTTCAAGGTCACTGGTAAATGATGAGGATGAAACCACACCTCATTAGAACAGCATAGAGAGACAGCAGACAGATTGGAATCATGCCTCCCAGTTATGTATCTCGCAGCATTTAAGGACTATGGCTGTGTCCAGCTGGGAGTTACTAATGTCTATAGGAGAGCAAGTCAAGCAGAACAAATCAGGGCATCCACTATGAGGAAATTCCTGTTTTCTAATTACCTACACAAGCAGCATCTCTTTTGCCTCTAGAAATAACTGTAGCCCAGCTGGTTGTGGACCAAACCCCACCAGAACTTCCTCTTTATGTCTCCACGCTGTGCTGCTGCAGCATATCAGATTCAACTTCTCAATCAAATCATTGCCAAAAAGCTACACCCATGCAGAGGTGTTCAGAATTTATTTTGGTTACATGCCAGCAGGAACAAACTAAAATGCTGTACTGGTGTCAATGTGTTCACCTTATGACTTCATTCCTTCAAACAACGTCTGAATGACCTCACTTTCAGGTCTGAGCCAGCGGGTGAGATCAGGCAAAAGATCAGGCACTGAGGCTGGTGACAGTCAGCCTCTAAATGGGTTATGATCAAGTAGACTCTGTGTAGAAACTCATAATAACAGCCTTGATGCTTTGCAAAGCACGTAGCAAGTAGCAGAAAAACTTACTCTATTTACCAACAATATTTTATATCCAATAACAATAAGCCTTTTGAATGCTCTTGAGAAGCAAAATCCATTGTCCAACTCTAATCTCAATATTTTTTAAAACCAAGAAATCAATTAAATCAATCTATTAAATGAAGCAAATCATTTCAAGCTTGGGAATTTGCGCTTGGTCACTTTCTTGTCAACTCTTCGAAGCATGGATTGAGTCCACGCTAGAATATAAACATTAAAATGAAACCGGTGTCAAAAATTGTTATCTTATTTTAGCTTAAAAGCTGGAAACAGGTGGATACAGCCACTGTTCAAAGCTTACAAAATCCACCTATGAGCACTGATAATGTGCAATAACAAACAGGCTTGAATTTTATTTATTACTACAGAAAATCAAGTGTTGTTTTTACAAAACTCCTCCTCAAAGCAGAAATGTAGAACGCATGAACTATTCTGGCTAGTTTAATTAAGCAGCTTCCTTTTCTGTCTCACCTTGGCCTTCTCAAAGTCGAGGTCCTTGCCAATGGTGGTGAGAAGTCTGCACAGACACTCCAAAGACTCCTCGTCGTGATTCTTTAGCAGCTTGACGACACAATCGTGCATAATGGCCTCTGTCAGCATCTTGAGCTTGAAGAGCTCACCAATGAACTTGATGTTGCCAATGGAACGCCGCCGTGCCTTGTCCTTTGCTTCCTCCAGTTCTTCCTGAAGCCTGTCCCGCTCCGTCGTCTGAGGGGACCAACAGGGACATGAAACAGATACTTGCCATTGGACGCAAAAAACCCCCAAAAAACAACAACAACAGTGTTGCGTAGACCACATACCGATGCAGCAGAGTCCAGCTCTTTCTGCTTCCTCTCAAACACCACATCGTCCACCTTGTCTTTTTCAAACTCCTTCTGACAGCGGTTTAGCAGCAGCTTGCGAAAGTTTACCCAGTTGCTGGGTTTGTCTGTCATGGGCACTTTGAGCTAAATTTAAGAAAATAAGATATAACAGAAAAATAGTGCATTTTATACTACGGATAATTTAGAAGTATAAAGGTAAGTAATGAACTGAACCTTCAAAAAGTCTTAATGCACACTGACTCACGTTGTGGACACAATACTTGTGTCAACTGCACAAAGCCTCCTTTTAACTGATTTACTCAAACATTACCATATGAAAATTATTTTAAAGCCTTGTATATGGATCCAAGTTATATTTAACCTTATTGGTACACAAAGTGTCTTGAACATTCTGTAAAAGTTCCTCATTTCAGAAATGCATTTTTAATGAACAGTAACCCATTTGAATTATCTGGAGATGACTTGTTTTTCATTTTACTGCCAACAAATTTAATTCCAAATTGCATAACAGCAGCCTTCTTCTCATCTCCCAGTTCAGGAGACACTGGGCATACATGTCTTACAATATTTCCCTAAGTTCTTATAAAATGTAAATGTCACACTTTATCATCACATTGTCTTGAACTGTGGTGTAAGAAGGCAGAGTTGCTTCTAAACCAAGGAATCCGTCCTGGCTAAAACACTTGCTGAGCAGTTACCAAACATTTAAATGCCAGTTTGATTGGTTTCGCATTGCGAAGCACCAATCTACAGTCCTGTTAAACAATGGGCATGTCATGTTTTTCCTGGTAAATGAACCAGAGTTGGGGTAAAATTATTCATTCACCACCCCCGTCAAGATTTGCCTGTTCAGTTGAATCATTTACAGCTTGCAAAAACAAATATGGTTCTAATCTCTCCTAAAGTTTACAGGCTCGGCCTATCCTGATGGACACAGTGACCAGCTTACCGTGGCGAGGCAGCGGCACATATTTCCATAGGCCACAGAGAAGCCGGGCTCGTCGATGGCTTTCTCAAAGACCAGGTCGATGACACCTTTGAGCCTCTCTTCTGTGTCAATGGTCAGGTCGGTTACCTGCTTCATCAGCTGGTTAAACTTCTGAGGTGTTAGCTTGTTCAGGATACTGCGCACCTTCCTGAAGAGCTCCTGAGGGGAATCAGGTGTAAGAAGCAGTTAATCACCTGGATCACTGTCTTGGTTATGTTGCTAACATTGGTTTTTCACTACTATTCTATTTCATAAATACTGTATATAAGCATAGGTGTATTCGTTACTTGGAATTAGACGAATAAAGAATTCAAAATTTCCAATAATTAAAAATTTATGGATATTTATTTGTAAAAAGCGCAAATATACATATTAGTCTTACCTGTGTTTTTTGCATGTCAGGGTCCTCTGCAGGGGCGTCCCTTTTCAGGCCAGGTTTCCAGGCATTGTCGGACTTCTTCAGCTGAACATCATCTTTCACTGACATGGTCATGATGATCTTTCTGGGTGGAGGTCTCCTCGCGCCAATGTTCATAGGCTGTAAATACAGAGTACTGCATGTCAATACTCATTCAGAGTTACTGGCTTCACATCCTATTAACCAGTCATAATGTGCTTTTTTTGTGTTGAATCCCCCAGTGGACATTTATGGATATTGAATGACAACAATTGAACCAAGTGCTTAAAATTGTAGCCTTATCCCTTGGCTATAGTGTGAAATCTTGACAGATGTGTGGCATCGATCTCATTTTACCCACTACTTAATAGCAAAAAGTTATCTACTAAAGACAGGAACCGTTGCTCTTTTAGACAAAAGAGAAAGAATAGGAAGATGAGTGTGTGACTTTATGAATTGCAAATTTTAAGGTTCAATGGTGACTTACTGCAGCGCCTCGTCCACCGGTCATCTGCCTGCCAAAATCTGCAAAGGCAGGTGTGAAGTCAGGTCCTCTGGAAATTGTTCTGGAATCCACCACTCGAGATGGCAACTTGTTTTGGTTCATCTGCACAACACAGGACATCCACAGTACGTCATCACCTCACACATGCAAACCAGACAGCAGGGGGAGCAGTTATCCCCTCACAAAAGAGAAAATAGGATCAGCCTGCTGGATACTTTAGTGAGTGTGTGTCTGTGTGTGCGTGTGCATTTGTAACTCAGTAGTACCTTAAAGGTGACCCATTGTATGTGACAGTTATACTCAATTTCATTCATTACCAGATTTTGGTGTATGTTTTTTTGCTGTATTGGTGATAAACTGTGCTTGTTAGGTTCAGTGGGCTGCTTGGTAAAAGAAGCCGGAACCAGATGTGGAAGGGTCAGATGGAAGAAAGGAACGCAGGAGAGAGTGGGATAGTTGTGGGGGAGGAGAGAAGAACAAATGCAGCCCTTTGTCTTTGAGCCGTCCTTGACTTCCTCTCGACTCTTCTCCAGTGAGACTTTACTCTCTGCCTCAGAGAAAATTAGACTACGGGACTACATATCAACTGCTCTCTGATCTACTTGATCTTTTTGGAGAGGTGGGGGAGGGGCATGTGCTCTTAACTCTGCCAAGTGTGACATAATAACAAAGTGATTTTAATGAAACCAGCATTTCGGCATGCAATATGCTCCACCCATACATAAGTGTGGATCAGAGGAATGGACCCAACTCTCTGGTGTGTCTCTGACACAATCTAATAAGCAATGTCGGAAATACAGTGTGCTGCTGTGAGATCATGAAACTAGTGTCAGGAGGAGTTCCATCAAAATTAGGGCTTGAGTTCAAGACACTCTATTAATCAATAATGAAAAAATAATTTAATATCTTAGTTGCATAGTCTTCAAAATCTCAGGATGTGATGAATTATGCCCATCACAGTTTCCCAGAGGCTAAGGTAAGCTTTAAAGCTACATTTTAAAAGGGGCTACTGGAGCATGTTTGTTTTATAAGGAAACAGACCTGTGGAGATAATTTGGAGGTTTAAGGACAGATGTCCTTTTACCGATGCATTTACCGAGGGCAACAACTGGCTAACTCACCTTGTCCAGCACCACATCACTGATGGCTGGGAGCCCCTCAGGCTTCTGTATACATGCAGGCATGTACTGGAAACCCATCAGGAAGTCCCTGTCATACTGACGCTTTCCACTGGACTCTGCCAGGTCTGTACCACCAGGCAGAGTTTGAGAAGGAAGGTAAGAAACAAAGAGCACATCAATCAAACTAAGATTTAATCAAAAGCAATCCAAGCAAAAGACTCTCATTTTAAATGAAAAACTGAGACTAAGAGCCAAAGATGGTTACACTTAAAAATGCAGTAATCACTGCGATAGCAATGCTATGCTAATGCGTTTCAGGTGTTGCCTCTCACCTTCCATGTCCTGTGGAGCTCCTGCGGAGTTCTCCTTCTCACTGGGGGTGGCGCCGCTATCGCTGCTCTCCGTCTCCGAAGTGTGGCCCGCCCCGTTTCTTATGGGCTCCATCTCAGTCTCACCATTCTCCTCTGGGGCAGCTGGCTTTGCATCAGCCTCCGGGCTGATGGCAGGAGTTGGGGCAGGGGCGGTGGTGAAGACTGGCAGTAAGGGCACAGGGGTGCTGCTCAGAGGTGCTGATTGCAGGCCTGCGTCTCCAGCAGGTTGATCCACCGGCCTGGAATCATCCTGTGTGGGGACATGAATCAGCTTTCAGATCTCCACTATTTGTTTGCATTATGAGCTGATTCAATATTATTTAGCGAGATAATAAATGGCCGCCGTCTAGTAGCTCCATCTCAGTGTCTTGTGTGAGATCTGCCTTCAGAGTTCGTCCCATTTGAAGACTCTTAGCATCACTGTTTCCCACAGCCCACCATCTATAATTATCAGTTACAGAGCTGTAAGGAGGTCACTGAAAAAAAAAAGGTAAAACTGCAGGAGTGGAAAATGAGGTGTTAAATTAATAAAAACAGAGTGAAGGTAGGGGACTAAAGGATGACAGAGATTATTTAATGCACAGAGAACAGCACATGTACTAACAAAAGACAGAAAAGGAAAAGGAAATAAATAGGAGCACAATAGGTTCATCTCACCAGGCCGTGACACTGGTTTGATTTATTGTCATTTACTGAAAATGATTAGCAAATGAAACACCAATTAGTCAAAGCAAAAAGGATCATTCTTGTTATATTTAATATATTTTTTGCGTTCTATGTAACATACTCTCTGTGCTACCTTGGCCAACCCTGCAAGATTTAAGATCCCAATGAGACAGCTCTCTCTATTTCTATTCAAAACTGAATAACAGGTTCAAGTTTTCTGACTCAGAGGGCAGAGTTATTGTGACTAAATTGTGAAAAACAACTGTTAATGTAGTAAAACTGAGTTCACAGTGATTACCCATTATCACTTTAATGCCAAACCTTTCAGGAATGCAATGTATATATTGGATAAATAATTTAACTCTGTTTTTAAAACAGAAAAATGTCTATTATAAATTATTGGTTTGAAAAGAAATTACAGCTGATAAATAGATTCATGAATACCAAGCCAAATTGATAACTGACTTACAAAGCACAGCAACTACAAAATCTGATATGTTGATTTGTGATCTGTCAATAAACACACAGAGCAAAAGAGAAGTAGTGCACGTGACATCAGACTGTTGCACGTAGGTACAGTGCATCCCTAAAACTTTAAATAGAAATTAAAATTGCAAGTACTTGTATTGAAAGTACTGGGGCCGAATTCGGAAGTTGACTTGAAAGAAGTTAGTTTTAGTCATATTTAAATCATGTGAAAAGTTTTTTCTCTTTGTTTTTTGCTTGAGATGTGTTTCTGTGTAAACACCATTTCTGGACTCATTGTGCCTCCTAAATGCAGCCTGAAAAGATGTAATTTATATCTGTCTGTTCCATTGGTATGTGGGGATATGAGGTGGTGTGAAATTCTCCCAAGGCTACAAGCACACAACAACAGAATAAAGGAAAGCAAGTAAGAGCAGGACAGAGGTGAATTTTCCCAAAATATGGGTTGGCTGAGAAATGATAGATAACTCCTTGCTGTCGATTGGGGATGACAACACCCCCTTGATGTCTGCTGTCTCCACCACACACGTGGAAACATTTTCCACTTGAACTTTTACCTACATTGTGCCTCTTCCTCTTCTCTTTCACTATCTGTCATGATCACTTTACTTTTGGGCATTTCAGATAGTCATGTGCCATAATTAGATAACAATCTTTTATAAAAGTTGAGAAAAATCGCAAAAAATATATATTATTGATAGCCAGGTAAATATTGTTAATTTTGTCCTTTTCAATATTTTGCAGATATTTGGTATGAGAGAAGAAGATGCAGAGGACAGGGAGAGATGGAGGAGGATGTTTCGTTTTCGCGACTCCTAGAAACCTGGGTAAGGCCGAAAGAGGAAGATGTTAAATAAATAAATAAATACACCCTGCCAAAAATATTTCCTTTATTTTTTTACTGAGATAAAAATAAGACAATACTGTGAGTAACGAGATTCAATAGGGTATTGCATATTTATCGGGCAAAACAGAAGACCATACGTGTTTACCAACCATCTGTTAAACCCGTGTGGTTTTGTTTTCCATAAGGTCACTATAAAATGTACTCATTATACAAGGATGGTAGAGCACAATGGTGAAGAAATAAGCAATTACTAAAGCTCTCTACAAGTAGTGAGTGGAACTCTTTCATGAAAATATGCACAAATGAGGTGGCGTGGAAACTCTACAGATGCAGCTTGGATATTACAAGTAGACAACGATTACACAGTCGTTTGGCATTGAAGGAAGAAAGGCCATCTGATCATGGCCTCTTGATCATGACTGATCAACAATCAATGGCAAGCTTTTTCGCCAAAAGAACAAAGCTCGATGATAGATGATATGCTAAACAAAGAACAGCCTATTTAATAAAGATGAAAGCTAAAAACATGGTGCTAATCACCTTTGACCAATCGTAAATGCACCTCTGTTTAAAAAAAAACCTGCTTTGGCCAGTGAGTAAAATCCTTAAAAACTGATGGTGTTTTGTAAAATTACATATTATGATTTTCATTTCACAAAAAAAAGGCCTCTATGGCATTAAAACGGCTTGGATGTAACCCGTCTCCATTCACTGCTATGCCCCTTACCTGCCACCTGAGCAAGCCAGAGCTTACCTGCTTTGCCATCTTCTGAATTATAAACTAGACTACTATAAGATGCACAGTAGCAACTTCTAACAATGGAATAATTCTGCCATACGAATGAAAAAATACATGGATTCACAGAAAGAGAAGGACCTACTTGCACAAGGTCACCTGCAAGTTGAACCCCTCAGAATTGAAAGTTTTGCTTCTACAATGTTAAGCCCCACCCCCAGAAGTCATCAGGATTGATTCCTTACGTTTCCAACACAGAAAACCTCAGCCATCACGATTTGTGTTTTACAGATTGATTTTTGGTGGACTGCAGAACAAAAGCAGAAATCCACAGCCATGATGTTGCCTGCTTATTTCAGTCATGATGTGTGTTGTAGTACATACAAAAACCCCACAAAACCCTACAGGGACATTTTAACAAGGTCAGAAATGTGATTTCCTTCAAAGGTGGCCTTAAATGTGCATGTCATGGAGGTGTCTCAAGGGAATGATCGAATAGTGTCGGATATGGCCTTACATTAACCCAAACGCTCATCCCTTTGAAGGAGAAATCGTCTAACTTTTAAAATGAATTAAACTCTGTGAATGCAGAGGCCCTTAGACTACTCCTGATTATCTTATCTTACCTCATCTTCCTTTTGAGATGCCTCTTCAGAAGAGATCTCTTCATTTGGTTTCCTCCAGGTCTTTGGTATTGCACAGGCAGTTTGACTTACTGAGGGGAAATACAAATGTGGGAATAAGCAATCAGACCGAGCCATTCAGCAAACAACACAATCGCATAAGGTTCAAGAGTGAAATTAGGTTTTAAAACATACTGACGGCAAGAAACACATTTTGTCTGCATGAAAAACATGTTTGTCCGCAATTAAATCTGCCTAAAACAGTCAGAGCAAATGTTTCAATTTAGTAGAAGTTAGAAAGTAACATAAATTATTAAGGTCACGTGAAAACCCTCAACTATGACATCTAAACCTCAGACATTTGTCACCTATAACAAACATTACTTGAAGCAGAGTAGAACAAGATGGGTAAATGGAAAAAAGTTAAGTTTCTGACTAAAAATGAGCTATGATTTTTATATTTCCAGGATAACATCAATGACAAACAGGTGGTACGACTGTCCTTGGAGCTCACAGTGGTGTTTCTGCTTATAGGACTTCCAACTGCACGATTTATGCATCTATATCCTCTTCTATCCTAACAAATGTGCAGTTCTGAAGACCAAAAGTCAACAGTGCTCCACACAAGGCTGCTGACATCTTTTAGTTCCACCAGTCTGTCAGTGAATGCTTCACAGACTTTGAGTTACACGAATAATAGTTATTAATAATTTCTTGACAAAAAAAAAAAACAACAAAAAAACAATTGGCGTAATTTTTTAAAGAAATTAATACATTGAATGAGTTCTGCAAGGATGTCAACTCTCAGTGTGCTAATGGTTTGTTCTCTCTGAAATTACCTGCAATGTGTGATATATAGGCATTGAGGACACGCATTTACACACAATAAAGCCACTGACTGCCATTTAGTAAGTAAAACATTGAAAAAAAAAAAAAAAAAAAATTGTGATTCATGAAGAAGCATCTCATTTTAGGTAAAAGTGTTGCCAAAACTCCATAAACAGAAAAAAATAAACTAGGCTACACTATACGTGCTGAAATGCAACATACCTGTAGTGGGACTCTTCCTGGTGAGTGCTTGCTGCTGGGACTCTGTTTTGCTGTCAGTAATGCCATCATGTGCTTCGGTCCCTACTCTCGGAACGACGTCTTTAGTGTCTAAGGACTTCAGCTCCCTGGCCTCTGTTGTGGCCTGCACTAGAGGCGGAAGGCCGGGGGGAAGCATTACTGGCAAAGCTGGGGTGGGGCTTGAGGTCAGGGTGACTGGCACCACAGCCACAGGTGCCATAGGGGCTAGAGCAGCAGCAATGGGCACCTCGGGCCTCATGTCAGAGGGCAAAGTTTCAGAGGAGGAGGCATCTCTGCAGGCAGGAGCAGAGGCCTGGGGCTGGAGTGCAGGGGCGGACAGAGGAGAAGGCTCATAATCTGGGCCATCTAGCTCAGTGTCGGGGTCTGCAAGGCCATTCAAAGCCTTGGAAGCCGGTGCTGGCGAGGCTGCTGGAGTCCGTGAAGCATCTGAAAGGGTCTTGTCAGTGCTGGGAGTCTGAGGCCGTGGCAAAGGGGGTTTGTGCTCCCTGACTGAGGGAGAGGGAGAAGAAGAAGAGGCCGAAGCAGTAGACTCCCTGGCTGAGGGACCTTCACTTTTATTGGCCGCTGAAAGGGGGACAGTGGTGGGCACAGCCATCGAGGAAGGGAAGGGAAGCTCTGGTTCAACGGTGGAACAAGGCTCAGGTATGGGAAAATTGGACTCGAGTCTCTCCACAGGGGCTTCAGGCTGCACAAGCCCAGGTGAGGAAGACTTTTGGGCAACTGGCTCCAGTTTTGGCGTGTCACCTGAAGGGACAAAGAGTGGAAACACAAACTTTAATCATTAACCGTGATATCTACATCATATAATTTCCAAATTTATAAAAACTATTGTGCGTAAAGATGCTTGGGTAGACAATTGGCTGAGCTAATATTTAACCAATAAATTTTAGCAATTATAATTTTCGAGTCAAAGCTGGAAAAATCAAGCCACTATATAAGTCTATTACAAGTTCATGATTTTGAGAGGCTCAGTCTCAAAATTTAGCCTTTTCGAAGCTGTCTGAAGCTTAAAAATACACAAAAACTAAACAAGATCTGGTTTTACCATCAATTATGCTTCAGATGTTGCAGCTATATAGGCAAACCAGCTGACAGCACACTGAATTGTATGTTAAATGAAAGTGAAAGCATTTAGTGTGCAGCCTGTTCTCTGTTAGAAAGAAAAACAAAACATAGAAATTGTTTTGAAATCAGGGATTTCTCTTGGTGGAGGGTTACTGTGGGTTGCTGCTCCACACGAAGGGGACATTCCCTGACATAGGAGGAAATAACAGAGCAATAAAACAGATAAGGACTTACTGTCACTTTACAATTTTACTTTTTTTTCCAAAATACAAGTTGTTTGTCATACTCAGTTGCTGCTATTATTCATTGTACACTTGTACAATGAAAATAAAAAGGATTCTGATTCTGAAAGCTTAGTTAGACTTAAGTGTGGGGCTCATTCTTGTTTGGAGTTGCTGGTGTATTTTAACAGAAAACAGAGGGCATGGTAGTGCAGACCTGGCCCTGGTTTGGTGTCTGAAGCCCCAGTCAGTGACGGCTGTGGACGTTGGGGCTGTGTTGGCTCTAGTGTGTAACCCCCAGGATGGGCCTGCTGAGGAGGCTGCGACTGCTGCTGCTCTGGAGTCTGGCTGCTGCTCAGCTGCTGCGATTTGAGGTAGAAAATGTGAGGATAATGAGGGTGCAGCCATAAAAACTAGCAACATAGAAAACCAGGTGGACCAGGCACAGAGATATAGGTTGGCACACACACACACACACACAAATAAGTAAATTAAAAATAAACAAGTCCAAATACAGGATAAAGCAGAAATAAGTACAATGGGATATGGTTAGATAAAGAGGACGGCATGAAACAGAATGAAGATGAATGATGGAAACATGGCAGGAGGAGGTGGGACAGCTCAGGAAAAATGCAGAAAAAAAGAACAGAATAGAGGATGCAGGGAGAGAAAGAAAAGAAATTAAAAGGGGCAAAAAGAGACAGAGAAAGACAGGAAAGACACTGTTAACATCCACAAATGGCCAAAGGGAGAAAGAAGTATCCACATCCTTTTCCAGAATCCAGGATATTTTTATTACTTAGGCAAAATGCATTTCAATTAATAAAACGTGCAACTCTTTTCAGCTTCATTACCATGACTCACAACTCTGATCATAGTTGCAATGCCTGAAGCAAGTGGTCAAAGACAAAACCTTTGTACTAAATAAAATTAAACTTTTTAAGGACAAGATGATAGACAATGTAATCTGGGTGGATTCTGTAGAAGGAGTAGGAGAATACAGACAGCACATAGGCAATCTACTATAAAAGATAGTGAGTGAATAGAAACAGTGGTAGGAAGGAAGCAGGCATAAAACTAAAACAGCCGGTGACAAGATTAACTGTTGCGAGAAATATTACATGTAAAGTGCTTTTTACAAGTCATAAATGTCTAAACATTGTTCTCGAAGTTAATGAGAACAGACTCTTTATTTATACCCTTAAAGGGACATATGACAAAATGAGGATTTCCGTGTGTAGCTGAAGTAAATCAATCACTTAGAAAACGACTGACAGGAAGTCCTAGGCAATGAACAACAGGTATTCTGGCATCAATATTTTATGAGAGGGCAACATGGCCAAGTAGATAAACAAGGACACAGAGGCCGAGTCCTGTCTGGCAAGACATGATGGAGAGCAGAAAGGATTAGAGCTGCCGAGCAACACGAGACGCCTCTACTCTCCACATCTAACTGTGCTCTAATCAGCTGCTCTTAATGCTCTGCTGACTCAACTGTAACTACTGTAAATAAATAGTGGATGGGGGTCGAGCAAGCCATACCTGTGGGGGTGTAGGGGTAGAGGAAGAGCAGCCGACAGGAGGTGTTGAATTCCTGCTCCCTGAACCCCCTGCCATGATTTCCTCTGTGATATCCCTGCCACCCTGATTGGGGTCACGGATACGGATCTGGGTGGACAATGACACAGAAAAACCAGACCTCACTAAAGCACTCCAGTCGTAGTGCAACCCTGACTTAACTAAAATAAAATATCTTGATACAGGTGTTTGTGACTCGCAGTGTGTACCAGCTCGAACATGCACCAGCAGTGAGGTCTCCAAGACTTATAGAAATAGAAAGAAACTGGATGATCGAAAAATACGCCTTGCATAGTGCCTCAATATATGATATTTAAGCATAAAGAAATGATTGAGAAATCAGATCAGCAGCAAACAAGTGTGTAAGCTGTTTTCACAGCTGCAAGATGCTGGAGTAGAACTGCTTCTCCTCGGTCTATATTCTTACGGGAACCAAAAATAGCTACAGAAAAAAATAATGAAATAATGAAAGAGAACTATGAGTCAATTGTTTCCTTTTTATATATATTGTATGACTCATTCTATGCAAATGATTTCCATTACAGAAAAAAAGGGCAGAGGAACTACTAAGACACTCACTGTTTTTTTCTCACGCTTGGCTGGTGGAGGTTGCTGTGGTGTAGGCACTATGATGGGGGGTGAAGGAGGGTACACAGTCTGTCCTGGGTAGTAAGGTGGGCCGGCTGTGGGAACCTGGGCAGGAACTGAGGGTGAGACAGGTGGGTGGTACCTGAGGGGGTCTGAAATAATAAACAGAAAAAAAACACTTCAGCAAAACACTGATAAGATTCCATGTTTTGGGGAGACATAAGGCTGATTGATGAGTGTGTT
The DNA here is from genome assembly GCA_001698575.1 of Mola mola. Classification (NCBI taxonomy): domain Eukaryota; kingdom Metazoa; phylum Chordata; class Actinopteri; order Tetraodontiformes; family Molidae; genus Mola; species Mola mola. The sequence goes on from KV751353.1 coordinate 4,302,930, forward strand.
TTGCTACTGTAGGGTAAATTCAGATTTTAGACAGGGCTGTGAAAAAAGTTATATGTGAGGATCCGTGTTGGATTAATGACTCACGATATGGAGCTGGATACTCCCCTGGCCCTGGACCAGGATAGAAGGTCCCAGACCCTGGAGGCTGCACAGAATACTGCTGCGGAGGGCCCACATAGGGTGTACTGTGGCGATACTAGAGGTAAAGAAGATAAAGAGACAATTATTACACTGTCAGAAAGCATTCTAGAAAAAGACAAACAGTACACTTTTGCAATGTGGGGCATTATTATTATACAGAAGTTTGGACTTTATTTGTCCATCTGGTCTGTTTTTACCTAATCTGTCAAATCTAAACAGTACCAGCTGCAATAACAGTATTTCTCTGTAGTCTCTGAGACCAAAAACAATACAAAACGGTAAAAACCTGGTAGAGAGCTGGACCGTGTATCATGTGTGCTATACTGCAACAGTTTAGACTAGACTTTAAACTCTTATCTTGACATGTTTAATTTCAGGGAAAACTAATTGGAAATATCTATCCATTTTTCCTGTGATTTCATCAGTTTGTACCTGCGGGTTGATTATGACTCACCAATGAGAGTTTTGTCAGAGTGATTGTTATTTTTGGTGCTTTAACAGTGCGTCACCATTACATCATTTGGCAAATGAAGAGGTAATTTCTCTCCATTTGCTCCTCGATGCTTGACCGATGTGGAGATTAAGTGTTAGCCCAGCTTCTCAAAGCAGCAGATTTTATTTTGTTTTGCAATTTTTTGATTTTACACGTTGTGATTATTCGAAATGCTGAGTGTACACATAACTAGAGCTGGAACTGGTATAAACTGACCGTAAATGTCATTTCAAGCCCAATTTTTTTGTTTCTGTGTCACCTGTGGGATGTAGTACTGCGCAGCCTGCGGGGAGGGGAAAGGCATGGGTGCCATGGTCATCATGATTGGTTGATTAGTGGGGTAGACTGCAGCCGTGGGAGTCTGTGAGCCAGGCCGTATTGAGGGTGTGTTTGTGGGGATGGTGGGCCTCGCTGTCTGCATCTGAGTCCTCTGGAAAAACTGAAAGTGCAAGAGGAGAAACACCAGACTTCATATGTACTATCCCACAGCCAACAGTCTCCTTTCAGCATGTGGTCATGACTTAACAAAAGAAAAAAAGTGCAGTTTTTCATAAAAAAAAGAAAATAAATAATATACACAAAAAAAATGAAACTTTCTGAACCCTCATCCCCGCTGCAGACCATTCAGGCTGTTACATTCAAAATACTCTTGGAGATGCATGGAAGGATTAGGGGAGAACTCTGGTCATTTCCTACATAAGCCGTAATTCCCCATCTTTTAGGCTAAAATTGATTTTTACGCCAGCATGGAGTTTGGTCACTGGGACTGTTTGACAAGGCTATACAATACAACAGTACAGGGGAAATGTTATGTGCAAATGTGCAATTCTCAGGTAAATGGAGAAGATACCTACAGGTTTGCACACTCTGTTTTCTTACCTTTCTCTACTGACATAGTCAATGCCGAAGGGCCATGTTTATGAATATACACTGGATCTGGTCCAATGTATATTTATTCCAAACTGTGGAAATTTGTTAGATAAGATACATTGATTTTGGAATGAACCAACACAAATTTGTTTGTCTCTCATAAACACCAGAAAACTTTGAAAAACACTGCCCTTTCAGCACACTCAGTGACCGGAAGTAGAGAAGGATAGGAAATATTGTCTGTTTTATATAGTACCTTTACAGTAATGGAGTCAATATTGAAGTTATCTACTGCATGTTACTATACCTGACAGTGACATTTTGAGTGTTCAAAAAAAAAAACAAACAAAAAAACGATCCATTTCTGATTCTTTGACTTTTCCCAAAACCATTTAACTGCACAGCCTTGTCAAGCTGTCCGAGCGACCAAATTCCATACTTTTGGTACTTTTAAAAAGTACCAAACAGTACAGTTGTGTACAAATTGTGACGTGAATGTTACAAGCCATCAGCATGAAATTCACTTTGGAGTATTGCTTCTCCTGTTCTCTCCTGATGCGCTGACAGCAGGTAGCTCGCCCCCTTGCCCATCCAGAAAGCTTTCCTGGGTGCATGTCCATTTTGGTGTCAGGAGGAGCGGAGGGAGGAGAGCCTGAGAGAGCGCAAAAAGTGAGGAGCTTGTGCAAGTTTTCAATGATTAGCGACGAGTCCGGCACTGGGTCTGCGTCCCATGGTCAAGTCGAACATTTTGGGTGAAGGTATGTGTGATAACAGGCTGTGAGAATAACGTCAGTGGCTTCGCTGCTTGTAAACATGACCAACACACGTGGAATTAAACAATAATATGTCATCTTCTCTCACAGGAAGGCTACAGGATTGGGTTTTTAATTGTTTTTGAATGAATTTCTGTGATTAACATTAAAGCATTTATAAAGAACCTAACAATCTGAGATGATTGCTGATTAATTTATCCTTTTGGCTGGACAATAATACAACTCAAAAGAGCTTTTTAAAGATGCTAAGCACACCAGCTGTTAATGGCAATGACAGGCCTGATTAATATTTCCACTAAGATATTAGCGATATTTAAAATTTCATTTTTTGGTTTTTAAAATTTTCCTGTTTTTAAGCTCTTTATTTTGTTTAAGGCTTGTAAGGCTGCCGCACACAGCTGTATGAAATAAAAACCCTTGGACTGCCGAATGGCTTTTGTGCCTGAGCAGCTTGGCCGAAATTGCACTCAATGTTTGAGACACAGCATGGCTTACTTCATCTTGCAGAAATATGGCCACTTCTCATGCATCTCAGAGAGCGCAAGACTTCAAATATACCTGTGGTAACTGCATCTACAATGACTTCTATAGCACAAATGTCACCATCAGTTAAAAGTTTAATATTGAACAGGCTTTGTGTTCAAAAAAAGAAGAAACAGCAACAGCTGTGACCGAATTCCAAACAGCATCGGCTCAGGCTGGGCTTACCGACTACCACTCCAGTAAAGGCAAGCAGAATTAATAATGCTGTAAAACCGTCTAAAAAATACCCAGGAGAGAAATCACCTTCAATCTAATAAATCAGGTTCAATAGTTTTTTGTAAATAGGCCTGTGGAAATTGGGGAATAACCAGGAAACTGTTCATTAAAAACTACCCACAGCAGTCTTAGTGAAATTGCTGGGGAAAGAAAAAAAAAAAAAAAAACAGTTTTAATGATGGTACCAAAAAAACAATAACAGAAACAATAAGTGGGCTCTCCAACACCGAAACCATTAAACATTGTACATTTTAAACAAAAGACATATTTTTTAATCACATGGAGATAAAATAAACTATAAAACACTTATTTTGGGGTGTAAAATATTATCTTTCATTCTGTATGCTCTTCATTAAAATGTGCAACTGATTAAGGACATAATAAAGACAAAAAAAAAAATACTTTCCAGTAATGTTGTTCTATAATATAAAAACAGGGATAAAATGATGAAAAAAAGACCTCTATACTGAGCATACAGTATAGTGGAGATGAGAGGGTGTGCAGGGTTGAACGTTAGGAGGGATGAGATCACTTAAAGGTGGCACTAATCATGCCATGCAAGTCTGCTGAGACTTTTGTCACAGAGCTGAATGTTACCTGGATAGGCCTGAATCCTCCCTTGAGTATTGAAAGCAGGAAAAGAGAGAAAAACCAATGGGAGACTGAAGCCTCAATACAATAAAAACATGCAGGCAACCACAAACATCAAGACATGAAACTACTCAATTATTTCCATACATCCAACACAGTACCTTTTCCTGAGCTAATCTGATTGGCTAAAAGTAACTAATTCAATAGAAAAGAACTTAAGAATCAGAGATGGTTAATTGACAAGAGAGCTAAAGTCAAAATGTCACATGAAAATTTGACTTGTAGCACAGATCCTCTCTCAAATAAACAGTTTAGTCAAAGGAGCAGGAACCTATTTTGTGCTTTGCTGGTGGGGCCAATGGGACCTGGATGGCTGTGATTTGTGATACAGCCATCACAGACATACTTCCATCTTAAGGGGCTGAAGGGTGTCACACCTCAGTGGCCTGGTAGTCAGGCAGATTCATGGGAATACGGCCATGTTTAAATGAGTCCTACTAAATAAGGAGAAATCTTTCTTATGCGTGTAAAAACAAATCCACCTTCACATGTGGTCGTGCATGCACAGGGATTTGCAAGAATGACTGAAAATGCAGCTACTGTCGAATTTTGTTAGCCTTAAATAACTTAAGGTAGTTTCATATAGAAAACAACATTACTTATTGTACTTTTATTGTGTGGTGTCTGCTGCTGCTGCCTAAGTTTTGGCTGAGCCCAGTTTCAAAATTATGCATTTTTATGCCTCCACAATGCTGTCATTGTGCAAAGGGAAGCACAAAAACATAACAATAGTTTACTATTTTCTGTTGTCTATTTATCAAGTTTTTTGTGTCTACACCTGGAAAAAAATTCACGTCGAGTTGAAATAAAAAATGTCTATGCAACTCATGCTGAAGTGAAAATGCTCACAAAAATGTACAGTCATATGATCGTTAGATATTTCCTCCACTTTAACCATATGAGAGAAAAGATGCACTCATTAAAATAGAGTTATTCAAACTCTAAATATGTTTCTGGAGGCAACAACTGCTGTTCTGATTTCTTTGGTCCTGATATTTCAGCTGCACACATGCATACAAAAGCTGTGTTTGAAGTCCAAAATAAAATCCGTTACGGATAAAGGGGCAGGAAAAAATAAAACAATTATAATAATGATGATCCTTGTTTGAAGACAGACTTATGTTTTGCACCCTTTACTGTGCATCGACTTTGTTACAGGGTTACAATGGCTGTTTTCTCCACCCTTATAAAAGCTCACTGTTCAGCTTCATCTGCTTTCCAACTCCACTTCCGTGGTGGCACAAGAGATCCCAGCGCCAGTTTGTGTCAGCCAGAGCATGCAGTGTGTGTGTGTGTGTGTGTGTGTGTGCGCGCGCGTGTGTCTGTACACATTAACGTGGCAACATACCCAGTACATTTCGATACCATTCTATTCAGTCTGTTCACACAGAACCACCCAGAAGGTGAGCATGTTAGACTACAAGTTGGACATGCTGTGGACCTGGGGTGTGAATACCAAATCGATCTTAAAGGTGGGCAGCCAAATGAATCATTACAGCGTGATTCAACTAAAACAAACACAACAGGAAGTCACGTGTAACCTAGACATGTCCAACACTATTGGTATCAACAAGGCAATACACCAACGTTGTAAAAATCTGCACAGAAAGACATTGAGTTATTAACATGCCATTCACAATCTAATGACACTGGTGTCAACAGTCTAACAGGATCCGGAACAGACAATATACTCCTGACCACAAGCTACTATCAGTTATCACGTTGGCGTCTTATGACTGATTCGAAAGAGCCATTTGTGTCCTTGTGGAATTTAGCGTATACATGTGGTTGTGAAGAAATCTAGAACATTAATTTTACAAAAAAATTTTGAAAAAAAACAAAAAAACCCCACAATAAAAAGCCAATTTAATTGCAGAACCTTGTGGAATTAGTGGAAACAAATGACACCATGATCTCAGGAATGTTGTCACTATAAGAATGAGCAACACGAGCCTGTCAATAATCATGTCCCTGGATCTGGTCCCTTTTGGGATAATGGAATATGCAATACAGAAAACTTGAGCATAAGTATTGCTTCCTGTAGTTTCTCTAACATGCTTATGTTGTGACACATTTTAGCGTTACAAAAAAAAATTGCAACTCCTGAGATATTATATTCCATTAATTAAATGTTAGCCCTATAATTATTAAGGAAGATATCATTAAGTGTAAAGTTGGTGTCAGCAACAAGGAAAAAGCTCTGTGCACCTGGCTGAATATCTTGATTTAAGAGCATCACTCTCAGGGAAATCCCATGTAATTAAAACCTCTACCCGCATGCAAGATACTTGAAGGCTTTTCAAATCTAAGTCGTTTGAAGGAACAGCAAAGGGCCCAGAGCAGCCTTACGCCAGCAGGTACCAACAAACTTCTTTGATGGCGATGATGATGATGCGAGAAAGGGAACAGGAGGGACATTCAGTGGGGGGATAATTACCTGATGGTGGGTTGGTCGAGGGCCCGTGGCAAACTGGCGGGGGAGGGAGGAGAGGTCCAGCAAGGAGATTTGAAGCAGTGAAGGCAAAGCAGGGAAAGGAGAGAGCAGAGATAAGATGAGCAATGTGGGTTTCATGCTTGAAAAACACAGTACAAAACTACAGAGCATCAAAGCTCTAAATACACATGGTAATACCCTCATTGGCAGGTCAAAGTGAGCATTTGCAGACAAAACTGAGATGTGTTGGGTTAACTGCATTAAGATAACAATTTAGATATTACAGTGGCAAAGACCGATAAGCATAATTTGAATGTGTAAAACATATTGTAGTGGAATTATTCTCTTATGTGGCACTACATATACAAGCTGAGGTCTGGTTAACCTTACTCTACAGAAGGGGGCTGGGCAGGAGTGAAGCATGATTAATAATCACTGTTTAGTAAGTTAATGTGGCTTGTCATGGAGGGAGATTTTTCACCAAAAGCTTTCCTTGGGCAACCCTGACCAAACGCTATAAAATACATAAGCCAAGCCAAAGTTTACACAAGCAGGGAACCTTAAAACTTCTATGTCACGCTCCTAAACCTTTGATTGGGATGTAACAGCTCTCCCTATGTCACCGCGAACCACAGCAAGCCTTGAGTATATGGAGCCACAATGGAGACAATGAAAGAGACCTCATTAAAAATAGAGCCTATGCAGGGGAGTGCCTTTATGCAATGAGCAGACTGAGATCAGTCAATATTTCTGGAACTGTATTTGACTTTAAGATCGTTCTGTCACCGACTCAATGAAACTTTCAGTGTGAAGAGTACTTAGAGGCAGGCATACTGTAAATCAGCACACCAGACACTCACCGGGCGACTTTGAGGCTGTGCATTCATTGGTTGTGTCTGGGGAGAATACACTAAAGGGGCAGAGCCAGCATTTTGTCCAGCGTTGTACGGAGACTGTCCAAATATGAAAAAGGACAGAGATGAAGGAGAGAATTTGTCACACATGGACCAAAAACTGTGCAGCAGTCAGTCAGTCAGAACGCACCATACAACACAACATTTACTTTTTTGGGATGCTGCTGGGAGAAAATGTTTTCGATTGACGTTTATGGAGCACACAAAAGATAATTGGTACCCTTAAGGACTGACAAACCCTGAGATCCTTTAAATCTTCCTCTAATAAAAAGTTGAGCTTGGCAGAGGTGGGTTTACGTAGTCCTGTGTTCTCTTCTTGAAGCTTCCGCTCTTATAGCTGGGATAATTTAAGTTTGAACTGGCGCACATATCAATCTATAGAAGGCTGGTGAGAGATGGTGAGACAAGGGGGCCACTGGGATACACAGTGAAAAGACTCAACCAGAGTCAACATGCATTGCAGCTGGCAATGTCAGCATCACAGCAGCAGTGGCACTGTCTGACTGAAAGTGTCTTCTTGAGTATGTAAGTAATCGTGGACATAGATGCTCCTTTTTGACTGTATTTATAAAGTTATAACAAGAGGGTGTACTGATGCCTTAAAAGACCATCTTACACCAAAATTATTCATCTGGTTTGTGGTGGTTTTTGGTTTGGTACTGTTTTTATGGTGGAAGAGATTTCTCAAATATATTAAAACTACACTGTACTTGTGATGCACAAAGCATGAAAAAATTTCACAGCTATGTCTCTTTACAGAAATTACCCTGTTTAATCAAAATAATCCACAGACCTTGTAGTGAGCAGTTTTATTTTGCACCACCATAGAGAAGAAAATGTCTTTGACGTGCGGCTAACTAACAAATGTTATAGCTCTGTTACAGAAAAGTGAAACTGTTTGCAACAAGATGTGTGGCACTTTGAGCAACACAAGCAAAATGCCACCTAGTCACAATATATTCAAGCAAAGACAGACAATATCTCTAAAATTGGGTAACTCACACTACTAGAATCTGAATGGGTAACATTGAGGGTAAGAGGAAAAAATATTTATCTTAAATTCTGTGATTGTCTCTGTAGGTCCTTGTATTATTATTTTTTAAATACTGTTATAATTAAATTCTTACTAATTATTAATTTTTCTTTAAAATCCAAGCTAATCACATATATCCACTTCAAACAAATTCTCTGATCTGCATATGAAAATGAACTCACATTTGAATGTTAAACTGTTGATGTTGAAGGGACCTGTAGACTTTCCTCAATATATAACCTTGAAGGTAGCACCACAACATCTCTCTAAGAAGGTTCTGGCTTCAAGCAAATTGCTCATGTGAGCTTCTTCCCAGTGCTTAACTATTCCTCCATGCAGGTCACATATATTTAAATACGTTTATCCATATAGGTATAAGCCCTGCATTGAGGCAGTCCAAGATATTACAGTACATGCATTTTTATGAGTAGGAACCAGTATTGAGAGCATTCTATTAGGACACTTTAATCATTGAAATAATACACTCATGCACTCGTGGGTTTCTTTAAGGACAGTAGTGTAAAGGATAAAGGAAAAACAGACAAATGAAACATGCAAAAAGCTCATTTAAGAAAAAAAACAAAAAAAAAAAAACAGAAGTTAGTGAATTTTACTAGCGTTATCTTAAAATACATGTGTTACAATTTTAGGATGCAAACCCAATCAAATATTTAATTTATGTTCATTTCTCTGATTTTTGATTCTTGAACATATGTTCGCAAACTAACAATGTGATAGATTTTGATGATTAAAACATCAGTAACTATTGAAACAAAGAAATGTCAGTATCTTTGTAAAAATTTTATCTTAAACCAACCATACTGAGAACTGAAGCCTTGGCCAGGCTTAACATTAGTCATAAAGAGAAAGCAGACAAATGGACAGAATGAACCTGAATGCTCAGAGAGGATGACGGCGGACACAGAGACAAACTCACCCCTCCACCTGCATCCCAGCCCTTAGTGTAGCGATATGGGGAAGCTGTGGGTACTGATACCTGAGAGAGCGCTGGCGAGTGGGCATGACCGGGCGGGGTGCCCGCCAAGCTAGGGTGTCCTTTTGTGATGTCGTGAGCAGTGTAAGGAGGGCCAGCATGTCTAGGTACCTGTAACACATAGAACCCTAAGGTTATACATATTCGCCAGGATGCACCGACGTCGTAATTCTCACGGGCTATCGGAATTAGTTTACTGGAGACTTTCATTGGTCAATTGTAGAATGAAGGCAGGAATCCTTAGATATGTTGCCGACAACTTATTTTGGGCATCATGTGTGTATTATAGTACATTAAAAAAAAAGCACGCCAACATGTTGCTAAAATAAAAAACTTGATTTATATCGGGGGGGTGTTAAAGCTTCAGCCAGGTGAGGGACAGCAGATGCAGCCAGTACACCACTGGTATCACTAAATGCCACATTATTTGCCATTACAGCAACGGCAGTCAATCACGTCCATATCAGCTGGTACCGATATTGAGACGATAAATCTGTGCATCCCTACAGAAAATGATATCAGCCTGATATGCACAGATGCACTGATGTAGGATAAATACTGGCAGGATTCCACAGGTCATTACCCCTGTCCCTCCGTTGAGGAATGTAAATTAAGCGCTCAAGCTCGAGGATTAGCCCCTGTGTTTTCAGTGGTGAAGTATGGTACTATGTATGGGTGTTAAACATGCTGTGCTTGGCTAACACTGGCCTCTTCAGCCGTCTAGTGTGTCCAAGGAATTCGGCACCTAGTATGACAAAACTGGCTCAAGAAATCATATTACAATCCCACTGACTCATCTGTGATGTAATCGATAGAAGAGATAAACTTCCAAACAAGTCTTGCTGATATGGGTCAACACAAGGTTCAGGGTGGATACCTGCTGAGTGAGCATTATAAGAATAGATCAGATTTCATTCTGCTATTAGCCTGTGGCATGGCAGGATGGGTCTTGGCTGCTGATGTTACAGCTGTGAGCTGGCCCTATTGCATGTGCTGCTTGTTGCTGGAGCAGGCCTGACAAACCAGGGAGTGTGACGGGATGCTGCGGGCAGGGAGCAGGAGGCAGACAACGCGGTTAGATGGGCTTTCTCACAAGAGCCTTTGTTCTCTCTTAAAAAAATAAATAAATAAAAAATTAGCAAAACCAACATTTCTTAACTACCATCTCACAGAGTGAAATCTACCAGGCACTACAGGGAATATTCCATACAGCTTCTATAGTATCAATCCCCTTTGTATCTCTCTATCTTCTCTGCATGGCCCACTTTCCTCAGATGACCTGGGATAAAGCAACTAATCTAACTGCTGTTTCCAAGGGAGGGGCCTGCTCTGCTTTAGGCAAGTGACTGACTCTGAGGACATACAGAGGGAAGAGAAGGGGGGAGGGGAGCCAAGCGGCTGTATAGGAGCTGTGCATAAGGCAAAAGTGGGTGGGGGAAGTGTGCACAACCCATATCCACAGCACAGAACAAACGTTTGATGCAATGGCCATGGTTTATTTCCACCAGTGTCATCATTGTTGCAACTTGACCCTTTAAAAATGAACTTTCAGAGAGAGAAAATCTCACGAAACTCTGCAGTGTTTCTAGTGGTGTTGTGTTACAGCAGAAAAATGAGCAAACACTACAATAGCCCATCTTCAAACAAAAAGTGACTCCTTGGTTTAATGTGGATCTACTAACTATCCCACCACATTTCAGATATGTTATCACTGTAAACTTCTCTGTGCTGACAAATAATCAAAGTGGCAATCATAGATTCTGCCATAGTTGTGAAAAGGCAGAGATTGTAAAAAGCACCAAAAGTAAATGCCACAATTGTATTTATTTCTTTGAGAGAAATCAATAAATCATGATGTGGAAAAGGAAATCAATGTTCCTTTCTTCTCGATTTTATAGTAATTTTTTACATGATGTGCAACAAGGAACATAAAGATTTCTGTGCTTTAGATGGAGAGACTGACAGTATTATTGTATCATTAACATATCTAACAAATGCCCTCTAGGTAAATGTACACGGGAACACTCCTAAGATAAGACAGCAGAACACTGAGGGTTTGCAAACAGCAGTGCCCAATATGCATCACTGTGATGATTGTAATGTCGGGCCAAGATCCTCGGAGGAAGAGAGGATGTCAGTTTCGGGCCTATTTTTGTCTTTATGGAGATAAAGTAAGCGTGCCTAGTTGCAGAGGATGAGACAATAAAATTGCCCCAGAGTTCAGCCACGGAGAGCCCAAGAAAATATATTTGATCTAAATATTTATACAAATCCTAACTCAGTATTTGAACCCACATGCCGGCTTCTGAAGAGGGAAATGTACAAACACTAAGAATGATGTGAACGTCATTATGTAAAAGACTTTATGAAGGAAATGTAAGAGGAGTGAGAATTGGCAGAGGGCCACTGAGGTAACATTATTTCTGCAACAGACTTTGCGCGGTGACATCACAGCAATAACAAGCATGTCTTCTTATTTAAGCGGTAATAAAGCCACAAAACCATATTTTCCTGTGTTTATGTCTGTTTCAAGTATAAACAAATTGAGTGGCCAGCAGAAATTGATACTGAGTGTACAGGTATGAACATAATTCTCGCTCCTGCAATGTCCTTTATTATGATACTGAAAGTTTGTACTGACCTCTTTTCTCTAAAGATATATTTCATGATCAACTTAAGGCAATTTTAAAAATTATTGTAATTTTAAAATGGAAATTATTCTTCTGGGCGGCCACAATATCAACTGAGAAGACAGAGAAAAAAAAAAAGTGAAACAACTTACAGTTAACTAAACTCAGCTGTTCTTGTTGGACCCTGTATGACCCAACAGATCTAAAACAAAAACTATTGCTTTAGTATTCACAAACAATTATGACTGAATCACCAAAACATAACTTAAAAGTATCTTCTATCAGGGCTGTCAAACTACAGTTCCATGTTATGTTCTAGAAAAAAAAGAGGTAACATTTCACTGAAGCAACTAGTGTTAGCACCCATTTTGTCATACCATAAAGTGAACAACAAAATCTGAAGAATGCACAGCAACAACTTTATTGGTGTAACGTACGTGGTATTAGTAGTAGTACTAGAAGTACTAGAAGCATATTTACATTGATGCTTTCTGTTGATATGTTGCTTATAGTACACTGCCCTAATTCAATAATAAATTTATTGCATCTGCAAAAGTTGAATAGGCCCTCACAACCTTGCAAACGACTGTGGTTGCGTCATGCCATACGACTGGGTCCCCCTTAACAGAGACCAGCTGGCCTCCAGTTGATTTCATCTATAAAATCCGGATGAAAAAATGCTTAGTTTGTATCGAGGCCTTGACAACATGTGAAAATTAAGGCTGTTTACTTAAACTATGCCCAGTTTACAAGTTTCTAATTCATGGCAAATGAGGAGTCATTATAGCAATTGAGTTAGCTAAAAAAAAAACCTAAATACTAAACTTACTAAATCTAACTTTATGGCAAAACGACATTTGCCATGCCAACACAGGAGCCACCACATTTTTGACTTCTCTTAAATATGTCTCGTAATTTTAACAATAATGCATCTCCAGTATTGTAGGCCTTTTTTACCAAAACTTTAGCTTAGTCTGGTGAAGTACCCAGGGGGAGTACAAAGTGTAAAATCTTTAACTTTCTGTTGACAGTCATCGGCGCTATAACTGTAAATGAAAATTGTCACGTAGATGTGCTGTTTGTATTGACATCCTAGATATGAATTTTTGTTCATACTGGTCCACGTAAAATGGAATTATCACAACATTCTGTCTCATGGAAAAATATCAAAACTCGCCATGTTGCCAAGCCTAGACTGCACAGCGAACATTCTTCAACAGAGCCTTGTTCAGATTGTCCTGACCCAATTTGAAGTCAAGTAGATAAAGTTTCTAGGAGGAGCTTATTAACACAGAATGTGTGATTTTTCATTTTGGGAAAAAAAAAAAAATGGGCACAAAATTCAAAATGAAAGATAACCTGTTGTTTTTTGTAAATCTAGATCTCGTATTTGTGTACGAAATCTTATGCAGTTAGGTGAAATGAGGCCTAGGGGCAGCAATTTAGGGGCCATACCTCTGCCCAAAACCAATAAAAAACCCCAAAAACAAACAACAAAAAAAAAAAACTTACATTTCACATTTCACTTACCCTTAGCAATTAATTTTGAGCAGTTTTAACTGCCCCAAAATCCAATCCTTTTAGAAAAGGAAAAAGAAGAAAAACACCCTGTGACTACAGGGGCTTTGCACTGTCAGTACTTGGGCCCAAATAATAACATATGCCATGACATACATATTACGACACATTAACATAAAATGAATTAGCACCTTGTGTGGTAATAAACCACCACTGAACTTCTGCTACGCCAAAGCAAAATAGTCGCCTCATATGTTGATTTTTACGGCACGTCCCTGGTCCTCATTAAGTCAGCCAAGCGTGAGAAGACTGGAATGCTGTTTTAAACAAAAAAAGGTCGTCCCTTCACTGAAAAAAAGTATACACTGATTAAAGCCAAATTGCTGAAACCGTTTTTTTGTAATGTTACTGCCAGAAAAAGATTGAGCAAAGTCATTAAAAGATCACATTCTCGCATTTATAAAGCTGGCTAGTTTTAGAAATGAGAGCCGGAGGCACAGCTGGACCTTCTAAAGGACTTAACACCTGCACTCATATTGGATTCATCTCTTATTTGGAGCTGTTACACAGCAAGACGATACCTCAGAGTTTACTTTTAAAATTCAGGGTGGTTAAAAAGTGGATTTATCTTCATTCATACTTCAACTTTAACATCAAATCGCAGACATATGAAGTGCAAACATGCCTCCTCTCAGGAGTTTAAATACTGTAGCGGTGATGGCTAACTATACTTTCCATCATGAATGTAAAGAGGACAGAGAAAAAAAGGAGAAGAAAAGTAAGAGTCTCTGGTTTGGTTGACATCTGGCAAGTGGCTGAAATGACTTCACACACACTCCCTGACTTCTTAGCTTATGGCTTATATACACTCACTTTTTATGGATTCTGGCTGTTAATTCATGTTACTGGCACAAGTTATTTCTTTAGTGAAGTATTAAATGTGTATTATTACATAACACAAAGCTTTTTAATTAGCTAGTCAAACCTTAAAAGATGGCTAGATTAGTCTTTTTTTTGCGTTGATGGAGGAAAAAAAGGGCTTGAAAATTGGAAATGAGTGCAAGTTTGACAGACAAAGCAGTGATAGAAGCTGATGTACATCAGGATATTCAGCAAGGTGGAGGAATAATGAAAACCTTATCAGGAAATGAAGGCGCGACAGAGTAGTGGAACTGGTGGCATGTTGGATGGTAGTGTTGTCAAAAATATGCTGATTTCTAAAATAAAACTGGTGAAAGCATTTGTCTAACTACACAAATGTGGGATAAAAAGCCAGAGAAGTCATGAGCTACAATCAAAGTTGGCAGGAAACAGTGTCAGCGTGTTAGCTGATCTAAAATATACTTAAGAACCTACAAGGTCAAATCTGTTGTTTATAATATCTTTTGTCTTTTATGTTTCATAAAAGAATTTACCCATCAAAGAAATTCACAGGTCACAGCAGCACCACAGAAGACAAATATCTGGAGAAAACAAATATCCTAAATTACAAATCCCCCCCCAAAAAGCTGAATATTTTAAAAACAGTATAAAAGGTACAAAAAAGAAAAGTATAAGCAACACATTGCTTTAAAGAGATGAACAATTTAATGGTTGAATAGTTTCAATAGGTAAAGAAGATAGTAGAAAATGAAGCTGCAGTGGAAATGGGAAAAAAAAAAAACAATAGTAGTAATAATAGTGTAGATGTTGATTGTTAGCGTCCAAACTATTGTTATTATTATTTATTACATTTATCATTTAATAAAATCTTAAATTTCATGTCCTTAATGTTGTCTCAGTTTTTCCCGTATAGTATTGAACACGGTGTTGAATATTAATATTTTTCAAAACTAGAAATTCTAACATTGCAACTACACTACTTGATAGATGCTGCTGCTGAGATGAGTAGGTAAACAAATTCACACACATTTACTGTAAATAAACTGATGGTAGAGAAAGATGTAACATTCTCATCAGAAATGATAACTGTTCACATATGCCTTGTTTCCATTTAGCAAGGATCCAGATCAGTTCAGCTCAGTAAGCATTAAAAAAAGTTATTTTATGTTTCTATTGTATGTAGAAGTTGGTACCAATAGAATCGGTCAACACCATCCCATTTTTTTAGTCACCCTCTGTTAATGTACCTAGTACATTGAACCGATACTAAAAAGTGGAGTGAAACAACAGTCACAGTTTTCTTTGTGCCTGTGCTCTAATTTGGGATTTCTCAACTTCCCTGTTTTCATTTTTTGGCAATGTTTATTCTTGCTCCCTGCAGCGTTTTTCTTAGACAAAGCTTGTCTTGCTGACAAGAAAAGCAGGAAACGTGTGCATCCATATCCGTGCATGTGTGACTGTATGCACATAGGCGACTGAGTTTGATTGTACACTAACTGTGGGGGATTGAGTGAGCAGCAAAAAAGGGTCTGAGAATACAAGCAGAAGGAGGAGGAAACTGTTACAATATTGGCAGGTTGTTGGTGTTGATCTGGCATTAAACCTACAGTATGCTATAGGCCGCATGTTAGCAAGATAATAAAACTGCTGGTTTCAAAGATAAAGAAACCTCTCTTCTGCTATTTTCCCATGTGCTGGAAAAGTGAAAGTGGTTTCTGCAAAGCTCCACTAACAAGTGTCTACATATGAACACTGTCTGCCGAGGAATTGCTAACACATCATGGGTATAGGTATGGATGTATACAGTTACAACATTAGTATACCAAAAGCACTTTTGTTAAAACAAGGCTATACAGTATTTCAGCAGAGAAGGCATGATTCCAATAATGAAAGCTGCGAGGAGATTGAATTTTTCTCCCTTTTCCTGCTTTTATATTTATAAAATCAATTAAACCATCCGACTTCATGGCATCTTTCCGATGTCATTCGGGCTAGACAAGTGTAGCAGAATGATATCAAAGAGAGGCAATATCATCACAACTGAAGGGGTTGAACTGCCAGAAAGCAACATAGCCTCTGTTCAGGACAGCTACAAATACCTTGTACAAATACAGGCAAATGGAAATTATGAAGAAGCCACAAGGGAGTCAGCCACAGCCAAATACCTACATAGAGTACAATGAGTAAGGGAAGTTTTGAACAGTCAGCTGGATGGTCATATCAAGATTTGAGCCATCAAAACTTATGCCCTGCTGGTATAATACTTGGCCAAAGTGGGAGATAGAGGCCACAGATATCAAAACAATGGATGCTCTTCACCATGAATGGAGGTTTTCACCCCAAGTCCAGCACCCTGAGGCTGTACACTTA
>KV751353.1:4319407-4358998 GCA_001698575.1 Mola mola
GGACTAGTGAGCGTCAGAGCCACGATCCAAGATGAAAGAGGCCGGGATCTACCGCACCAGACAGCATCCAGGGTGTGCAAAAATGGCCCTGACACAGTACAGCACATAACAGCAGGGTGCAAGATGCAGGCAAGTACGGCATATTTGGAGCGTCACAACTAAGTGGCCGGCATAGTATACATGAACATCTGCGACGAGTACGGGCTGGAGGTTCCAGGATCAAAGTGGAAAACACCTCCAAAGGTGATTGAGAACAACAGAGCTAAGATTCTGTGGGACTTCCAGATCCAGACCGATAAGAAGGTGGTGGCTAATCAACCAGATATCATGGTGGTCGACAAACAGGAGAAGAAGATGGTAGTGGTAGATGTTGCAATCCCAAAAGAGCAACATCAGGAAGAAGGAAAACAAGAAGCTTGAGAAATCCTGATGGCTGAAAGAAAAGCTGGAAAGGATGTGGCGAGTAAAGGTATCAGTGGTACCCGGGGTGATCAGAGCACTTGGAGATGCAAACCCCAAGCTAGAAGAGTGGCTCAAACAAACACATCCCAGGAACACCATAATTTTTATATATATAAATAAAGAAGCACACACCTTTGTCAACATAACTGACTCCTTGGCAGCTGATTTAAGGTATATAAAGACTGTAGTAACAGCCACCTCAACGCATTGCTAATCAGCCTTCAATTCAGCCCGATGTCCTTGCACATCCTTCCACGTTCGTGGCTGTACTTCAGACAAGCATCAGCTTCTTTTACCAAACTTAATTGGAGCAGATCTCCAGTCATCATTTTCATTATTAGCACTAGCAGGCCAATCTTCAATCTGTGCTAACAGAGCTAGCAGATGAAGTGATGCGAGACTGTCTGATGTCTTTCTCAGCCGGTTATTTCTTGTGCTTTAAGTTCATGTTGTTAAAACATCAAACTAGTATGTATATAAAATTTACTGCTGTATAATTTGTTTTTGTTCAGGTTTGTGGCCTGACTTTTACCGCTAACCACTGCCATGGTGCATGTAATGCAGACAATTGGTGGGACCAAAAACAACACTGCCGGGCTATGAAAACAGTCAAACGCTTCTCGAATACTAAAGTCACCAATGAGCACTTGAATACTCGTACCCATCCCCTTAACCATGAGTCTAATTATTGAAGCAAATTTTAGCACACCATTGTTGCCATTAATAAAATATAACCTAATCTCCCAACTCAGCCAGCACACAAAAATGCTTGGGCTACTGAATCAGCCCTTGCCAAACACACGAAGAGCGCCTATAATATTAATTTTCATTATGCAGCAGGCCAATTTTGAAGCATCAATAAATACAATTTTTTTTTTTTGTTTGTTTCAACTGATAAAGGGGAGTTCAAAATAAAATATTGCTGTCCTTGCTTATTAGGAGTGTGACAATACGTATCATATGTTATCATGAAGCCTCATTCAAATCTTATCGTATTTGAAAATGTGCATCACGATTAATCCGATACCATTAAATATCATCTAGTTCAATAGAGAAACCACAACTTATTTCACAATAGCCACATAAGTGACTGAAATTATGGGAAGTAACAAGAAACCTCCTAAAAGTGAGATTATGGTCCCAATCATATCTGTCTGAAGTGGTAAAACATCAGTACTATTTAATATACTATTGTTCAAAGAATTAAGAATTTTACAATATTAAAGCAATGTAAACCATTGTGTCCTGTGTACATAATTGCATTGTATCATGAATATGACCGATCGTCACATCTCCTTACTTAATTTAAACTTTTGCCACCTTGAGGGCTGCCCTACTTCTTAAAACATTTTGGTTTAGGAAAATGCAGAGTGTAACGTTTGTCAGTGGACCCACCTAAAGAATCTATTAATTCCTTCATTTATAAATAAGTATGGGTTTATTTATTCTATACAGTGTTTTCGCTCTCTTCTAATCCTCTCCCTTGTGTTTTTGATATACTTAGTGGTGCAGAAATTATTGACAATTTAAATTCTAATATGACTGCTACAAGGTCCATGAAGCACAATAAGGTGATTCTATCTCCGTACGTCGTAATGGTGGAGGTGGCGGGGAGCAAAGGAGATAACATTCATTATGTTAGGTGCTACAAAAGCTTCCCTATGAGCATCTTATGAATGTAATCCTTCTAAAACCAAAGACACACGGATCTCAGCCCCATCCAATTCTGTGCAAAAATAACCTCAAAATCCATCCAAAATCCAAAAACCATCCTCATAAATGACAATGAA
This sequence comes from Mola mola, assembly GCA_001698575.1. Taxonomy (NCBI): domain Eukaryota; kingdom Metazoa; phylum Chordata; class Actinopteri; order Tetraodontiformes; family Molidae; genus Mola; species Mola mola. The sequence goes on from KV751353.1 coordinate 4,321,660, forward strand.
GCTGACTCAACACCTCTCTGAAACAGTTTAAACAAAAAGTGAACATTGCAACCTTCATGTAAGTGGTGTTGCATAAGACGACATTTGTTTTAGCCAAGTGTACCAAAATAATCTGACAACACATGACCAAATACTTTTGGTACAGTCTTGATCAAAGTGTAAGCGAGTCCAATAGTCCATATTTTACAGTTTTATAAGGTGTGTATTCTTGACAGCAAGTGTGTGTATTAGTATAAGCTCTGCAAGATAAGAGGTGGATATGTATCTGTAGTCACTCACGCTGTAGACTGCAGCGACTCCAGGCTGTGTGGAGAAGATTCGGTCGTCTAGTGATGGCTGAACCCGAGGGATTCTAAAAAAAAGTTGTGTTAAGGAAACTAAAGACAGCTGCTGAACAAAAGAGAATCATACTAGATAAGCTTTGGAAAGCTCCACAGGTAAAATTCCTGTCATATTTTAGGCTTGCATGTAAATCAGTTAAATGCAGGGTTTTCCATACATTAATTTACTTGTGATGGCATGTCATAAGATGAACACTGCCTAACAGTTATTAATTTTCTATTTCTGGAGGTGTCCATCCCTCCTTCTCCCTATCAAAGACACCATGTGTTTCCCACACATGTACTTGGGCAAGCCGCCCAATTTGGAGACCCATTTCACCATTTTTTTTATCTGTACGAGAGAACAAAGCCATCCGTGATCAATTAGCGAGTAGACAATCTGCCCTCCACTCTGCTGTTCGTGTTAGCTGACATGTTCTTCAGACAAAGAGAGATATTCTCCCGTACATCCGTCCTGTAAATGCACATCTCCTTTTTATTGCAGGGCTATCTGTGCATTTTGAGTTTGAAAGTGGGCCAGTAAAAACCCCTGCCAAATCGGAGTGCTGTCCCCCAAGAGAATCAGCAGGATGCTTTAGTCCTGCTGCTCCATCAGAAGAGAGACAGGAGGCCTTTTAACAGATTGTGCAATATCACCACAATGAAGGGCCTATCTTAAGCACCACTATTTAGTTTATTTAAACTCAACAAAACGGTGTCAAAATGCTGCACCACTGTGGGATTATAGACAGCAAACCCACATTCGGAAATTACAAGAGGTGTGACGAGTAGCACAGCAGTGTTGGAGTTTAAATTGATGGTTTATATGCACAACAAGCAGTGCTTTAAAAAACAATGATATAACATGGCAGTATCAAATATTTACCGTCCCCGTTAGGGGATGAGGATGCAGTACCTATTATAGGAGGGTAAGTAGCACCTGAAGATTGACCCCACAATTTGTCACTATTTTGAGTTATCTGCTGACTACTACTACCAAGTTATGGGTCACAAACACGTTAACCAAATGTTCCCGTCCTGCTTCGCTGTTTCGCCTCACCGGCTCATTCACTTTACACAGACGTTGATTTAGCGCTGTTACTACCTATACTGCCATCTCAAAAGCAAAACAACTCTGACCTTCCTTTACGCCTCTAACATTTTTACAGACCGTCGATGCACAACAGGCCTGCACTGAAGAGGCTGTGTAAAAGGGGCCAGAGAGAGAAAGGGGCGGGGCATGGCCAAATGATGTGTGTGTGAGGGAGGATTGGGGGATAAGTCTAAAGTGAGATGAGCAAATTTTTGAAAACATTTGTTTGACATAAAGTTGCAGAATTTGGTAGGTTATAAAATGTTGAAATAGGGAATAACCTAAAAACTTAAAACAGGTAATTTTCTTTTGACAAAAATTTTTTTAAATTGAAATTGTCAAAGAAACATGATCTAATATGTCTCACTTTAGCAAATAGATTACACACTGAAATTACTTCCTTCTGCACTGTCTATGCAATACATTTAAGGGGCAAAGATACAAAGGGCTTTAGTCAAATGCCAAGAGCTCGCATAGTTTGATTTCAAGAATCCCCAAACCACTCCTCCCTGCCCACAATGCCCCATGTTAGAGAACAGTATGTACCTTCACCATTTTGAAAGTGTTAAAGAGAAAACCTGAAATGGATTTCTGGGTTATCAATTATCTTTTTCTTCTACTAATAGCAGGATTAATGGCTCAAATGCACACCCCTTGTGACAACATGTGCAAAAACCTACAACTTTGCACTTTATTGCTGCTTTGTTTGTAATAATGTGGTTCACTTGGGAGACAATACTCACATACGGAGAGAAGCCCTGCGGCTAATAACCTGCTCAGGCAGTTGGATATGACAGAGACACACTGCTGGTCACATGGTTTATGGGAAACCGAACGTCTGGCTTCCTTCCTTTTACCCAAACCAGGTCTGCATTTCCCCAAGGCTGGCTATGTGGGAGGAGAAGTATTAGGTACAGACACGTTGGAAATCAAAAATGATCTTAGCTGCACTGAATGGCCACACTCTGAGGTAGGGTGAAAAGCTGGCTGTGATGATAAAAACTTGTGTAATAAATGAAAAAAAAAAAAGGAGAGAAAGAGAGAAAAGTCCAAAACACACAAGATAATCTCAGCACCACACAACTGACTGGTCATAGTGTGAATGCCACAATCATCGCTTTCACAAAGTTAGAGAAACAGTGAAAAGCTATCCGACGAGCAGTTTAGGCCGAGTAAACTGGCCTCTTAACCCTCTTCCATTACTCTGTTCCTGTCTGCTGGGGCCGTCATCTCACTCGGCCCCCTGCCAGTACTGCGAGTTCTCACCAAAAATATAAGAGGGAGATGAGCAAAGAATCTTTTTTAAAAGGGGGCGGTGATTAAAAAAGCAGAAGCATAGCACGAAGTGTTATCAGTTTCATTGTCAGGGAATGTGAAAGAAAATAGAATGTCTCTCCACACCCAGAGAAAGGTCAGAGATCAGAGGCTTAGTTTTTTCACGCTGACATGATCGTCTAGGTGGCACAATTAAACTGAGCTCTGTGCAACACAACAGTTACAAGTCTTATCTTCTTTTTTGATGTGCTGTGAAGTTTTATCTCAAATGTCACATCTAGGGCCACAAAGCATGAAGTAGCTGAGAAAATTAAAAGGTAAAAATGACTTGCAAATATTTTTTGACCCACATCTGGAGACAGAACCAGACAGGAGGGTGGGGGCTATCAACAGTGAGGCAACCTGATCTGTCTGCTCTAAGTGACCACCGGCTGGCAGGGGCAACTGTGTTGGACACTCTAAACAAACGGGAGGCAGCAAGATATACACAGCTGAAACCAGGGCAGGCGGTGTGCAATATGACGATACTAGTAGTGAGTAAAATGTCTCTGCAATCTGCTGTTACAGAGAGATCAGTTGTGCTGTACTGCAGAGCATTTTCTATGGCTCATAAAGATGCATCGAAAATTATTTAGTCAGTAAATCCGTTTCGACACACCAGTAGACCAGTAATAGCGTGACACTGACACTCCTTACTTGCATATGACAAAAAAGCAGCAAGGAAGAGTTTTTCCCTATAAAAAATGTCACATTAGTAATACGGAGTTGGTTTAGTTTGCTAACACTGGCATAGCACAAACAAACTTAATTTGCAATGATAACATTGGCAAGTCAGATGGCAACACAACATATCTTTTTAACCATCACAAACCATGAGAACATCTGGAAGAGTATGAGATTTGTCATGGAGGATCCTTTGTGAGTGAAACAGCTACAACTAAACAGGCTAAAGGACCAACACAAACAACTCCAACCAAGGCGATTGAGAAAGGCACCATGTAGGACAGGATGAGTAAGTCCTGAGTAAGAGCTGACTGAAGCAGTGACATTTTATCTGATATGATACCCTTAAAACTGTGGAAAATAAGGGGTGGTCTGTGCTACAAAATACACAGCTGATGATTTTTATTTATTTATTTATTCTTAAACGACAGGTGATTTATGGTCTAGTTGCACTTTCGGAGCTTGTCTGAGTGCGAGCATTGATTTCATTAAAGACTGGACGCTATGCAGAGCCTGTCTGCAATCAACATTCTAGTGCCTCTCCAAAAATTGAATATCATGATTTTTCAGAGTTAATTACGAAAGTAAACATCTAATATATACTATACTCATTAAAAGTAAATGAAAATTTTTGAAGCATTTTACTACTTTAATTCTAATAATCATGGACAACAGCTAAAAAAAAAACCAAAAAAAAAAAACCCTCAAAATATTTGAATATTTCACTGAAACTGTATAAGGCATAGTCATCAAAATTTAAAAGGCTTAAAAAATTGACTTTACATGTAATGAATGTATAATATATTAGAGGGTATTAAAGAATCGCTTCAATTAAAGCACAAAAAAGGTCACTTTTTCAGGATAATAATCCATTAAATGCGGTTATCAAACATTTGTAACTAATATGTAAGAGGCAGAAAATTGTAGTAATAAACAATGAACTTTTATTGTCTGAAATGACCCAAGTGCACTTTAAAAGTAACTTTCACCGGTAATTTAATAATTACAAATCACCCTGTACATCTTTTCTGCATTGTCTTCCCTTAAACCAAAATTTTTTTTTTTTTTTTTATTTTAAATAAATCAGCCAATATTGATAACATGTATGCCAATACCAATATATCTGTTATCGGCCAATATTGTCCGACCAATATATCAGTCAGTCTCTAATATATACAGTATATATTAGTCTGGTTGCACTGTTGAATAACTTGCAATATAGTCTTAAAAAGCCAACATGAAAAAAAGAATCCTGATAAAATTGTGAATCGTGATCCTGTCTGAAAATACCTTGATATGATATGTTTTGGTTTTTTTTAATTTATCAGATTTCAACCGGTTAAAGTGTAACAGGAACACATTCCACCTTAAGACTGAGGTTTGTTATCAACGGTGACATGAGCAGGAAAAGAAAAAATAAGCAGGTAAGATGAGACATGCAAGTTGGTCACAGTTGGCTTTTCATATCGTATTCTGGGGGGGTGGGACTAAAACAGAGAAAGCCCTGAAAACAAAAGTCTACTCCACAGCAAACTGATATCTAAACAAGCAGGAAACTTATTAAACAGAAGAACATATCCAGTTTTGTTCCCCCTCTGGACAACAGGCATGGTAATTCTGTTTTTGAGCCTAAAAATGTGTTTGTTTCAGACAATCTGTGGCAGAATTCTACTATGATATTAAATCTCTTTTCCATCTAGTTATCAGGGGAACATAGATATTTGAATATGAGTGTCCATACATGCTAACAATATGACGCTTTTTTTTACCAATTAAATTACAAAAGCTCATACACTAAAAACAAAATGTCCTGAGATTTACAAAAATTAAATAATCTATGCAGTGCTTTCTCTATATTCATTTAGGAGCAGTGGGAGACCACCACAAAACTCAAAAAGCTATACCTATATTAAAAAAAAGCAAGCCTAATGTGTAGAAGCAGCCCTAAAATCATAATCAAGCAACCAAACATGTTTTATTGCTAAAAATACAATACAAAGAGGGACTGATGCAGAGCACCTGCAAGATATAAAGTAAAAATTAAAAAAAATTAACCCTACCAGAGCTACCCCTGCTTAAAACAACAATTACAAAGAAAATTGGGCCATGTCAGTGGGCAGGTAACCACATGGATTCTGACGCTTTTCAGTCGAGCCACGCTGCATGTATCAGGCACGGCCATGAAAGTGGCTGATCGTGCTGACATTAGTCATTAGTTTGATCTCTATTAATTTTCTGCTTGAGGAGAGAGGGCAAGCACAATGTCAACCTACAGACTTAGAGCAAGGATACTGCTTCAGGGAATCACTAAGTCGGTGTGAAAAGCTATGTGCAAGATCCAACTAGAAAAACTACACCAATGGCAATTCACATTCGCCTCTTGCTGAGACTGAATAGAAAGGCAGTGTACAGACTGCCAGCTATTCAAGCTTAGATGACATTTGAAGATGATGATGAACCTCAGAGTGCAAACATTTCCATGTTCAAAAGCAGCCCCCCTTTCAAACTAGACTAGCATGTCGTGTAAAATACTTAAAAGAGGTATTATATTGATCTATAAGAAGTCTGCCAGCAAAGCCTTGAATATGTTGATATGAACCCTGCTTCTTCAAGATCATAAAGTAGCTTCAGCCACTCACTTTTGACCCCCCAGTGACCTGTAAGTCTTAATTAGGTAGCTGCTGCTCCTGCTTCATCATTAGCTTACTGTAACGCCTGTGTATGAGCTGGAGAGGCAGGGGGAAATGCGATCTTGCAAATGGCAGGTGTGTGACTAGTTCAAAAAAGCTAAATAAACAGTGATCCAGCATTACTGAATAAATACATGTTGCAGCTGTGTAGCCCGTAAGCTCACCCCTGTATACATTACATGAAATAACACAGAGAAAGAGGAGTGGGTTCAGGTGCACTTTGATTCTATGTGCTTGTTTCTCAGACCTAATCTAACACACAGCAGAAGACAACACGTACTGAAAACACATTACACCCTGAAATTGAGTGTACAAGGAACAGCGATGGAAGAAATTAAAGACATGACTGGAGCTAAGACCATACCAGGTCCCCAGGATTGGGATCTGATGGCGGGGCAGGAGGTCAAGGCTCTGCTCTCCCTATTCTTTTATTTAAGAGCCATTCTGAACGACAAACGCATCAACCATTAAGAATTGAGTTGAGGCTCCCTGCCGGGGAAGTGAAGGACGTCAACACAAAGCTCCAGTGTCAGACCTCCACTCACCTAGCAGTGGACAAGAAGATCAAGGATCTGTCAGAGAGTGATCAGGAGGCATGAGCCAGATTCAATGACAGCAGCTGAAGCAGCAGTAAGCAAGAGAAGAGTCACAAAGCTGTCTATGCAGCCACAAGAAGAGACTCTCCGCCAAGAGGTGCAAAGTGTCAACAAAAAGAGCACAGGTCTCCAGGACAGCACGCTCCAACTCCACACCAAACCGTAAAATGAAAGGAGGATGATGACAGAAAAAAAGCAGAGCTTCAAGCAGATGGAGAGGAAAGTGCATGAGGAGCAGCCATTGAGACATGAATGTGAATAAGAGATGACAAGACTCAGAGGACACATAAAATTATTTTCCTATTTCTGACAGCTGAGTTACCACGAGTCTACCGACAGTGATAAAAGCAAAAAGGAGCTCATGAAAACAGTGAATGAGCTGCAGAAGAAAGAATTGGCAGAAATCAGGCTGCAGCTTGAGGAGAGAGTCTCTGAGGGCCAGAGGGTGAGTGACAAACCGAGAGCCGAAAAAAACAATCTTGAGCATCGGTTGGACGGGAAGGTGCTGCCGGACACAAATGTCCCCAAAGAAAAATGGAAAGTGAGTTGGACTCCAAACTGAGAGCACAGGTGGAGGCCAATCACGTGGTGGAGAAACAGTATGTCCTGATAGTCAGTAACCATAGAGTATGTGATCTCATGTGCACTGAAGTAAGCCAGCAGTACCACAAACAAAACACCGCACCAATAAATAGTACTATATTAGTAGGGCTGGGTAGGCTTGCAGTTTTTACAGTCAAGTCTATCTCTGTTTATACAACCTAAATACCAACTAGACAAGCTAGGAGCGTCCTGCTAGTTAGAAGTCGCCCCAGGAATCTATCTGCTTCCCTGGTGTGCTATGTTAGTGTCACTGGTGTTGAGAGTTGAGCATAAAACACTGATAATCTCCTCCAACCAGCATCCACAACTTTCATCAGTAACAAGTCGGTGATGGTTATGCTCGGTAACAATGTATTTAAGCACAACATTTTGATCTACTCTGTTTGCCCTTTTAGAGTTCCTGCATTACACTGTGTTTACTTCCTCTATGCGTTTCAAACTAAAATCGCTCCAGATTTTTCTGAAATACCTGAGGAGAAGACTACATACCAGCAGAAATAACGCAACAGGGAGTACTGGCAGACATGTTTGCTTAACTTGGTTTGGTTCCTTGACTAGTCTTGCCCTTATTATTCCTTTTTAAAGTGCGCACAAAGTATGCAATCATTCAGCTGCACTGTGTTGTAAACAGACATGCACAAAAACTAGGAAAAAGTACCTACATACTGCATATAAAACTTTGATCTACTTCACTTAAATGCTTATGTTTTTGGCCACTTCATACTTCCACTCCAGTCCACTCATTTTGGGTGCAAATGTTGTACTCTTTCATTGTACATAATTAAATATATACATTATTTTATCAGTAATTTTTTAAAGAAATTAAAAAGAACACAGAGAAAAGATGCTGATTATCATATTCCAGACTGGTCAGGATTGATCAACCCTTTGTACTGAGTACACGCACATAACTAGGTGTAATGTTTACATGTATCTGTACTGTTGGCACTTAATATCAGTTACTTTTCACACTCACTTTCACCAAAGTAAATTCTTTTAACATTTGGGTTTTTCCTACAACACAGATACAGAACAGCATAAACAGTGCATTTACAGAGGCGAAGCATAAATTCTTGTTCAGACACCAACTCTAAAGGCAAAGGTCGGAGCACTACTTGCTGAAAAGAGGATGTGAAAATCTTCCTTATAGCATCATGATACAAATGGGATGGATATCCAAAAGGTTCACTGTAAAAAAAAAAAAAAAAAGTATTTTAAGAAGAGCTGAATTCATTCTTATTAAATCAGAAAAGAAGATGTCATTTTTACAATAATTGTTGGCATTTGTAAAGCGTTTTCTTTCGTTTTAAGGTTTTCATTAAAAAAATGAAAGCATCCACAATACTATTCAAATGTGGACTCGGGGGGGGGACAACAGTGGGGAAAGCACAGTGACGGTGTGCAGAATGTCTTCTTCTATAAGCCCCTCCCTCTCTGGGGGGGAAAAAGCAGCCCTGCACACTGGCTCATAACTCAGCAGTTTATTTATAACATGGCACAGTGAGTATGGTCATGAGAAAATCACACACCTGTCCTTCAATACAGGACTACTGTGATGTGTGACCGACCAGCTGAGTACATACATTACACCGCTGCACGTCTGATAACCAACACCTGATTGCATGTCTGGCTCATAGGCTCATAGTCAAACTTCACTGCTCAATGCAGTCACTCTTGTCTAAAGAGAAACCTAAACCATGAAAAAGAATTTGAAAAAAAACAAAAAAACAGAAGGGCCGTGAGTAAAAAGGAGTTGGCCTATTCAGAGACAGATGAAAGTACTGTACCATGAGAGCTGAAAGGTGCGTTCAGCTTTCTCAGCTGAGCCTACGCTGGGCTGAGGTGAGCTGTGGGGGGATGGAAGGAAACGAGGGAGGGCTGAAGCAGGCTGGGTGACCTGGGCCTTTGTTGGCAGATGGTGGGAAGCGCCACCTTGGCCTATTGCTCTGAATGCTAAGCAGCGCTGCCATTGTCTGACGAGTGCAGCGACAGACGCATGCGCTGCGTGTTTCTCTGGCAACCAGAAACAGAACAACCCCCCCCCCCCGAGCACTGCACACATACATGCCTCACCACCGTGTTTTTCCTCAACCGCTGCGCATGTCAGGACTCCACAAAAGCTCACGCCAGCATACTATAGGAGAATTCCCATACAGCAGCAGCCCCGGCCAGACAGAGCGCAACATTCTCCTACACTCCTGACCTCAGATGTCTACAGAGAGTGAGAGGTCAGACAATGGCGACACTCAGGGTGTCGGTTTTCATAGATATGAAAATCTAATGTAGCGCAGTCTTTAATAGGGTCCATCAGATGGACCTTTGTTTATTACGCAGAAGTCCCAGTTCAAAGTGTAACAAACCACTCAATTGATGGAAAAAAAATGATCCTTTGTGTTAAATGCCAGCTCTTGAAAAAGTAATTATGTAATGCAAGAAAAAAGAAATAACAGTTTATCATAGTGTGTGCCTGGTTCCTGAGCTTTTCTGTTAAAACACCAGTCGTCATGTTCCATTTATTTATCTTGTTTTTTGTTTTTTTTTTAGAAAGTGGATCAAAAAATATCTTTCTGAACAGTTTCATGTACTGGCTTTTGTATAAATTAATAAAGTATTAAGTATTAGCGTTATTATTAGAGCCTAACTGATAAATCGGTTTCAGATTCAGATTCAGAATACTTTATTTATCCCCGGGGTAAATTGTTAAAATTGTTTGGCCAATAATATCAGCCAATATTGTCCCATCACAGATATATTGTATCAGCATATATTTTATCAATATCGGCAAATAATCAAAGAATTGGGTTTGAAATAACGCACTGCAGAAACAAATTGGGTGATTTGTATTAAATTTCCAGTGCAGGTTACGGATTCAGTGCACTGCTGTCATTTAAGTCGATAAAAGTTTGTTGTTAATTGGTAAAATATTCTGCCTCCGTTGAATATCTTTGGTAGGAATATTTGATAACCTCCTTCGAGGGTTCATTTGGAAATCTGTCTCTATCGGCCAATATCGAACATCTGAACTTTTTTACTGCCCGATGTCTGTATCGGCTCCAAAAATTTCACATCGGTCGGCCTCTAGTTATCATGGTTTCATTTAACATGAACGCGTGTCAACCTCAGAGTGTACAAAGTCTGGCAGATCACCTGTGATCCCAGACTGAGTTTCAGACTACAGTAACTCCATCTGCCTATGAGGTAGCCAGTTATTGTCCTGTATGCCACTCTCTGGATAATGACCAGGAACTCACGGGTCCTACATCCTTGGATTGATAGTCCTGACATTGTCAGAAGGTTTATAAACCCCCTTGATCTACATAAAGTGAGACGGATCACTTGAGTCGATGTTGAAGTTAGCTAACACCAATCCTTTTTACAAAGCCAAAAGATAAGCACAGCAATATATCTCCTTCATTTAGAGGGGCATATACATCCCTATCCCTTAAAAAAGGCCATCCATTGGGTAAACGGAGAGTGAGCAGTCCTGCACTCTCCTGGTAGGTAATTTGCCATCATACGGCTGGAAGTAGGTTAGCAAATTTAAAAGTCATTCCAACAGGCTGGAGAGTCACAAAAGGGCAGGGACCAGCAGATAAAGAGATTATCATCTCCGAGGTGTTTCATAAACTCACCGACAACTCCAGAGACATTTCTGTGACAAAGAAAAGGGTTTCATACCGTCACCTGCCATTAAGAGCTACTTACTGCCCCTCAAGGATGCCAGAAACACAGGGCGTGGGTGGCAGGAAATCGGGGTGAGACAGGGTGACTGTCAGATCACACAAAAACACACATGTTTCTGGAGACGTAAACATAATGTGGTGTGGTCACCATGCTGGGAATAAAACAGGTGGTGACATAACCAGCGTGGCCTCAGTCCACGGAAAGCAGGGCAGAGTGATACCGCTTGGCCTCTGTGTTGGATCAAAGGTGCAGGTATACTTTGGGACAATGACTGTGCAAGCCCACGGCAGGAAAGACACAGAGAAACAACCTTAAACATTTGGATCTACATTAGCGGCGCCATAGTTAACCATTTCATACCAGCTGGGAAGCGATTTCAGTCGCACGTGTCAGCTGAAAATTTAACCATTCCTACTCAGTTGACTGTCAGCATGGTCACAAAAATAGTTAAATCTGCTAATTTCTACAAGTTGTCACCCTCGGAGCTCGCCGGCCCGAGCAGTGACAGGCCCGCCGAGACACCCAGCAACACCCATCCAAACCCTGGCTGTTAGGTGACACGGGGAAAGGGGTGCAGTTCCAGCAGAGTGGGCCCTGTAAGGGGTAGCATTAGCCCCATTATTAAGCCACAAGTCATCACCCTAAAATGGATTACACACGCCGACTTGTGCACTTGCTAGCGGCGGAAGATATATCCTTACTTTAGCTGGCTTGTACAGTAACGAGGCTAACGCACCTTGCTAGCCAACAACGATAACTGAACAAAGCCGGTAAGCGGTGTGCAAAGCCTCGGAGCTTGCCGGTACATGAAATGTCCCATTACAAATTCACGCCGACATAGTTATCTTCAATACATAATACTAATGTGTTAACATGACGGATATATTAGACGCTAAATGTAAGTAGAGCGGGCAGCGTAGCGAGAACTCCCCCAAAAACAAGCAGCCAACCCCGTTAGCTTTGACAACCGGCTTGATGAGCTAATGTTAGCGTACTTAGCTAGCTAATTGTGCCCTCCCCTCCCAGCTCCCCTCTAAACGAAACCATCATCCCCGCGTCAAACCGACAAAACTGCCGATAAAAATAAACTGGCAACGTGTGTCAGTGTCACAGCGAAGAGAAAAGCGCGTAAAAAACAAACAAAAAAAAAAACACAAGGCATGTCTGTGTTACCCAAGTGAAAGGATACTGAGGTGGTACAGCGCCGGGCTGGGGAGCTGTTGGGGCTCCCGGAGACAGAGACACGGGGGTCAGGGTAGCCCGCAGTTGGCTCGACGGAGAGGGGCCACTTCCAGGTCCGCTAACAGCGACAGCGGCGGGTTTGGAGACCACTTTCGGTGGCAGACTCATGGCAGAAAAATCAATACTTAAAAGCAATATCCTAATAAATACCGATACAAAAAATGCCTAGCTTGCATGCATTCAGCAAGCGTAGCAGAATCTTGAAGCAGGCCCCGAATCCCTTCAACGAACTGGGGTAACGAAGCTCGAATAGCAACACAAACGTCTTTTTTTTTCATGGAAAGTCGCTGTTCGGATGAGCGGTGCTATTCATGGGGACGGTGGGAGGTTTAGCCTCCCCTGCCCGTCCTGATCCTCTGCGGATCCGGCTCGGTTCGCTTCTTCCAAAGTACGATGTCGCCACGATCTTCAGCCTCCCTCCGCGATCTAACGTTTCTTCCCGACAAGTGTGTTTTCTATCATTTTTTTCCTCACAGAGATGAGAGACTTCGCCAACATGGCGTTGCGGCCGCTTCCAGCAGTCCGGGCAGGACAGATGATTCGGCAATTCTCGGCCAGTTACGGCTTCGCTCGGCTAATCAACTAACGTACTAGCAGCAAGCAGGGTTTACAGCGCATGGCTCGCGTTTTTACTTGTCTCAAATACACACTTTAGTCTTTTAAATTTGCCACAACGCAATCCTCAATTTAATTGTTTTAAATTTCAATTTTTTTTTTCGCTAGTGCACGTTTATAAAAAGTAACTGATACCGACTTATAAAGTAAAAATATTAAAATCTTATTTATTGCATGAAGTTGCACGACCATTTCTAGCAATATGAGTTTCAGAATGACCATGAAAGCTCAGTGTAAACTAATTCATGGTCTGTATTCTGCAGTCACGCACCAGCTGTATAACTGTAACATGAAGTTGTGTGTTATTAGCGCCACCTACCGTTCGTTTCTCTATATCGCATTTGAGGGTTTGTAAATAAATTCCCATCAAATTGGGTGGGATTCGTTTAACCCTGTAATCAAGTCAAATGTTTCTGTACAACAAAATATGTGCCTTAATTCAGGAAAATAGACATTTACGGACAGAGGACAATAAATGTTTTAAGATTGGTTTTACTATACAAAATAATTTGCGACAAACTCTTAAAAAAACATGTATGGCACATCATTGCTTAGCCTCTACGACTAAGTTGTAAATGAAAAAAAATGTAGGGATGATTTACATTAATGCATCAAATTTCTTAATTTCTTCATTCTTATTCTTCATTGTAACGGTCTTCCTCTGCAAAAATGAAAGGCCACTACTGAGACAGTGTTATTTTGACACCAGGTTGAAAAAATACTTTGTTCTTAAATGCAAATATCATGTCATTATCTTTATAAAATGTAACAATGATTTTGCACAAAGTTTCTGACACATTGCAATGGTTCAACAGCTGCTGTAGTATGAAAACATACACATCATTTTTTTAAAAACAGCTTTTAAACATAGTATTGTATATGACCCAATATATAATTTTCGCCTCAAATCAAGTTAAAAATGATACCTGTTTCACTTACATTAAGTATAAACATCTGCAGCCATAAATAACATACAATTTAAGTAAACGGGAGCAGATCCAAGCACAGTGAATAGTTACAAGAAAAATACACGTCACTTTTCTTTATCACTTCAGGTGACAAACAGGCAGATTACAAAATCATAGTGGTTCCCACAATTTCTTTTGTAACCAATTTGTCGGTTTTCCAGTGTTCGAAAGGCCATTTATAGCTACATTTAACTTCATAAGTTGGGGAAAGCTGTTTGATAAAACAAGTCCTTGTGGAGAAGCAGTGAAGATTACAACCCTCCATTTAAACAGCCCCATTTTGTCCTGATACGGAGTCAGGAAAGCATTAAGTGACAAGACAGCAGGAGTTTTCAGTGGTTCTCTTGTTCTCCGTTCAGAGAGGCACTGTCACTATTTCACACTATTTTCACTACTGTCCATTTTAACCCTGCGCTGACAAACAGCACCGATCATCACCAAAGCTCACACTTGTGTTTTGGGTTCATGGGAGCATCTGCCTTGCAGCCAAAGTGCTTTGAAAATTCGTGTGAATTGGAGATGGTGCCGATGACGCGGAATCTGGATGGACTGTGAGGATCTGTGATGACACCCTCATGTGAGCTTTCTGGCGTCCTGACAGAGCACCATACCTGCATGGAATCATAAAGGATAAATAAACACACAGAGAATTCTGTCTTTCTTCATCGTTTTTCAAAATTTATTGGAAATGATTAAGAATTATTAAAGAGATTTTTAGAAAATGGCCCGTATTTATTCATTCATCACTTATCAGTAAAGCTCTTTTAAGTGTTAAAATTGTGCTATTTTTCTTGGTCCTTGACTGATGTTTGTGCTTCACCGCGTAGAACGATCTATGCACCGATTTGAGACACTCTTTTGTCTCCTGAATCTGAATTTAACATTTTTCTAGAAGCAAGCACTAAAGTTTGTAACCAACAACAACAACCCAGTATGCAACACATACAAGTAAGATGTGAAGCTTTCAGTGTGGATACGCTGAGACTGGACTTTACGAAGCAGCAGGAGACATCTTGTAAGCATTTACCATTCCAATAAACAATAATGCACAAATAAAGCGTATGGATCAACAAGAAGAGTGTATATTCCATTGTGAAAATTCTAAAGGCGTCTGAACATTTTTTTTTTGAAAATTAAACCAAATAATTATTAATGACATTTTTTCATAAGCAATCAAGCACAAACATGCAAATGTAACATTGGTGATACAAACCTGAGCAAATCCTACAAAAAACAGCTGATAGTGCGTCATTCCCAGTGCAGGCAGAGTGGCCTCTTCACCGTTCTTTCTGATCCAGTTCACGTAAGCCTTTCGAAGAGACAGATGGTCATGTTACGCACACACACACTTGCTCGAGTAGAAGTGTACAGTGATTTGGGGCCAAGGGAAATGGAAGATCCACAGTGGTGTTTTTCTTCTCCAGTTAACATTTAGCATGACACGCAAGCCGCCTTGACTCTCATACGATTTGCTCATCTGCCTCCAAGTTATGACCTTTGATTACATGGAAAGAATGCGTGCATGGGAAGAAGTAAGCAGAAGCCACTTGTAACCACCTGTTGCATTTCCAGACTTCACTGTAGACCAACCAAGCTGCTTTTTCCAATACAGATTAAAGGACGTGGCCCACAACAACTTCACAAAATACACTAAAGCAGGGGATTAATGTCAGATGTGCGTGATAGTTTCTGACCTTGCAAACACGCAATCTCACAGGCGTTGCTTTCGGAAACAAGAGCCCAGCAGTGGGCTGAACTTTCCATAATAATCTAAACGCTTTCTTGCGCCAGACTTTACTTGTTTTGTTTAGATGAACGGCACAGAGCCATTTCTCATCATAGAGTAACCACACATGGAAAACTTTTAAAGTTACTTATGCTTCCTATGTGACATCAGACCTTGTAGGCAGCTTTGAGTCCACCATTGTCAGCGATGTTCTCGCCCAGTGTGTGTCTTCCATTCAGAGGCTCCTTGTTGATGCTGTAGTTCCCATACTGCTCCACCATGCACTGGGTCTGCTTCTTAAAGGCCTCCACTGAGGAGTTCTTCCACCAGGGTCGCAGATTCCCGTCCTTATCGTATTCCCTCCCTTTGAAGGAAAGTGCGACATGCTTCTGTGTGCTCTTCCATCTTCAAGACATTTCAGAAGGAACATCCACTGACATGCAATTTGCTTCAAATAGAAAACTTTTTACCAACCTTGGTCATCAAAGGCGTGCGTGAATTCGTGTCCCATGACTACACCAATTCCACCAAAATTAAGAGCTCTGAAAAAACATTAAGAAGTCATTTTGAAAATGTACATGGAACCTTTACAAGTTTTTAACATTTGAGCTTGTTTCCCAAGAGTTGGTTAAATCAATATTTGACATCTTGGGGAAAAATCTGTTCATTTAATCTGAAGATGGAGACATTAAGCAGACGCTGGAAACAACAAAATCCATCCGCCAGCACCTCTTAAACCCTCTTGTATCCCTCTTGTTTAATATGAATCAAAAGATATTTTTAGAGCTTTTTAGAGTTTTTTAGAGAACTTAAAGTAAACGTGTTATCGCTGTCACTTGAGAGCTGCCCAACTCTGGTTTGTTCAAATCTAATCACACAGAAATGTTGAACTAGAATCACCTCTCACATTTCTGTCCCTTCGTGCACCACTAAACGTGTCACGTTGACAATCACCTGAAACTCAACATCATCAAAACCAGAGACCTTGTGGTTGACTACATTGCTTTAAAAAATGGATGCTGCAGCAAAGAGGCTACAAATTGTAAAACACAAATGTTTTAAAGACATCTTCAACTGAGCAGCAAAGAAGATCGGCACAGTTTCAAGGTGGATCACTCAAGATTAGTGTCATCACCAAAGTTATGGTGCTAAAGACTTTGACCTTTCACCAACAAAACCTAATCAGGTCATCTATACAACCCTGATTCTTGTATGCTATCAGAATTTTTTTGTCCATATACCATGATATTGATACTCTAACAATACAGTAAAGATGTAGGCTTTGACAAAACATTGTGTGAATTTGGTAAAGGCAAATACTAAAGCAGGTAGAACATGGTAACAACAGGAAATTACATCATTTTACTACAATGTAGTGTTTAAAACCAGGAAAAGACAATATATAGTGCTATCCAAAATCTCTGATGTTGTCTATTCTCATAACACAATAAAGACACACTGTATATCGTTTATATTGCCCAGACTAAACTGTCTTTATGGGTTCATGAAAACACAATTTTTTATTTCTGGATGAGCAAAAAGTCGCTTCCTTTTTTTTTTGATTTGTCTATCATTATAAGTCCTTTAAACATGACTGGGTAATGTACAAGACCTACGTAGGCCATGAACGACTATAGAAGGGAGCCTGAAGAATTCCTGCCGGCAGGACCATGTCATTCTTGGTGGGGTTGTAATACGCGTTCACGGTTGGAGGGGTCATGCTCCACCTGCAAAAACAATTGGAACCAAGAGTCACTATATGAGGCTGAGATCAAGGTCCTGACAAACTCATAGCATCCATTCTGTCCCACTCTGCTGTGCCGGGCAGATTTCAGATCATTTTAGAAAGCATGCCAAAAGTGATAAACCCCTCCCCCACCAGCAGCGTAATTAGAGACAAGGATCAGTTGAGCAGACAGGAGTTGGTTGCCTGGGAATATTTATGTATGGCGGCAGTACTCTGCTGAGTCAGGATAACGGCAGTGCGTCCCTGTTATGTGGGTGGTAGGGAGGAAGCAGCAACTCACTGTTTTTTGTAGGGAGTTTTCCTCAGCTGGTCTGCAGTCACTCGGGCTGAGAAGTTGTAGTACTGCATGACGTTTTGGAAGTAGAGTTCTGACACCACCTCAAACTACGAGAGGGAGAGAGATCGTGTCAGTGATTTTTAGTGAGGAAAGGAGACGTTTGATTGGACAGAAGGGTTGGGAGATGTAATGCAGTCCCACATTTACCTACATCATTGAACACTTTGTCCAGGCTTGTCGTGTTCATGATGAAGTCTGGATATCCCACCATGTTGTATATTGCATCTGCCTGTGATTTAAAAAAAAAAAAAATACTGTAAAAATTCTGTTTTCACACCAGGTGGCAGTGCAGCGTTTCTCAGCCACTTCGGCAAACGTTGCCATAGGACTTCATTTCAAATACCTGACTATTTCTGTGAATGAAAACTTTCTCCCACCTTTTCCTTTGCAGCTTTTTTCGTTTCTGAGTCCATCCAGCTCACGTACTTTAGATTATCCTTGAACGCCCATTTAATTTCTGTTACCATTTCTTCAACCTGAAGCACAGACACAAGTCAGAGGAACATCATCTCACACAGCGGGAGCAGCTGTATTACGAGCGGTGCTCACCATGGCCTTGCTGTCCTCGGCAAAGGTGTCTTTGACAAACATGGCTCCGAGAGCAAAGCCCAGGGCGCTGTCTGTGTCCCCGACACACAGCTTCCAGCGTGGAGTGCAGGTCTGCAGCGTAAGAACACATTGAGACATGTTACAGGAAAACGCAGCTTCACATGTTGTTACTTTGGTAGATAACATCAGCATCCTTGTACTTGTTTGCCTCATTTGTCTGATTCGAATTAGTCACTTCCTGCGTTTCCAAGAATGAACGTGACTAACCTAACAAGAAGAACATGTGTAAGTGCAGGGAAAACTGGTAGAGACAATTGCTAATAGACCACTATTTCAATTTCAAAAAAAATAAAAAAATAATAATAATAATAATCTGTACCAGCTCATAACCCAGTGCATGCCGGGGCAGGTGTCAATGCCCCGCAACTCTGAATGGATTGGATGGATTCTACCCTGTAAGTGCTAGAGGGGACATTTTTTCCCTCCCACTTTCCATTCATTCCATTTCTAAAATAGCTATATTGCATAATTGGATTGTTTCGATGCCAGACTTCTAAATATACAAAATTCTATTTATTATTTATTTTCCAACAGACCACACTGAAGTAAACGACAGAGTCAATAGGAGTTATTGCAAATCAACACAAACAGATGGGGAGAGAAAATGGTTGAGGTCTTCCTGTGAGCACTGAGCTCATTGTTTTTTGAGCTGAAGCTGGACTTTTATATCTCTACGAGACAAAGGGTTCTCTCTTTGTCCAATTTGTAGTCACAAATGAAAGAATGCCAACTGGCCAACCATTGAACAATTTTGACACTGCTTTGGGCTGCATTTACCCAGAAGACTGTGAAATGTATAGGTTTATAAATATTGTGACACAACATGGTCTTGTGGTGCATGCAAAAAGCAAAAAGCTCTGACCGATCATAGTGGATACGCTTGTTTGTTTTCAATTTTTCTGATCAAAATTATTTTCTCGTCACTATTTCTAGGATTTGGCTGGAAATTTGGTTGTTATTATTATAAGTTATTGTCAGATGAGAGGATCAATAAGGAAAAATGGAGCAGACTTTAAAAGAAGATAAGGAGGAAATGAGATCAGAGTGAGGAAATGAGGAGAGTTCTGAAAGCTGTAAATCCATGAACACAGATGGAAAAAGCGACAGCAGCAACTTCACAAGAAAGAAAAAAAACAGACACAAGGTTTTGGTCTGTTTTTGCAGCTTGAAGGTCGAGGGAACAGGATCTCGCTCAGATAGGGACTGGAGATCACTGGAGCTGTAGACATCCTCAGTTACTGCTATGACTCTGAGGATGTCTACAGGATGAGGGAAGTAACAATAAAATAATAATGACGCAGGAAAAAGGATAAATTAGAAAATGGAATTACAACTACAAGAAAAGAAAGATTTTTCCTGAAGCTCTCCTCAACACATGAAATTCCAAATATCAAAGAGTTTATTCTCTAAATTTAGGGAACCTGGCACTTTAGCCTCATTTACTCATTAAGTTTTTTCCCAGTAAATACTTAACATGCAGTTCATTAACCTGACTAGTCTTAAACCCACCTTTGTATGCAACTCATTGAACAAATAGAATATTTTTAAATTCATACTGGGATATATGTACTATTTTGGTTTAAACAGTTTTTTGTTATTGTATTTTTGGTTGAAGCATTTTTACAAACACACAAATCTGTATGTTAGCATTGCCGATGTTCCACTCAGTGTGTGCCTTTCACAAAAAATTTACTTTTCACTTCCAGTTCATTGCACTTTTAGTTGTAGTGTAATTACTGTTCCGACATAAGGACATAATGGATGAAATAACATTTCCCCTGACATATCGTTACTTGCGCTGAGTCTTGTTTGATGCCTGAAACCTCAGGCAAAGTAGCAGATTTTAAGCAGATTTCCTTTTTGAATCCCAATTAAGGATTAGGAAGTTTAAGAAATCAAGCACTGAGGGATAATTTACAGTTCTTATCAGACTAAAGGAAACATTCTGTCTGGTGCCTCCTTCCATGGATCTGTATTCAGTCATAATTAATCTGTTGGACACAAGAACAAAAGGGTCAAGGGTAAAGCTCTTTAAACCCAGCTGTTTGGCTTTGGGACATCTGTTAATATATACTGGCCTTCTAAAAAAAAAAAAGGCCAAATGCAGTAACAGTGATAGGGCTTTCTAACTCTTAGAGTAGACGTGGACTAGGCTAGGCAAAAATCCATCGGAATCTGAGTATGTTGCTGGTTTTTAATTTTTATCACAGTGGTGCAGTGGTTAGCACTGTCGTCTCACAGCAAAAAGGTCCTGGGTTCGATTCCCGGGTCAGGGCGTTTCTATGCGGAGTTTGCATGTTCTCCCTGTGCCTGCGTGGGTTCTCTCCGGGTACTCCGGCTTCCTCCCACAGTCCAAAAACATGCAAACTGGGGGTTAGGTTAATTGGTCGCTCTAAATTGCCTGTAGGTGTGAATGTGAGTGTGGATGGTTTGTCCAGGGTGTAGCCCCCCCACCTCCCCCCCGCGACCCCTAACAGGATAAGCAGTAGAAAATGGATGGATGAAGTCCAACCTCTGTGAGTGCTGAGTTTCATCTCTCACCTTCTTGGTGCCGTACATGACCTCCAGGAAGCGCTGCTCAGCATCCTGAAACCTTTGGTCTAAAATGGACACCATCTTCCTCACCACCTTCATTATCATATAGTTGTTGAGGAGACTGAAAGTGAGATAGACAGTTAGGTACCTTTAATACTTAAAGCATTACATATGACTCAGGGTCATATGGATCATGGATCACTCAGGATAAATACTTCAAAAGTCGATCTCACACATTTAGTTTGATGTATTTTACAGCACCATAATTATAAACCAGAATGAACAAACATACAAAATATAAGACCTGCGCGTTAAAATGGAAGAGTGTATTTGACCTTTTATTTGTTTTGCTGACGAGGTCAGAAACTTCCTGAAGGTATTCTTTTGCATAAACAACCACCGGCTCTGACTCATTGAGGGGCACAGGAGCAAACACTGCTGTGAGGTATGGCATCCAGTCCACTGCAGGAACCAGGGTCTGCAAAGCACACACACGTGAACAAACACCGAGACACTGAGGTTAAACGTTCCCCACCCTGTAGATGTAGAGTTATGTTACATTCTCACAAAGTATAGCATTTCACTTTCTTTCAAACAGCGCAGAGGAATCCTAATGTTTATAAAATGATTATCTTCTCTGCTGTTGTTTTAGTTTTAGCAGCTCAAACAGGGAGACACCTACCGTCAGATCCTTGGCCTCCATCTTGTGGTAGATGAGCTCCTCATCTCGCCTCTCCTCCTGGGGGATGGTTATGTTGGCCAGGGTAGTTTCAAAGTCCACAATCTCCCCCATCAGTGTCCGAGACGTCTCCTGAGAGCCACCCAGGAGAACCCCCAACTCCACCAGGAAGTTGAGATACGCCGTCAGATACTGCGGAGTCCAAATAAACCACAGTGAGGTGGAGATGAGGGGAGTTGGGGACAAAATGGGGGGGTGGTTGCATAACAAAAATTCAATTTAGAATGTAATCCTTAATGAGGCAAAAACAAGCCACTTTCCCCTGAAGCTGACATGTTTCCATCTTCTATATTGCTTCTATATTGCTTTACTTTATGGGGAAAAGTGCAACATGCCTGTGGGTGTTTTCTTAACTGTCTCCCAAGGAGGGATATTTTTTTCTTATTCTTAAAATTCCAGAACATGAGTTGATAATCTGACATGAGCTTTTATTTCCTTTACTTTTACTGTTGACCGTTCTGCGTTGAGCAGTCGACGACTGGAAAGCCGTGTGATGCTGTCAACAGTACCTTTTCATTTGCTGTTTTGTTGAGGTAGTAATCCCGCGAAGGCAGTCCCAGGCTGGACTGATCCACCTGGCGACGGGAGAAACATTCTTTGACTTCCAGCTCATCGTCAACATCCAGCGCTCGCAAACAGCCATATGTTTTCATTCCTGCGGTGCCAGCATGCAGGCTTACAGCAGAGGCCGGCCAAAAGATACTATCGGGGTTATTTGTTATGGTCTCATGGCAGCCCACAAAGGAAAGACCTCTCATGTCAAACTGTGAGTGTGAAACCACTGTGATAACAAGGGGGCCTGTGCCCACAATATTAAGAGAGATAAAAATCTGTCTCATGAGACCGCTTCTGTTTCAAAGTTAAAGTTTCATAGAGATCATGTAATTGCTGATCTATGTGAAACATGAAAGTTGGCCTGTCTTACCTGGATGATGTTGCTGTTAGAGTTTTTGGAGTCAGTGCTGACAAACACGGAGAAGAAAGGTGAGGTGCGGTAGTTGGCTGACACCATGCGCAAAACTTCCTGGAAGTTGTCCTTGTCCCAGTCTCCAGTCAAGGCCCATCCTCCTATCTGAAACAGCGTTTAGGTAAACAATTTGAAACAGCTCGAGGCAAGGAAATCTTCTGAAAGACAGAAACGGTGAGAGGGTCTGATCAATTAAATTCAGAAGCATACTTTGCTGATCAGCTCCTGTAGTGGTTTTGCTCCCAATTCCTCGATCTTGGCCTCATTCATGCAGGCCTGATAATATCGCTGGGCCTTTTCCTCAGCTCCACTCAGACCTTTCATTGTTGTGTTTTCTGAAGATTTCAGACATATAAACTGCATATCAGTTCTGAAAAATGAAACATTGTGCCTTAGTTTGGCATAAAGGCAGGTGGGGAGGGGAGCCTTACCTAATAAATGCTTCATGACAAGCATGTTGTGCTCCCACAGGTTGCTGAAAGTTCCCCATCGGGACTTGCCCTCGGGGAGGGGGTTGTTCTTCATCCACCCACCACAGGCAAACTTGTAGAAGTCATTGCAAGGGTCCACGGATTGATCCAGGCCTCCTATGACCATGCCTGCCACTGTGATGCATGGCTCTGTCAGACACAGGCCAGGGTGAGCTGGAGGAGAAAAGACAGAACATGTCCTTAAAACGCTTCAGCCCTGTAAGGCAGGAAACACCGTCTCTGACAAATGTTTTGGAGGATCAGAGCGGATCATCTGAAAATATTTCATGGGAGGACAGCCAAATGCACATCTGGATACTATTATTTTATAAAACCAAGGTATACAACCTGGAGGGATTATTTCTCTTCATCACAAGCCGAATGGCGCAGAAGTGGACTGATAATGGTTGAGGATTCCTCATCTGGACATTTTAAAACTAAAGTTTAAATCACTCACTTTCCTCTAAAAAGGAATATTTAGGTGGTTAGTAGGTACATTGTTGTTATTAACTAAATGTATTTACTTTTCCCTGGGTTCTCAGTGGCTTGAGTTCTCTAACATACTGTTAAAGAGGGGATTAGAGCAGCAGCGCACAAGCTTCTGTCTGCTCTTGGTTATTTTTCTTAAGTCTAAACACAAAAAGTTGTTTAACAGGAAGAGCTCTCAAAAGCTAAAGAATGCGTTTAGAGGAGTGCTACGACAATTCCAGGGGATAAGATGCCTGATACGCGACTTACCACGATTGACTTTCACCATCTCTCCATATAAGGTATCAGACTGAGATGGAGCCAAAGTTACGAGCAGTGATGAGGTTAGTGCCCCTTGGAGAATTCATCTTTGTTCCTTTTATTATTTCATAGTGTGATCTGACATGTGGGTCTGAATGGGAGGAAGTGGCATTACGTTTCCCATGGTCAGTCTGAGGAAACAAACGCAGATGAGAGGCCGCCTGGATGTGATGGTAGATCCACATGTACTTTTTCCGTCATGAGGGACAGATTAACAGCTGTTTAAAGGCAGATTACTTGGAGGTGGGGCTTCGTTTAAAAAAGAAAACATTTACTGTATCAAATTGCACGTCCCGTTGGATAGTTTGGTTATAGATATGAAGTGATACTTGAACATTGAGAGTGAAAAGGTTGCATGTCACAGGCTCTGACTTGGACACTCCCTAACAATTTCACTTCCTATTAATGTACATTTACATCTTGACTATGGTTAATACAAGTAAAAAAGGTTGGAAAACAATTTTTCCACCTTTACTCCAAAGATGGCCACAAGAATGGTTAATTAAATAAATAAATGTAAATATTACTCTGATAATGATTAAGGCAAGATGAACGTGGTTGATTTTTTTGTCAATTTTTTTTCTTTCAGCATTAAAAGTTTTGCATTTGGGAAAATATGTTTTCCTGTTGAGAATTAATTGAGAAAATTGACACCACTCATAACCATACGTTAAATGCCTGACAGCTGGGTAGCTTATCGTGAAGAATGTAAGTATACAGGTACATTATCCTCTGTAAAACACCAAATTATCATTTCATATTTATATATCTTCTCTGTTTCGTTCCAATTGTAGTATATGTGCTACCAAAGTAACACAGTAATATATGCCTGCGTGTGTTCTCTCCGGTTACTCCGGCTTCCTCCCACATGCAAAAAACATGCAAACTGGGGGTTAGTAGGTTAATTGGTCACTCTAAATTGCTCGTAGGTTTGATTGTGAGTGTGGATGGCTGTTTGTCTCGATATGTCAGCCCTGCAATGAACTGGCGACTTGTCCAGGGTGACCCCGCCTGCGCCCGAAGATGCTGAGATAGGCCCCAGCCCCCCCCCGCGACCCCTAACAGGATAAGCGGTAGAAAATGGATGGATATTTATAAAAAATTTTTTACAAGCATTACACAAATTACATATATTGATTAATTATTAACTATTACAATTACTAATAGAAATTAACTAATGTCATGAGTTTTAGAGCTGCTGGTGTGTGGATTTTCTTAACGTTAGTATGATACTAAGCTGGAACAATTACTGTGACGGATGGATATTAGGGGGCTACCAGTCAACTGAAGCTCATCAAAAAAAGAACAAATTTGTAATTTTCCACAACCGATTGCTCAGCCCTTTCTCCGATTTGTTTAATTTTTAATTTTTGGAATTATTTTTATTCTGGAAAGGGCATTTTGGATTTGATAACATATTAAAAATCTTGACAATAAAGTGGCTGCAACAGCGAACGAGTGTGGTGTCTTTTTATTTCAGCACACGGTGAAATTCAAATGAGACATTGGAACTCACTCTGTTTGTAGAGGACCCCAGTGGTGATGAGACATATGAACAAGCCCACAGACACTACACACAGTGATAATAAAAGCCTTCTCTCTCTCTGTGTTGAGTCTGGCCAACATTTGGAACCACGGCTACGCAGAAGAGTCACCTGCAAACACACAGAAAACAAAATTCAACATTTAAAGAGTCTCATTTAATTTATTGAGTCAATTCTGAAAATTTACATTTAAAATAGTTTAATATTTGCTTGTGGACACATAATCGTGCAACACTTCCTAAAAATAATCACTATTGAGGCGCCAGTAGTACAGCATGGAAAATGTCGTCTGTAGTCAAACAGTTTCTCAGGGGTTTGATGACAGGATTGGTTTCAAAGTACAATGGCTTTTCTATTACACTGCTTTTTCCACCCTCCAACTCGGAAAAGGTTAAGCATTCTTCTATTGTTCCCGTACTTCTAGATTAACATTCATTTACAAATATCACTTCTTGTGCCCAAGATTGAGACATGACACAGAAAGGGTACCTAATCATATCTGCTGTTTTTGAGATTCATCTGTGAATAAAGAGGAAGTCAACACCAATGATAACAAACAGATATCCAAGTATCCAGTTTATAGATAATCAGTTTCTTGAAAAAAAAAAAAAAAAAAGACTTTATGGCTTCCAACATGACAGAATATATAAGTTCATAAAGCAACAAAGTTTTATCTCTGCGATGCAGGATATGTTTTTTCCTGTCTGCTGGTTGGTTAGTTAGTTATCAGGATTATGGAGGATTATTAAAAAAAAAACTACTGGATGGTTTTCAACAAAACTGGGGAAATGAAACTAAAACTGGGGTATTGGCCAAGGAAGAGATGATTCAATTTTGGTACGGATCTGGATAAAGGGGCATGAATTTTAATTTAAGGGGACTTTGTCAGGCTTTTGCAGAGGCATGCACTCTACTGTTGGCCATTCTAGTTTAATCAATGAGTTACACAATGGATTTTAAATTAGCTCTATAACTTCTAGTAGTGAATTACTTGGTGAAGGAAGCCAAGGATTGAATTCCTACAGGTGTTATTCCAAAGGTCTTTCAAAAGGCACATTTAGCAGAATATCTCTAAAAGAAATGAATGCCAGATCTTGGACCTCACATACTGTCTATCCTGTGGAAGTCAATTAGCCTTGAAGTGTGCGTTTAGGGAACCTATTTACTGCTATTGGCTTAGATTTAATTGTAACAGTCAAACTTAATGAGGCTTAATCGAATGCCAAAGCCACAGCGGTTTTATAATTCCAAGAGCCCGGGGTGTCGGCCTCGATGGACTGTGTGCAATTGAAAGAATCCCACAGCCAAGCTTGAGCTCTGCAGTTTATTGCAGTTCCTCAAAACCACACCCTTCAAATCACAGAAAAAAATTATCATGCTAAAGTCTTGGATCCCCCACAAGTGAAAAAATATATACATTATATATATATATTGTATATAAAACCTTGCAAAAATGGGTTTAACTACAAAGTTAAAGCACGATGTTTAATGTTTATTTTGGTAGGGACAAGTATAATATATTATAAACTAATGCTACATCACAGCGAAGGCTAGTTCACAATGGCCGTCTGTGTTTGTAAGATGTGTGCATGATGCACTGTAATGTGAGACACCATTGCTTTATAATTAAGGAATAATTAATAGACTCTTCTCTGCCATTGCTGACAAAGTTACGCACAGTTCTAGTGAAATGAGATTTCGACAGGCTGTTGCTTTGATTCTGTAAAAAAAAGAAAATAAAAGCCACACCATGAGACTAATTTCATGGCCCTTTTAACTGTCTAAATGTAACTAAAATAAATGGGCAAAGTGTAAAATCTGGTTCGGGAACACAAATGCAAAAATTAAAAATAAAACTGAGTATGTTAAAAGAAAATTAGGTTTTACTTATACAAGTTTCTGGAGAAAGCTCATCATCATCCCATAGATCGTTCTTTCTTTAAATATATCTGTTCTCCAGGACAGCAGGATCTTACTACTGTATTAGTAAGCAGTAAAGTAATACTGCAGTTTTGTGTTTAGCACGCTGCTGGCTGTCTAATATTATGGAGGCTTTATGAAATGGTGTCTTCCAAACAGAGTGATAATACTGTTTAACAGGCTCTTACCAACACGTGAACACTTTCCAGACAATAAATCACGTAGCACTGAAAATACAACCTTTAAAAACAAGTTACTGCAAAACACTTGAACTGGTTCATCATGAGTTGAGCTGGTTTTCATGAGCAGTTAAATCGCTCCAAAACCGCTCCCACTGTTGCACAAAATTACAGGATGTACAACTATAATCACGGCTTGCATTTTTCTGAAAATTAAGATTTTTAAACAATGGCGGTGTTATTTATACATACAGAGCGAAACCCTACAAGGCATACACATTCCTCCAATGTACTGTACAATTATAGCATGCTGGCAGTAATCCATTAGTTTATTTTTAGCACAGGGTGTAGTATGTTTACCTGCATAGGTGACGATGGGTAGATGTCGTCACCGGTGGAGTCCACCAGGTCCTCCTCATCCAGTGTGGCTCGCTTATACAATGACATCTGAAAAGTTAGATTCAGAAACGACTCTCTCAGTGCTTCCATGTTCCTTCTAGTGCCTCTCCTCTCCCACACATGTGTACGAGTGTGTGAGAGCGTGTGCTCGCAAGTGATGTCTATGACTCGACGGTCTGTGAGGATTCAGGGTCGGGTTTCTCCCTGAGATCCATCAAGATGTATCTTGTCTGTCTTGTTTCGAGTTCCTCCACTGAAACGCAGTGTCATTCCTCTCGTCTTAGAAGCATTGTTCCGCTCCCTTCAACCCCAACAAAACCTGTCCCAGCCCCCATGGCGTATGACAAAACAACCCCAGGGGGAAAGTGTGAAAACAGCCACAAAAAAACCCCAAAACAATAACAACTTTAGGAAAAAAAAGCAACTCGTTCCAAAAGTCCTTGTGATATCGTCTTGTGCTTCCTCTGGAGCAAAATATTCTTCCTGGACTTCCTCATCCAGCCCAGCCTATGCAAACATGGCATGAGAGAAGCTGTAACAAGTGAAAACAGGAAGGAGCGCTGACTTGAGCGACTTACATGGCTCAGACTGAGTGTACGCCAGTGATTGTGTGAGTGCATTCCCGAACGAGGTTTCATTTAGATTTAGGGAGGGAACCTCACGGTTGTAGTTTATCCCAGTGTCTATACTATAGGACATGGAGTGCTTGGGGGAGGGGCCCAGACTAAATACCCTCCTCCCAGCACATGCTTGTTGTAGCTGCCTGTGGTAACTGATAGGCACAATAGTTCCTCTCACATTTAACCCCCCACTCACAGGCCCACTAGCACATGACACAGACACTGCCTTTAGATTGCTTCACTCCTTATCAAGGTAATTACAAGTGCTAACAGCTAGCAGGGTTTCATAAATGTAACATCCGTACAGGACAAAGTTTAGGAGGAATAATTCTCATATGTGGCTGATCATGGTCAGCTTCTATGTCTAATCTGTTGATTAAGCGTGGTAAAATATTTTTAAGTAGGTGTTTCAGTACAAATATTAACGCTAATCCACATGAAACTTTGATTTTGCAAATAGAGAACCTTTTATTGCAAATGTGCAGTCCAATCTATCTTTAATTCTGCTATCTAACTCATACTGTAACACAAAATAGAAAAATCTTGACAATACTGACAAATAGCTAAATGCATACAATGTGTACAACACAAATAAAATCTCTACTGCGTATACAGTACACAATTAATATATAATTAAAACATAAAATATTCAGACCAGGTAAATGGTTACCCAGTGTGCTGCTATCAGTTTGGCCACTTTTTAAGTGAGAGACCTGCAGGTGAATTGATTAATTTATCAGTCAACATATCAATCACTGTGGTCCATAAAGGCAAAACAAGCTATCACTGCAAGGAGAATCTAAATTCTACATACAATAAACATTTAATCCTACAATTTCAAAATGTAATGCTTATTCTGAAAAAACAAAATTGCAATCAAATTTTTCCACAAGACTGAAAGAGATGAGTAGAATATTTGTAACACAACAGTGATAGACAGCTTTTCATACTAGGACCATCATTACACAGCAGCTCAATCATCAAGCATCAGTAATGCTTGTAAACACATGTAAATAAACTTATTGACTGTATAATGGGCTGATAAGTACAAAATCCTTGCTTTTCATCTAGAAGTCAACATTTAATCACAAATAATATACCTGTCATTTCAAACATTGCAGGTTTTAACTGCAATGTGGAACGTTTGTCTCCCTCTTCTGGCAGTGTGGGCAATGAGACAAACACCATTGACAAGTTTACTGTATGACAACATACTACTCCCAGCTGCTGAGCCTACAGCCTATAGTGAAGTCCACTCCATCGCCAAGGCCCCCTACACTTCTGCTCTCACAAACAGTTTTGCACAAAACACATCTGCACTGAAGGACCAGTGGGAGAAAGTTAACTTCGAAGTTTAAGCTTAAATTTGAGAGATTTAGAGTGCGTTACTTGAAAGGAGCAGAACTTCAACAGACCTCCCATTTATGTCTGTGTCTTCTTCATTTAAGTCCCACACTCCAGGTTTAAAACACACTTTTAATTCAGCAGTATTAAACAAGGGTCCTATGGGTGAAACACGAGGCACCACAGCAGTGTGGCACTGTGAAGAGGTAATGATTAACCTGTCTGTGAGCCTGACGGAGTCAAAGCTCCCTCCACATATAACAATACAGTGCATGACTGGATCAGTGCAGCTGACTGCTGGAATCACTCCCTCTCTCCTCGATGTTTACCTTCATGTTCTACCTTTCATCTGCCTGCAGTAACGTGCGCAAGACATACCAGTGGCTGAAGACAAATGTTTACTTTACAAAGACAGACAGGCAACTTCCCCGCTTGTTTCACGTAAATGATCATCAAAAGGTAAAAATTACACCACAGGCGTTCCAGAGAATTCCTGGAAAACTCAGAGGATAGTTTCCTGTTACATGGTGTTTTTTATTAGACAAGATGCAATAAATTGACAGCAGGGGAGAGCAGCTGTTGCCCTCATTCATCTAAAACAACAACAAATACATTCACACGTATCTGCAAATTCTTCATGTCATGGTGTGTTTTTAAAAAGGGATCCACACTATTGATGTTTTGTCAGCCAATACTGATAATTATTTCTGGCAGCTGATGCCAAAAACATGAACAGTTAAAAATATTTGTATTGAAAAACTACTTCAGCACACCCGATGGTAAGAAAAGCAAAGATAATGATAAATATTTCCAGGTGCTAATAGGATTTGTCTTGCAAAAACGCTTGTTCCTTCCTCTTCCCTTTGTCGCGCAATCGTGTTGTCTTTCTCTGAAACTGCACAGAGACAACATGTTTGCCTCTAACCACCTGCAGCAGGTTGAGTACAACAAAAAGGCACTGCAATCTTTCTCCTTCCATTTCTGTTCTCTCTTCTGTGTTTATTGGCCGAGCACAAATCAACTCTAAAAACAAGCTTTAAAGTACCAACTACCATATCTGGACCTCTAGGTGCTATATTTTTTGACTCGATGTAAGCGTTTTGTCTCCCTATTATCAGCTCAAATAACTTGTAACTAATGAATAACTAAATTAAATTATTACATTTTGCTTCATTGGGCTGATAGGTATATTGTCCATCCCTATTTTTAAACTCTGTTAAACCCAGCACCCAGCCAGCCAAGTCACATTATGGGCTTACAAAAACACTGTTGGGACAAAAGATGCAGAGACAGACAGGGAGGGAGCAGACAGACAGGGAGGGAGCAGGCAGACAAGTGAGAGGCCACCAATTGTTTTTAGGACACTTTGAATCACATAAAGGCTTCAAATGACCTATGGCTGGAAGCAAAATGGGCCTAATGGGAGATATTGATGTTTGACTTTTTTTCCTCTTCACACATACACACACTCGAACGCAGAGTGCAGTTGTTTGCCATCAACATTCATCATCCACTTCACGAAGGGATGGGTGCTGACTGAATTACTCACGGCAAAAATCCCTGATTTAAGCTTGTGGCCCTCTTGGGATCACAGTGAAGAGCCACAAACTGTGTACTATCTGTTGGCGCACACCGAGCTGTTGGGGGACACGTGCATTCCTCAGCACATATTCAAGGGTTTTGAGCACTTTCCTGGCATTGAGTTCCGTGCAGATGGGCTTGCACATGTCACCTGCCCTGTCACCTCTCCCCAAAAGGTTTGCCTTCCTCTTCCTGTTAATTAGTCCTGCTGACTAAAGCCATTTCTTATGACTATGACTGATAAACTGAATGCCACCACATCAATATCCTCTTCTGGATGACAATGACACTTGAAATTATATTTAAATATTTAAAATCTGATATTATCAGCAGCGCGCCACAGCTTGCTGAGTTCCACTCAAATCATCCCGAAGAAAAGCTGATATTACAAGGGGTCAGAGTCACACGATTCATGGCAACATGTGGTCCTTTGAGATAGGTCGTAAAAGCACAAACATGCGTCAGCAGTTCGTCACTGATCTTGCAAACCAGGCATCTGCATGCAGCACCGGGGCATTCCTCCAAGAATCACCGGGGCATGATGGTGTTTGGGATTGGGTGCCGTGTCTGAAAATTAAAGAGTTCTCTCCGAAGAAGATGTGAATCTCAGATATTTCAGAGGAAAAGGGAACAGCCATGCTTTACTGGAATTAGTGGAAGGAAGGGGACAACAGCTGCTTTGCTGGTGCGTTTGATGTAAGCTGTCAACAAACACATTTTGCATCTGGAGAGAGGCGTTGCAGTCGACCGCCGTGGTAAGCCAGTCAGATGTAGATGTGGTTTCAGAACACAGAGGAACAGTAATTAAACGCAACAGGCCAAAAACAAGCTATATAATCAATCTAAGCATCATATTTCATGTAATAATTCATCGGACGTTTGAGATAGTACTTCAAAACAAACTTCTGCTTTTTAGCGTACGCTCAAGCTGTATGTCACAGCGATAGTAGGCACGGAGAGAAACTGCAGCAAAACAGGAACTTTCCCTTTAGGCTTCAGAGCAATCAGTTAAGCCATTACGTGAATCCTAAAGGAGAACACTGAGGCTGTGAAAATATTCCATAAATACCACTGTGCCAAACACAAACATGACCACACTTCTTACTGCAAGATTAAGCAAGCGCAGCACAGATTCATCCAATTCAACATGATCCCACTTGAAGGTTGCAAAATTTGCAGCTGCATTATCACACGTATCGTATGGAGCAAACAAACAAACTGGGGTGGTGACTCAATGCGCAGACATTAGTTAATAAAGCCGCTAGCCACTACATGGCTGTAACACTTTATCGTTTGCGTCCCGTCCCCTGTGTTTCTGCCAGAAGGCCACAGATAAGACAGTGCTGTCTCAGACTTTAGCTCCTGACCCTCCTGACACAGCTCCAGGGACTTCTTTCTCCCTGTGGTGCAGACATGTTTCCTTTGGAGAAAACACCCCGATAATGAAGTGTTAACAAGAAAAAATAAAGCTACTTTCCCAGGCAATCGGCTTTTCCCTGCGACGCAGTAGGATTGTTCGACTAAGCTGATGAATGTTTACCTGAATCATAGCACTTTCGGTCTATTTTTAGACATGCAAATAAAGTAAACTGCTTGCATTTCTCGCATGCAGGCTACAGCTGTGAAATTCTTTACATTCCTTTAGGTTGACAGAGGACTCTAGTTCTCTAAATCGTTCTTTGTATGCACGTTTTAGGTATTCTGGCATACGTGTTATGATCAAATGTTGCCCAGTCAGGGATTTGTGTCTTTACCTATCAACCTGATTAGGTTTGTATTGTCAATTAGCCCTGCTATGGCAGTCTTTTATTTAGAACTTTTTATGTAACCACGGCGTAAGGATTAAGGGAGTGCCACATGAAAGCTTGCTTATGTTGAGATTTTAAGACAAGGCACTGACAGATAACAAGAGATTACCTGTTCCTGCTGCAGTTAAAGAGCCCCGCAGCACATTCATTATCACACCTGGGCAATGAATAACTGTAGAGAACGCTTAGCTCCTTAAGTGCAGGCCATCCAGAGCCATGTAATGTTACTAAGCCATCAATCAGTCAGGCTTTAGTTTGTACAAATAGTCATAAGTCAAATTTGAAAAAAAAAAAAAAAAAAAAAAAATCATTTAGGTGGGTTACGTACTTTATCTATTGGGCAACACTGGATTTAAAAGTAAGTGTAATAAAGCAAAGGCAGGACATGGAATGTCTACCTCGTGATAATGAGACTGTCTTTTTTGGCTGACTTTAAAGTGATATCATCCACATTAATAAACCAGCTTTACTTTCAGCTGAAAGCTGTTTTTGACTCAACGTCCTCCTCTTGTGAATCACGCTCGAGCACATGTTGTTCTGCAAAATCATCCTTTTTCATCCCCCTTGCGACCGATCGAGAGGATGATCTGATCCCTCCTTGTTAGTTTTTTGGGTTGGCTTGTGTCCTTGGGAAGACAAACAAACCAGCAAATATATGTGCCACTGCCCCTCCAGAGCTGCTTTGTGTTTAAAGTCAGTGTTTGCTCACAGGTATTGTTGACTGATGAGCTCTGTCATGAACTTACATACTGTCTCTCCTCCATCTCTTGTAAAAACAAACAAGCTAATATTTACACAGTGGCAGTAATCATTAATTTATGCCACTGAAGTTAATTAATAGAACAAAGTGAGCCAGGCTGGTTGCAGTTAGACATGTGGAAATGACAGAAATGTGTCTGATGGTGAAGGTCTGACTCTTTCAGGACGCGTGAAGGTAAGCGGAAAACAACGCCTGCTCACTCTGAGTCACCGAACGTCTATGAAACGAAAACCAACCAACCAACCAAACAAACAAACAAACAAACCAAAAGAGTTCCAAAACATTTTAGAGAGATAAACTTTCAGTAGAGCAGCAGAACCTTAACTCCGTACTGAAATTACGCTGAAAACCGCAGTTAAAACGGGAATATAACAGTAAACACAAAGGCAGAAT
Organism: Mola mola; assembly: GCA_001698575.1. Taxonomy (NCBI): domain Eukaryota; kingdom Metazoa; phylum Chordata; class Actinopteri; order Tetraodontiformes; family Molidae; genus Mola; species Mola mola. The sequence continues at coordinate 4,355,936 of KV751353.1, forward strand.
AACATTACCTTCCTGGAATATTTCGCTAAGAAAACATTTGGTTAAATAACAAACAGCCCCGGTCTGGATTTTAACACATCTAGCGCGTTTCCTCTCCCCGGGAAGATGAAATTTGGCGAATTCAGCGTCTGAGTATGAACTTTAAAGCGTAAAGTCGGAGGACGTGTTTCCTACCCTGCTGTCTGATGGTCCGCCGCCGCCGCTCTAACGTGCCCTCGGTCTCTGCCTGTACGGGGACAGTGACCGAGCCTCCGTTGACACAACCAAAGACACGGCGGTCCACGGTCAAGATAGTTTACATCCCACCCAAGCGCAGTCCGCCTCCCCGCTAACCCCGGAAATCATGTCGCCCCCCGCTTAAAGCGCCGTAAACCTCCAAGCAGAGGCGGTGTCCTGTGGCCACAGTGTTCCCCAGCGGAGTTATCTTATCTCATAATGAATAAAACTGACTACTAGTCCAGGAGAGTCCGTATTATTCAAACTTCACAATTAAGCCGAAATACCACTGCAGCTGACGTGTATGTATCTTGAAAGCACAAACTAACCTGCTAACAGCTCACCCTGAGAGAAACCGTTATCTAATAAAACATCAACTAGCCTTTCCATTGAATGTATTTTATATTTCTAGTCTCTCCTGGTTCAAGTTATCTACATCAATCTTCCAACCGTTCGTGCAGACGAACATAAATTAAAATTTCCCATCCTGTCCGCCACTGCCAAACAAGCTCGCAAGCTAAACTTGGGCGTTTGAGATGTTCAGGGGTTGTTTTTGACACTCTGAATAGAGGCGCCATCGGGAATTTGCTAAATTTTTATAACTTTAAACATGTATTATAGCAGCTGCACAACACTGTGAAAGTTCACCTTTGGTTTACTTTGGCAGGTAAACCAACACAGACACGATTAATAAAATGAATTTGGGTTGTGTGCTTTTTAATTAAGGCAGAGCCTTCCCGACAAACACAATGGCGTCACCATGACTCTTTTTGACCTGGATGGAAAGGAACCATAATTAGCACTGTTGGAAACGCCTGTGTTTGGCCCTGCTCTTTCTTGCTAAAATGGTCGCTGTGAGGAGGATTTATTGAGTGGTTAGACCTTGTATAGGCAGAAAATCTATGTATATTATGATAGTTCATGAAATTTGGTGTGTTTGTCCTCCACAGCTACCTGATTTGCTGTATGAAAATCCAGGAGTGCCCCTTCTTCTGCCAAATTGACCTCCTAAAGTTGAAAAAAAATGTCCCAATCTCACTTGGTAAATCAAGGAGTGCGGACTGGACCATTTTTTACCCATATCAGCAGTGTAAGATGGACGATCCAAAGCTCCTCCTGCTAATTTTAGTCAAAAGAACTGACTTGGCAATGATTTGTCTCTGTTTCACTCAGTTCAGACACTCGATGAAGATGAAGAGATGGAGGAATCCTTCAGAAGATGACGCATGATATAATGGAAGCTGCAGACTCTTGTTCAGCAAATTGCACAGAACGAAGATGTGCTCAATTCTTACACAAGCTCCCAGTTAGAGTGAAGTGATTGAGCAGAGGGCTCAGTCTTCCCCATGTGGTTCTAGGCCTCCGATATGGCGACAGTGACGTTTCTCTCGCTGAGCAAAGAATGACTCTGATGCTCCATGCTCAATGGTGCAGCAAGTGAGAGGAAGGCAGAAATACTCCTTATGTTTTCTTGCAGAACTGCGTCGGGAAAACTTAACATCAACACTCGGTCCGGTCCGAGCGCCTTGATTGACTAGTACAGACTTGTGTGCATTGCCAGTCTGACATTCGGGGTCAAGGGGTTGATCCTTTAACCTCCCAGTAATTGAGAATTGAACAATAATAATAACAATAACAACAACAGTAATAATAATAATAATAATAAATCCAAACCAGGAGGCTTTGAAACATATGAATAAATGCCAAGATTATTTAATTCATATAACCACATGCCAAATTTTATGCTTTGATGTTCTGTATTGTCTGTTCAGCGTTGTGCTTTTTGTTTTGCATTTTCTTATTTATTTTTTTATCATTTTCTGTGATATGTTGACTATATAGACCGATTTTTCAGTTGAGTTTCGTAGGGGTCAAGGGGTCATGTGGGGATGGACAACGCAAGCTAACTCAGGGAACGACTGCTGTAATAAAGCTTGCTGTATGCAACGTGTCCAGAATACCCACCGGCCTAAACTTTTCACCAATAATAAACATTAAATAAACATAGTTTAACAAAAGGCCTAATATATAAAAAATCAGCACAATCTCAACCATCTATGGTTATTATAGAATCAGCAGGGCTCATAATGATTTTCCATTTCCTTTATTATTATTGTTTCAGAAAATAAATTCCAGATTTACATTTTATTGCTAGGTCTGCCTAAAATGTTTGGTTACCACAACGACTTCATTTCAATGTACTAGTGTGTCAAAAAAAAAGAGAGAGAGAAAGAAAGAAAAAAATAGAATAGAATTGATTTTTTTGTATCATTTTAGTCAAAAAGTAAAACATATATTTTATATTTTTTACAGGAAAAGTGAAATCTTGAAGCCGTTTTTGATGATTACGGCTTGCACAGTTACGATGAAATATTGTAATATTTTGAGATGTTGCTTTTCTTTCAGCTGCAGGCTATAACCATTAAAATGAAAATATTAAAATGCCATTTAGTTTACCAGCAATCTACTTAGAGTATATTGAATATTAATTTACTCAAATAACTACTGAAAAAAAAAAAATCCAGATATTTTATTATTTTTCCGTCCTGGAGGCCGTGCATCTGTCGCGCGACAGGGGGCGCTGTCGGCCTGCTTTACCCCCGCAGCAGCAGCAGCAGCAGCAGCCTCCTGCTGCCATGCGCGTACGTGAGGGTTTTTAGGCTCGTAAAACAGAGACGGTTATTCTGAGACCAGCGACACACACGTTCCGGGACTCAATGCACTGCGGCCGCGTGTGGATGTAGATCTGTGTTCTGAAAAACGCCACTTTGCAGTAAGTATGAAGGCAACACAACTTTTGTTCCCTGCTTTTTTTTTTTCTTCTCCATTCCTCCCCCCCCCCACCAC
>KV751353.1:4365422-4377542 GCA_001698575.1 Mola mola
AGAATATTGTTAAAATATTCTTTATTCTTTATTTTTTGAAATACATTATTGGATGACCTCTAAGACTAAAACTGATATAATTGCTAGGCTCCCAGTACAGCGTATACTTCTGCCAAGTCCCCACCAAGTGTTTTCATTGGAAAAGTTTTGAGCAAAAATAATCTCAAATGTTAATTTAATATGAAGCCACATGAAGCGACAGAAACCGTCTTTGACAAAAAATATTTGAATACTTTAAGCTTGAAGTTTGACCCAAGTCCTACCTGAAATGATAGAGGAGTAGGAGGGGGTTAGTGGGTAGGCACGGCTTTCTTTCATCCCCCGGAAGCTGTCCCCGGGATGGCGAACCAGGAGGAGACTCTGAGGTAGACCCAGAACCCGCTGGAGGGATTATGTAGCACATGGATGAATGGATGGATTGCCCTTCATAAAATAATCCCTTATCTGTAATTGAAAAGACCTTATTTCTGGATTTCGCCTTTTATTTGACTGAAAGACATTAAAAAGTGTATGTGAAAGAAATGGCTTAATAAATAAATATGAATATTTCTAAAGGATTAGAAAAGTCTTCAGCTGCCCAAATATGTAAAGCAGCGTGTGTTGTATGTGACAGGAATCATAGATTCCCTCCATGCTGTAATAGCACCAGCTGCACTGTGAAACTACCGGGACATCTACAGGGCACCGATGAAAAATAAACTGAAGTGTCAGTTTGATTCTCCTCGATAAGCGTGAGAAGTAAATCCTCCAGTGTCTTTAAAATGAAGCTTCACATCCGGGTTTAACAGCCAGCGTGGCCTGCAAAAGGCTTAGTCCTCAGGCTGTTTGTCCCTTTTTAACCTTACATGTGTTTCCCTTTAAAACACGGTTGGAAAAGTCCTTTTAAAATGATCAGTAAACCTGTTTGGCAGATTGATATCCTGGACCTCCTTGTAAATCTCACCGCCGAGCCTGTCTAATCCAGATGGTTTTATTCCATCCAATTAATAGCATGTATCAGCTCAGCGTTGTTCTCAGCGCCTCACATCAGAATGACTGCAATTCCATTGTGATATTCGCAATCAGCAAACTGCCACGCCTCCGTTTCTCTGTGTACGCACATCCGTTTGGTTTCTCTTTAAATGAATGCGATTATTAATACGTCGTCCATTCTTTTTGCGAAAGCCGGGACTCAATCATTTGTGCGCGACCTGAGTACACGTTCAGCGCACAAGCAGGTAGAGTATAAGGACGAACCCCAGATTTGTGTGTCAAACGCCCAGTTTAAGCATAGATTTGTGTTTACACAGTGTTTGTGAATGAGGGTAGATTTTAGGCTGGATAAACTAAACCAACTGAAAGGAAAAAGGAAAACGTGTGCATTAATATAAACACCTCAGTACAAGCGCAAACCTTAAATAAGTTCAAAAAACAGCAGTCACATCCTATCAGTGCATTGCTAAGCTCTTTCAGGGTGTTCAGTTTAAGATTTCTATCTATATTCTACAGTTACTTACATATTAATGACCAAAAGTAGTCGTTAATAGCTCAGTTTAAGATTTCTATCTATATTCTACAGTTACTTACATAAAATATGACCAAAAGTAGTCGTTAATAGTCATTACATGTTGCAGACGTAGCAAAGTTTGTGAAACACACGCCTTTTGGTTACAATGAAGGAAACTGGTGTCATGGTGCACGAGCAACAGCAGGCACGGCAGAGAAAGTGCCAGGCGCCTCGTCTAAACCAATCAGTGAGACGAATCAACAAATAAACAATCCTGTTTGCTATTTGAATTCTGACCACTGGGGCACTCTTGTCCTTCTGCAGACATACAACACTAACGCACAGGTGGCAGACAGTGCCGGCACCGCCACGGCGTTCCTCTGCGGGGTCAAGGCCAACGAGGGCACGGTGGGAGTGAGCGCAGCTGCCGTCCGATCGCAGTGTAACACCACACAGGGCAACGAGGTCAAGTCCATCCTCAGTTGGGCTAAGGATGCAGGTACCGACACAGCGGATGAACGAATGAACGTGTTTCATGTCAGTGGAAGCCTGAACAGGGTTGTAGCCACATCAATGTTAATGGGAAGTGGGAAAAGTCACCGAGGCCACCTGATCACCCAAAGAAAGGACAAGGGATGATGATGATGAAGCAGCTTTTATTTGTAGATCATTTGATCCAACAAGTTTACTTTTTTTTTCCAGTATATTCAAATTTAAAACAACGACAGATACTCTGTAACCATTTGTTTTACAAAAGCCTCCGTCCGGCAACCATCATTATGAAAATTTCCCAGGTTTTCCATTGTATTTTCTTCCTGATTTCTGATGTATCTGAGTCCTTAATCAAAGTCCAAGGCTTTTATAGCATTTTCAGTACCCAGAAAACCCCCTGGCACACGCGATGATGTGAGGATTCGAGTCTCGATAGTCGGTCGTTGCATCCACAGCCTCATATTAAACCACCTTTGTCAAGTGTCTCTCCGAATGACATTTTCTCCTGTGAATGAATCTTTCAAGGGTACACCGCCGGGTTATGAAATGATGTGAAAGGAGTGGAAATGGAGGATTTTCAGAGGGTGTTGTCGGAGATAAGTTCGGGTTGTGTGTGTGTGTGTGTGAGTGGGAGCTCATGTTCGCGGGTCACAGATATTAGGAAATCCAATTATTCCTGAGGAAAGAAGGCAGACAGCAGCTGACCTCTTGCACAAGGATAGAGAGAGTGTTTTCATCAGATCATTGTCAAGGCTATGCTCTGCTGGTTCTGCATTTAATATTTAACTTTTTTACTCCCAGAAGATTTATTAACAGGCAGAAGTTTTTCCATCAATCAGTGGTGGGTATGACTGCAAAAAAAAAAAAAAAAAAAAATGTGCATTGTGAAGACATTATTGTCTTTTCCATTCAAGCTTTAGGAATTATGTCTGCTAAGTTTGTGGCCGACGATGTCCCATAGCAGAAAAGCTAATTTGCTTGGTCGCGTAGGCAGATATTTCCCCAGCGCAGCACTCTCATTCTGACTTCCTGCAAACCTCCGGGCTGTCTCACTGACACATACTTACATCCTCATGTCACGTCTGTAACCCGGCTGAGCCACTCGTCTTGCAACCCTTCGGATTTCCTGTGGCCTCCTGTGTGGCAGCGCGGCCACATGCTCTGCAGAAGTTTATAAAGCCAGCATTGAATTGAATTTTCTTTTTGGAACCTTTAGATGCTGCATAGACAAATGCATAATGGTCGAACCGGGCCGTTAATATTCCCGAATTCTGGCCATACTGAATAACAGTTGGACATATATTACATATAGACCCTTTCACAGGCACTTTACTGTTGTTTTAAAGCACAGTGTTTCTTCAGTGCTGAGGACTTCAAATGTGTGTGGTACACATTTGAAGCCCTTTGGTGAAGCCGTTTGCTCTTCCTGCCCTCTCACAAGTGTAACAGAACATGTTGTCAGTACCATTCAGCTTTTCCCATCGTAACCATTTGAATTTATGTTGCCATTCTGGCTTGAAATGGCTTTCATCTCATCTTCTGATATGATTAAGATTAGATTGATGCTTCTCTCTGGATGTGCTGGCCTCGGCTTAAGTGTTCCTACCTGTGTGTCTTCATAACAAAAAAAACCTGTGCCGGGGAAATTTGCTTGTCTTTAGCCATTTTTGTGTCCAGTTATCACTGTTACTGAGTTATTGTGTTGGTCACATAACCATTAGACAAAACACCGTAAACTGTCAATAAAATGGTCAATAGTCGTTAGGATGGTTGTTAGCCAGCCTTTAGCAATCCGAACCAATCAGAATCTCTGCGAATGACCTTCCCACTTGCAAATAATGATGGTACAATGAAAAAACTTCAAAAGGCGAGTGCTGCAGCGAATCAAAAACAATGACAAAAGAGAAAAAAATTATAAATCAGGTGCTCTTCGGGAACAGGGCTGAAACACTAGTACGAAATGTTTAAAAACACAATGACTGACAAGTCTTGACATATCGACAGAGGCAATATGATTATAATAAAAATCCTTGATTAGTTCATAGCTGAATGCCTATGTGTGTCAACCCTCCGGGCATAAACAGCAGAAACTTTAATACCCAGGTGTGTATTAATTAATAATGCTGTCAAAAACATGTGACCAAGTCACCTGCTTTGTCACCTGATATCTTGAAGTTTATTTCTAGTGAGCATTGTTGTTGTATATTATTGCAGCCAAATCCTTTCAATTTAGAATAAACTAAAGCTCTCAATATCGTTTCAATGTAAAAACATAACATGAATAATAAGTAGATGGTGATGATATAATGTCAGAGGGGCTCTGTGGCTGATGGCTTAATTAGTGACGATGAACATTGCCAGTGTTCTGTAACCGAGCCGCCAGATATGTTTTTCACGTGATTGACTATTATTACTAATATTAGTGGTTATTTAAAAAAAAAACAAAAACAAAAAAACAGTTAATGTCCAAAAAAATGTCCATACTGGCTGTGACTTGAGGACCTTATAGAATAACTCTTCGGAAATGGGGGTTAAAAATCCATTTCAATGCAACAATGTACTTCAGCCAAACTAGCGTCAGAAGTACGTCACCAAGATGGCAAACAAATTCGGAACACTGCCAATTTACAGTTTCCCAAATTCCCAAGAAATACTTATTATGTATAAGTGCAGTTAGCAAGGAAAACACTGCCAAAAGCAACACTAATACTAAAAAAGTGAGCATCTACGTTTACCTACATCCTCCATCTCAACATGATCTGTAATTGGCCCTCATTCAGCTGTGCATTTATGTGTGTATGTGTGTGTCCACAACAGGCAAGTCAGTGGGTATAGTGACAACGACCCGCATCACTCACGCCACTCCCAGTGCTGCTTACGCCCACAGCGTGGAACGAGACTGGTACTCAGACAACGAGATGCCCGCTGAAGCAGTGCAGGCCGGCTGCAAGGACATTGCCAGACAGCTGATGGAAAACATTCCCAACATTGATGTGAGTCAAAGACACTTATTATGAAGCAACGTGTCATTTGTAAGCCTTTGTATTTTCAGGTGATTTTTTTTTTACATAACAAGAGTTTCACCGAAGATATTTAAACGTCTAAACATTCCCTCTGGAACAATTGTCTTTATTTATTGCTACACCAGAGAGTTTTTTAAATCCACAGTCTGGCAAGTCGTGCACGCAGTGTTAAGGAAGTGTTTTATCTCAAACAGCAAGGACAGGTTTCTCGGGGCTAAAGGAGAAGCAATGACAGTGTTTCAGCCAATTGGAGTATAGCATCGTGGAACCAGCGGCTTCGTAAGAGTGGTGACGCTGTCGGTGTACATTTTTTCCCCACTGCGGGGTCGCCTCCTTTTTCTTTTGTGCCAAACAACTCATTTAAAACTTGTTATCTGCGCATGTTTTTGCCAAATATGTGACACGTGTGTCAGTATTCTTCCTTATCAAAGCACTAATCAAATCAAATCACATTTTATTTGTTTAGCCCTGGATCTCAGTGGGCTTTTACAAACTGCACAGATGTGACACCCGTCTGCCCTTAGACCCTCGAACCTGGTGGGGAAAAACCACAGAGGAGGAATCCTTCTTTCTAGGATGGACAGATGCGCAAAAGATGTGACATGTACAGAACACAACAACATGACAATAATAGACTATTAACAATGTTGCTATATGAATTCCATGAGCTTAATGACTATATGAAAACCATAACTAAAGGTATGTGCAGTCTGTCGATCCAGAAGCAGGAGTCTGTTATTCTAGAAGTCAGTGTTTTCCATAGATCCGGATTTTTATGTAGGGCCATCAAGACTAGGATCCAAGTCACAAGACCTCCTGGCCTAATGTTGGCAGTGGGCGTCAGGCAGGACCACAGCAGCAGCTCCGACAGCGATACCATAGCAAGCTGCGAGACGACAAAACACAAAGCTCAGAGGAAGAATTAAAGTTAGTCCAAAACATTGTTATGACATGGGCATTTAGAGGAGCTGAGGCTGAGGCAGGGGGAGAGGAGGAGAGAGAAGCTCAGCGTATCATGGGATGTCCCCCGGCAGCATGACTAGGGGCTAGATAGGGCAGCTGTGACTATAAGCTTCATCCAAAAGGTTTTAAGCCTGCTCTTAAAGGAAGAGAGGGCGTGTGACGAGAAGATGATTCCACAGGAGAGGAGCTTGATAACCTCCCATTCTACTTTTGGAGACTGTCGGGAACACCAGTAACTATGCATCCTGGGATTGTAAGGTTCTGGTTGGGTTATATCGTACCATGCGGGCTTTGAGATATCCTGGCACCTGACCGTTTATAGCTTTGTAGATAAGGGGAAGGATTTTAAATTCTGGATTTAACAGGAAGCCAGTGTCGGGTAACTGCTTAATCTCTCGGACCTGCAGTGCACAAACTTTAATTCTTTACTTCTATATCTCCTAAGGAAAACTGTTGAAATCAGAGGTTTTGCCTGGAGAGCGCAGCTTTACCTTCAGGGATTCACACGGCCTCAACTGTACGAATTGTCAATTAATCTGTCAGATTCTTGAATAGTTGATTGATCAGTAAAATATCATAAAATGATAATTGATCAAAGTCCAACATGATGTCCTCGAATGTCGTCTTTTTCCACAACTGAAATACATTGGAGTTATTATATTTGAGAGAAAACAAATATATTTCTGAAGTTGGAATCAGACAATTTCTGTTCTTTTCTTGACCAATTAGTTGATTATCAAAATAGTTGTTGCAGCTTTGGAATCTAAGCAAAACATTGCGAATTAAAAGGCCCGTACTTGTTTAAAAAAAAAAATCAACTTGAAGAATATAAATTTTTAGCTTCATCCAGGTGACGTGTAGTTAAATACATGAGATGTAGAACGTCCTAGTGGCTCAGGGGTAGAGCTGAGACCTCGTTTGGTCTGAGGATCGACGGTTTGAATCCCAACCCCTGCACTCAGGATGTCAACGCGTCAATTCAGCCAACATGTCTATCATCAGCTTGACCAGTTCACTAACAGTTGTATTCAGTTGTTGTTGCTTTGTCGCCGTTGTGATCATTTGGTCCTGAAACTTTCTGTTCTGTGACTTTGCAGGTGATTATGGGTGGAGGGAGGAAGTATATGTCCCCTAAAAACCAGTCGGACGTTGAGTACCCGGACGTAGCGAAGCACAACGGCACGCGCAAAGACGGAAGAAACCTGGTGCAGGAATGGATCGACAGAACGAAGGACCAAGTAGGCTTTTCCTCCTCTCCCCTCTCCTGTGTTTACATGCTGAGGAGTTCAACCTGAGTGCAGTTTTATCAGGATGACATCATGCAGCAAAACATTTATTCCATTTATTAACTGTGCAGAAAGGCCATTATGTGTGGAACAAGACGCAGCTGTTATCGCTGAATCCGAGCAACGTGGATTACTTATTGGGTGAGTTTCGTTTGTGAGTGTCATAATAAAGTGCTCCTTGAAGTGTAAAAGAAGAGCCATATGTGCTGTATGCTTTTGCTGTTTGCTTATTTATTTTATTTTGTTTTTGCATACCTCTCCTTGAACTGTGGCTTCTGTTACTCCAGCTCTGTTTGAACCTGGAGATATGACATATGACTTGGAGAGGAACACTGAAACCGACCCTTCGCTGACTGAGATGGTGGATGTTGCCATTAAGATCCTGAAGAAGAACCCCAAGGGATTTTACCTGCTTGTAGAAGGTGACCTTTTAGCCTTGTTTGTTTCAACGGTTGATGTCAGGGAGACATTGCAGAATGAGATTTGCAGGCCACATCCTCTGTGCAATCTGCAGATTTTTGCTACCGGGAAAGCCGTGAACCCAGAACCCAGCTCTGCTAATCACCGGTGCACGTTCCGCATCATGAAAATCCATTAACGTTCCAGTGGAAATCATTGGGCAACATTCTGACTAGTTTCAGTAACACATCAGCTTTTACAGTTAGTACAAAAGTGACTAATTTCCTTTTGGCCGTGCTGCCACTGTCACTTAAATGTCAATTTCAGGAAAATGCAGTAGTTGTTAATGAGTAAGATATGACATTCAGTACCATTTACATGAATAGGTCTGAAAAACACCAAACCATTCTGCACCGCAGGTACAGGAAAACAAAGTTAGATGAAAACAGAAATGCATTTCATATAAAGGAATAGAGTTTTTATTAAACCTTTTCATTAATTTTAGACAGTCAGTGAAGGAAAGTAGACAACATGTACATTCTACCTCAGGTTTGCATTTCGGGTGAGAAAAAATGTTTGTCCGTGGCCGAATCCCTTGAAAGATTCCTGATTTCAATCTGTGTTTGAGGACAAACACCTGTGAGTGATTGTTCAGGCAGACTGAGCACAAACAAAGGGATCGGTATGTTTCACACTTAAAGAAGGTGCAAGAAGACCTTCAGGCCCTCTGATGTTGGGGACGCTGCGTTTCACAATCGTTGTAGCTTGTTGGATTGTTGGTTTTGATTTTTTTTTTATAACGGTGTATTGCTTTTCTCCATGTCTTGAATGAATGGCTAACTGCAAATAACTGTGCCGCTCTCAGGAGGACGTATCGACCACGGACACCACGAGGGCAAGGCCAAGCAGGCTCTGTATGAAGCCGTGGAAATGGACAGAGCCATCGGCAGGGCTGATCTCATGACCAGCATCCATGATACACTGACCGTCGTTACCGCCGACCACTCTCATGTCTTCAGCTTTGGTGGCTACACCGTTCGGGGAAACACAATATTTGGTGGGTGTCTCGTACCGCTTGTTGAGTAATGCTCAAAGTAACGTTATCGCTATCAGCAGCGATAATGAGGTTTTATCCTCTCCGTCCACAGGTCTGGCCCCTATGTTGAGTGATGTTGACCAGAAGCCTTTTACCGCCATCTTATACGGGAACGGACCAGGTTACAAACTTGTTAACGGTGTGAGGGAGAACGTTTCTACTGTTGACTACCGTAAGTATTATTAGGTCGGGTATGTTAAATGTAAAGATTACTAATAAAAGGAAGTGTCTACATCCATTTGACTATAAAAGTTTATTATTCTCAATGGCTGCTATTGTTTTATGATAAATAACGTACAAGGATAAATTGACATTTTAGAGAAGCGATGACTGTTTGCTAAATAATCTTGCATAGCTAATATAATTGTTGCCCTGTGAAGGTTAATTGCAAATAACTATTTTATATTTAAATGCAGTCCTTACTGTCTAATGGATTGTGTCTGTCCTTGTTTGCATCCTTGTGTTCTTGCTTAGTGGCAAAGTGCAGCACTGACAATAAAGACAACATCAACTGCAGTTCCTCAGATGGCTCCAAAAAGGAGTCATTTTTAGCTATTTTGTACTGCCTCCTGTGGAATAGCAGGAGAGTACATTATCCATGCGCGTGCATCCTCGTGCACGTGCATTATATCAACAACGTGGGGATCCACCCATAGATAAGTGGCTCCGTAGGAAGCAGAACCTCATCGTAGGAAGCCCTTATCTTACCCTGCTTCATTTCTCAGGAGTAAAAAGTAATCTTTTACATATTTTTCTCTGTGTCCCCGCCATCCAGAGGAAAACAACTACCAGGCCCAGGCGGCTGTGCCTCTGACCATGGAGACTCATGGAGGAGAGGATGTAGCCGTGTTTGCTAAAGGCCCCCTGGCCCACCTGCTGCACGGGGTCCAAGAGCAGAACTACATCCCCCATGTGATGGCATACGCAAGCTGTATCGGCCAGAACAGGGAACACTGTTCCAAAGGCAGCGGGGCTCCCGGTCTGCGCCCCGTCCTCTCCAGCATCGCAACTCTTCTCACAGTCATCCTAATTCTGTGCTGACCTCCCTGCCTGTCTCACTCTGTTAAAGCCTAACCAGTCACAGATTTTAAGATTTCACTCCTTTGTGGCTTTTTATGTTCTAATATTTCACTCCTATGACCACAGGACCAGTGTAAAGCCACTTCTGTGTTGTTAATTCAGACATGCATAAGGTATAATTTTATTATTTGAGGCAAATCTAAAATCAAACACCCCTAATGCGTTGAAATGAGAAGGTGGTGTTGCCAGTATTAACACAAAAAACTCAGATCTCAGCTGTAATTTGTCTATTAAATAGTCTTTTATTAAAGGTTTTAGGACCCCAAACCTCTCTGTTAAGTGTAAACCTTTGGAATAGATAGATTGGATGGATTTACAAACGTGTGACTATGTTTCATACCTTGAGCAGTTAACAGAATCTACCTCAAAAGCCTGAAGATCTCTCATGCAATTACTGCTGTGTTCAGAGGGACACGTTCGGATCAACCAATCACATGCCAAAACCAGAGCCAACTGAATGTAGAATTGACGGAAGACTAAAATATGTTGTCACACACCTTGTGCACACTCGCAAGAGGCATTGAAAAAGCCCACTCTTGTGTCCAGTAACAGATGTTGTAAAACCTTTTAACCAATAAAAGAAATGTGTTTTCTGACGGGCCTTTGTCAGTTTTGTTGGTTAAACTCTTGAAACTTTGCCCTGAGTTTTAACTGAAGCCGTGTCAAACTTATTCACGTTGTACAGAGCAAAAAGTCACGAAAAGAGAAAAGCTTTTTGACATATGGGAGCCATTAAAGGCTGAAAGGCTTCCATCACATGTAAGCCCGACCGCTGTCTTCAACGCAACGTCAAAACAAACTCGGAGGTTCTCCTGACGTATCACACAAGTTTGTCAGCCATCTGACCAGAAAAACCTCAGTAAACACCTTTTCTTTTTTTTTTTTTAAGGGTGACCCACGTTGCATGTTGTACTTTTCCGTCTGCCCTATTGTGACTCGGTGGACTGCAAGCAGGCTGAAGCCACTCATTCCTTGGCATCATGCGGTCGGTCGGAAAACTTAGGAGGGCTTACGTCGGCTGAAGCTTGAAAAGGGGAGATTCCACCTAAAACGAGGATCTGATGAACTCCTCCTGCTGTCACGGGTAAAAATTACACGATACACATAATAGATTTTTTAAAATTCTGGTGACTGCCTGCAGGCAACCTAATGCCTGTGTGTAATCTCGCTCTGTTGATCAGGATGTTTTCTCCTGTACTCCTGTTTCGTCTCCTGCGTTTCATATTTAGAGATGACTTTGGATGTCAGATTCTAATAATGATAATTCAAGTAAGGCACCCAACTTTTCTTCGCTTCCAAGTATATTTGTGCATGACTTAAATTGGTTCTTGGAATCCCTGGATAGCAGCGCAGAAAGTGTTTTCCTTGGCAAACCATGTGGTATTTAATCCATCAATAACAAGGCCAGCAGTTCAGATGAAGAACAATAGCTGTGGGAGTTGACGCTCAGCCGTGTTTCAGAGCCACTTTCCACCTCACGGCCTCACCAGGCGTACAGTTTTCTCAGGCAAGCTGTGATGTTGGCCCAGTGCTCACCGTGTTTAATTCCAGGAACAGTAATTTTCTGTCACCCCTTATCAGATTTTCATCCGGCAATGAGTAAAAGCAGTTTGCTCTTAAAATGGTCTTACAAGTAGTTTTGCAACGCCCATAGGTGACCCATCTGCTGCAATCCGTGTCTGCATGGCAAACATTTTTCAAATCCAAACGTGTGGAACCATCCACATCCCAAACTTGTTCGACTATTTCTAAGGTCTGTCGTCAAATGGCTGCTCTCTAACTGAAATAGAGAACACAGCAGGTTGCCACCCCGCTGGGCCATAAAAAGTGCCCACAGCGCAGATGAGACTGAGGCAGCCGGACAAGGTGGAGAGATAACTCAAGATCCCGCACCCACACAGATGGTTTCTAATTACTGACGCCTTTTCTCACACATGCTTATAATGGATATGGCAGGAATTTATGCAATCTCACCAGAATCCAATACATACTGTATATGGAGACTTTTAAGAGTATTTTTTTGTTAACCTCAGTGACCCGCCAGCGGCTCAGACCCTATAAACCCCCTCTGGTGTGTACAGGCACACAGTTTTTTTTTTTTTTTTTTTTTTTGCAAAGATACCATACTTATGATTTTTTTTAAAAAATAGGGGTGAATGAAAACAAATAAACGTACTGACGTTTGTTGCGTTTGTTTTTGACTCTTTTTTTCGTACCGCTTGTTGAGTAATGCTCAAAGCCTTCAACATCCAGGGATGTTGAAGGCTTTAAATAATGTAGGAGGTCAGGGACAAT
>KV751353.1:4405103-4453252 GCA_001698575.1 Mola mola
GATAGTATCCACATCCACTCTCGAGGCACATTTGTTAATTCAAAAATGCATGATTTTTTTTTTTCAACACGTGCTGTTGTCGTGTTCCATATATGATGACGGTCTCCTGGGAAGCTGCTTTAAGGTGGTCCATTATGTTTTCTGTGTTGGGCCACTCATCAGTTTTGTGTATCTGGAGGACGGCTGTCTTTAAGTCCTAAATGAATCGACAAGCGGTGAAATGTTACAAAAGTGTCAACGAGCATTTGAGTGCTCGTGAGCAATCGTGCCCGTCCCTTCTGACTCATTAGCGGCACCTACTGGTGAGGTGATAGAACGCAAGAGACAAAACGATAAGCATGTGGGAGAACTGCGGTGGCCGTCTGTGAGTGATCCTCCATTAGACAAAAACTCCTTGCGCTCCTTCTTCTTTGTCGCCTGTGAGTCTTCTTCGTTGGTTGTATGCCAGTGTCCCTACGGTATACAAACGCAAAACATGTTTTCAAGCCTTTTTGTCATAGTAAGATGTCGGCACAAGATGGCGCTCTCAGTGGACGAGCGACCCGCCCCCGCGTACCTGTAAACGGGTCATCTCGAGATTGCAAGTACAGTACGGTTTTAGATGGAACGAGCCCACGCACTCATTTTATCGTAGGTACGAGAACCGTGTCATCTGTTTGCAAACGGATAATCTTAAATTTACACATTTTGAGTAATTTTCCCAATCAAAGACATTCATATTTTAGCAGTTCCAAACTGAAGCTCTTCCATGAACCACACCGTCCAGAAACATTTTTATGGCTCCGTCTCGACACAATGCCTGACATTTCCGTGCCGAGGAGGGACCGTGGGAAAATTGGGGGGCTGACTCATCCGCCCAGCAGTCAAACCCTGAAATCAAGACAACAATGTCAGAAATCTGTCAACTCGGGCAAAGGTGGCTGAAGAATGTGGCCATTCAGCAACGTACAAAGACGAGATTTAAACCCCTAAATCTTGTTTGTGAACACAATCATTTGTGACCCTTCGCACAGACTCTCAGTTAACTTCTGTAATGTGTACTGGGATCAGCTCCAGCCAGTACATGTTTAGCAGTGCGTCCAAACAAGAGGAAGCAAAGACGAAAATGTCGAGGATATTGTTGACCTTTTGAGACTATTAACAGAGCAACTACCAGATGCCTTGTACAGATGAACTGATACTTTAACACAGAAATTCTTTCTCTGTGTTGGCACGGCGTAGTTCTCTGTATTAGGACTTTGAGGAGATTGTGCAGGCTGAAATAGCCTGTAATGGACAAATGATAGAGTGGATTGATGGTCACAGCTGCATGTAATTCAGAGGTTTTTTGATGTATCAAAACACACAAAGACACTATGAGAGAATTGACTGAAGGAGTGGAGCTCGGTCGCGGGTACGTCGTCCGAGACTTTGTTCTCCAAATTGGGTTTTAACCTCATCCTCGACACGTCGTCTTCATCTCGTCTCTTTTCTTGGCCTTCCAACTTTATTTTCAAGATTCGATTTAAAAACAATTCTCGACATTTCAACTTTTGTCCTCCAAATTCTATTTCAGCATTACTCACCACATTCCATCCTTCTCTTTGGAAAAGAATGGAATAACTTTATTGTCCAGCCAAGGCAAACTGTGTTCGGTCTCACCAAAAGGACCATCTGAACCATCTCACTGCTTGCTGTTGTCGCCACACTGCAGCATGACAGTCACGGAGACTTGATTTTTTCCCCTCCGGACCGTTGGAAAACCACGACCCGTCCCTGATCCAAACGAGAGACCGAGGGGAGTTTATCCATGTGAAGGAAGCTGTGAATGTAGAGAACCCTATCAGGACAATGTGAAGAAAACGTGCCAAATCTTGCGCTCATGGCTCGGCGGCACGGGCGTCACCGTGACCTTTGCAAGCGTGAGGTGCAAGTTGTTCCTCTTGTTCACTTTTAATTTGGCATTTTGCTTCTCGTGGTAATGCAAACTAACGAAAAAAAACAGGTCTGGACATGGCACAGATACAAGGAAGAAAGCAGAGCACAGAAGAAGATCATTAGAGCAACCTGTTAATCATAAATGGGGAAAACGTGCTGTTGATGGGACTCACCAATGTGCAACACCGCTGCTGCTCTCCATTTAGGGGTTAAGAGCCAATTGAAAATAAGCTCTTTTCAACTTGCATCAAAATGAATGTTTTATTTTCCGGTGCCAACAAGGACTTGGGATGAAATCTGCACAATATTACAAAAATTGTTTGGTGAGTTGCGCCCTCTGGTGGCGATAGAGTGGCATTAGCACGAGGGCGAGAGGAGCAGAAGGGTTATGAGCAAAGGCTTTAAAAGTGGAGGTACTCATGACCCTATTCAAACAGTGTTTGTTTACTTATTGCTGTAAAGGGTGTAGGGAGGGTCTTAACGCAACATTTAGATCAACAGATTCAACTGTGCGATATGTTGAGGATGCTTTTGATTTATAGGTTAATCCTCATCATCATAAATAGTGGAAACATTCATCCTTTCCAAACTAGACATAATCTACTAAAAAATAAACAAACAAATGAAAACACAGCCTCCTTGGCCAAGGCAACATGCGTTGAGCATTACTGCTTGAGAAGCTGCTTCATCTGTGATTTGGATTGTTCTCCACTGACTGATGAATTCATCCCTTAATCAGCTGAATGTTTTGCCAATTGTTTCGATTGTTATAACTGTTAGTTTACAACTTACTGCCTCACTAGCAGCATCAAAGGGATAATCAATAGGTTGAGCAGGACAAACTCATCTTGTGTAGCTGAGCACTGAGCAAGACATTAGTTTATTTTCCAGAGGTGTTTCAAGAGACAGTCGACAAGAATATAAACACAGCACTTTTGTTTGTTTTTCCATTTTTCCGTGAATTGCAGTAAAAGATGTTTGGTTCACAGCTTTGTTAGAATCTGTGATTGAAAAACAGGATTGTTGCACAGCTCTGATTTAGGCAGGTCACAATGAAGTGCCACTCTATAATCTAAAAATTTTAGTTGGTTTATTTAGGCTATTTTTTCTCCGTTTTGGAGCAGCACTCTACATCAGCCATAACATTAGCACCACCGACAGTTTAAGTGAAAGCTGATCACCTTAATACAGTGCAGAATTCTGAAATCTCTGACCCTTCACTCATATGGATGCCACTGACACAAACCATCTGCACACACCCCACGGCACCGGGGGATGATGTCAGAGGGTTCACCAACAGCACAACGCATGCTGAGACTGAGACGTGCTCAGGAACTGCTAAAGGAACGTTACAAAGAGCTTAAAGCCTTGAGTTGGCCTCCAAATTCCCCAAATCAAATCAAATCAAATCAAATCAAATTTTATTTGTATAGCCCGAAATCACAATTTACACATTATCTCACTGGGCTTTGACAAACTGTACAGATGTGACATCCTCTGACCTTAGACCCTCTAACCGGGTGAGGAAAAACTTAAAAAACCCTAAACAGGGAAAATAAGAAACCTCAGGAAGAACCACAGAGGAGGGATCCTTCTTCCTAGGACGGACGGACGTGCAATAAATGTCACTTGTACAGAACACAAAAACATGATAACAACAGTTCATGTAGAATGTATAAAACATAGCCACAGAGGAGGGATCCTTCTTCCTAGGACGGACAGACGTGCAATAAATGTCACTTGTACAGAACACAAAAACATGATAACAACAGTTCATTTAGAATGTATAAAACATCCATGAGTCCCAGAGTCTGTGGATTCTATGAGTCCGGATGTATGGAAAGTCTAGTGATCCAGACGCAGGTGGACTCTGTTGGTCCAGGAGTCATTGTACTCCATGTAGGAAGATCTGGGTGTTGCTGAGTCCAAGAGTATGTAGAATCTGTAAATCCAGGGATATGTGAAGTGTAGTGGTCCAGAAGCAGGTGTAGTCTATTGATCCAGAAGCCATTGTGATCTGTGGGTCCCGATTTGCACTTGGAAATCCAGCCTAGGATCCAAGTCACAGGATCCAAGTCACAGGATCTCCTTTCCTAATGTGGCCAGGGGGCATCAGGCAGGACCACAGCAGCACCTCCCACCGCGACCTAGAAAAACCTGCAGGATGGTAAAGCACAACGACTCCGGGGAAGAAGTAAAGTTAGTGTAAGGATATGGACATTTACAGGAGCAGAGAAGGAGTCGGAGTCAGAGGGGGGAGAGAAGAAAGCTCAGTGAATCATGGAGTGTTCCCCCAGCAACCTAAGCCTATAGCAGCATAACTAAGGGCTAGATAGGCCAGCCTTAACTATAAGCTTTATCAAAAAGGAAGGTTTTAAGCCTACTCTTAAAATCAGAGAGTGTGTCTGCCTCCCGTACCAAGACTGGAAGATAGTTCCACAGGAGAGGAGCTTGATAGCTGAAAGCTCTGCCTCCCATTCTACTTTTGGAAATTCTTGGGATCACCAATAACCCTGCATCCTGGGAGCGTAAGGTTCTGGATGGGCGATAGGGTACTATGAGCTGTTCAAGATAAGATGGTGACTGACCATGAATAGCTTTGTAGGTGAGAACAAGGATTTTAAATTCTATTCTGAATTTAACTGGGAGCCAGTGCAGAGAAGCCAGTATGGGGGAAATATGGTCTCTGATATTAGTTCTAGTCAGTACACGCGCTGCTGCATTTTGGATTAACTGAAGAGTTTTTAAAATTTTGTTAGGGCAACCTGAAAATAAAGAATTACAGTAGTCCAGCCTGGAAGTAACAAACGCATGAACTAGTTTTTCTGCATCTTGTTGAGACAGGATGTGCCGGATTTTAGCAATGTTACGGAGGTGAAAGAAGGCGGTCCTTGAAATCTGTTTAACATGTGATTTAAAAGACAGCTCCTGGTCAAAGATAACACCCAGGTTTCTGACAGTGGTGCTGGAGGCCAAGGCAATGCCATCCAGATTAACTATGTTGCTGGATAATGAGTCTCTAATGTGTTTGGGGCCCAGCACAATGACTTCAGTTTTGTCAGAGTTTAACATTAAAAAGTTATGAAACATCCAGTTTTTAATGTCCTTAAGACATGACTGTAGATTAGCTAACTGATGGGTTTCATCTGGCTTCATTGATAAGTATAGTTGTGTGTCATCTGCATAACAGTGAAAATGTATGGAGTGCTTTCTAATAATTTTACCTACAGGAAGCATATATAGAGTAAATAGTAATGGTCCAAGCACAGAACCTTGTGGGACTCCATGACTAACCTTGTCATATCTTGATGATTCATCATTAACATGAACAAAATTATATCTATCAGATAGGTAGGACTTAAACCATCTTAGAGCAGATCCTTTAATGCCAATTTGGTGTTCCATCCTCTGTAGTAAGATGTGATGATCGATAGTGTCAAAAGCTGCACTAAGATCTAATAAGACTAGTATAGAGATAAGTCCTGCATCAGATGCAGTGAGGAGGTCATTTGTAACTTTTACCAATGCCGTTTCTGTGCTGTGATGCTTTCTAAAACCTGACTGAAACTCTTCAAATAGACTATTATACTGAAGAAAGCCACATAGTTGTTTCGCTACTGCTTTCTCTAGAATCTTTGAAAGAAAGGGGAGGTTGGATATTGGTCTATAGTTGGCTAAAACTTCTGGGTCTAGGGTAGGTTTTTTTAGGAGCGGTTTAATTACAGCTACTTTAAATGACTGGGGCACATAACCTGTTACAAGGGATAGATTGATAATGTTTAGTAGTGGATTTCTAATTAGGGGTAAAACCTCTTTGAGCAACCTAGTAGGTATGGGGTCTAGTATACAGGTTGATGATTTAGATGAAGATAATGTTGTCGTTAGTTCCTTAAGGTCAATTGGATGGAAGCTTTCCAAACACACATCAGGACTAATAACAGCCTCTATAATTCCTGTTGCTGAACTGGAATCTGTGGAGTGTAGGATATTTTCTCTGATAAGTCTAATTTTATTATTGAAGAAGTTCATAAAATCATTACAGGTGAGGGCTCTAGGAATGCATGGTTCAATAGAATGATGGCTCTCAGTCAGCCTGGCTACAGTGCTGAAAAGGATCCTGGGCTTATTCTTGTTTTCTTCTATCAACGCTGAATAGTAGTCTTTTCTTGCTCGGCGAAGGGCCTTCCTGTATACTTTAAGGCTATCCTGCCAGGCCATGTGTGGCTCTTCCAGTTTAGTGGAACGCCATTTCTTTTCAAGTTTATGAGTTTTCTGTTTTAACTTGCGAGTGTTAAGATTATACCACGGAGCTAGTCTCTTTACTGGTTTTGTTTTCTTTTTAACTGGGGCAATGGAATCGAGTGAAGCACGTAGAGAGCCGGCAGTGAAATCGGCAAGGTGATCAAGCTGGGAGGGGCTAAATTTAAGATATGACTCCTTTGTTATTTTGGGATATGGCACTGAAATTAATGCAGAGGGAATAATTTCTTTAAAATTTTCAACAGTGTCCTCAGATATGCATCTGCTATAATAACTAGTGACTCTTGGTTTATAGTTGATGAGCAGAAATTCAAATGTTAGAAGATAATGATCTGATAAAAGCAGATTTTGCGCAGAGACATTTAAATGCTCAATTTCAATGCCATATGTCAGAACAAGATCAAGGGTGTGATTAAAAGTGTGTGTTGATTCTTGTACACACTGACAGAAGCCGAATGAATCTAATAGTGAGAGAAATGCCGTACCAAGGCTGTCGTTTTCAATGTCTACATGGATATTAAAGTCACCTACAATAATAACTTTATCTGTTTTGAGGACCAGAGCTGAGAGAAACTCTGAAAATTCAGATAAGAATTCAGTGTAGGGTCCAGGTGCTCGATACACTATAACAAACATAATTGGAGTTTTCATGGTTGGATCGGAAATGCTAAGAATGAGATTTTCAAATGAACTAAATTTTTGTTTGGGCTTAGGGTTTATTAATAGGGCAGAATTGAAAATGGCTGCAACTCCACCACCTCTGCCAGTGTCTCTGGGAATGTGTGTGTTAATGTGACTGGGAGGAGTGGATTCATTAAGACTTACATATTCATCTTGGCACAGCCAAGTTTCAGTAAGGCAGAATAAATCAATATTGTTATCTGATATAAGCTCATTTATTAATACACCTTTAGATGATAGGGATCTGATAGTCAAGAGTCCACATTTAAGTCTCTTTACTTTGTAAACTGCGACTGTGACTTCCGACTGGCGTAGCCGAACGTCATTACCGCCGACATGAATTACAATCTTACTGTATTTACGTTTACTTTTTGCCAGCAGCTTTAAATTTGATTCCACGTCGCCCGCTCTGGCCCCAGGAATACATTTGACTATGGCCGCTGGTGTGGAAAATGTCACGTTTCGCAAAATAGAGCTGCCAATTACTAGAGTTGGTTTCTCAGTGGGTGCGTCACTGAGTGGGGAAAATCTGTTGGAAACGTGAACGGGTGGGTGGTGAACCGTGGGCTTCTGCTTAGGACTATGCTTCGTTCGAACAGTCACCCAACTTCCCTGGTTTCCCGACTGCTCGGGAGCTGCTCTCAGTCGACCCGCACCGGCTAATGGGTGCTGGCTAGCTAGCGAAGCTACTGGTTTGGTTTGCAAGGTGCGGATCGTAGCCTCCAAATCACTAAGCCTCGCCTCGCAGCCACGCAGCAAATAAACTACACTTAGTACAGGTACCATTATCACTAGATGAGGCAGAGGAATAACTAAACATGTGACACACTGAGCAAGAGAGAGGAGAACGAGAGGGAGAAGCCATTGCTGTGCGCCAGGTACAATACCTGAGTTGGTTAGCACGACACAGAACGGTTGGAAGAGTAGCGATAAATTCACTAAAATGAGAGCGGGCTAAAGGGTGCTTAAGTACAGGGTTTACACTTTCAATACACAGCAGTTAAACAATTAATGTCGTTAAAACCCTCTCAGATAGTTAGCAAGGTACAGCAAGACGACCAGACACAAACAACAGGAAGTGACGCAATACGCTTACCGCAGTCAACAGCACAGAATCTGTGGAATATGCCTGACAAATTAGGATCCATGGAGGCCCCATTCTATAATAGACTGGGCTTTTACCTGTCAGAACCCCTGGGGTGTGTACCTGCGGAGTGTTGGTGGCAGATCCTTTGAGAACTCTGGGTTACAAAATTGAGGACCCCCTGTTGCACCAGGACCTCTGGTGCAATGTGCAACGATCATCTTAGACTTTCTAATGCACTGATGCAAAGTTAATATAATAGAACAGAGTTTCTCAACTCTTTTTCAGGCAGGCCACCCTTTCAGAATGTTCAAAACATCAAGTCAGCCCAGTCCAAATGAAAACGATTGAGATGCATGAATGAGAGTGAGAGCCATCACTTTTCATAAGTTGATAAGTAGTATCCAGTTGTGATTTTATAGTCGATTTTTAATTCATTTTATCTTGTCTACTACTGCATGTCAAACCACTGAAACCTGTCGTTCCACCTAACAACCACCAGAGGTCGACATGCGCTGTCCGCTAGAAGCTGAGAGCGAGAGAGGGCGAGAGGTTTCCCTCCCTCACACTTCCGTGTTTGTTTAAATCCTGTTTGTCAGGCGGGGCTGTCATACCCATCTCTGTTCACCCTTTTCTGTAAACTAAATCGTGTTTTTCGTTGATTTCATCATATCTGACTGGTTTATTATATGGACTAAGTAATTTTTGGAAAAAAAAAAAGAAATAATTTGAGGAATAATCATTTATATGTAATATCCAATTCAACTTTTTTCTCTTCACTCAGGCAAACATAGGTTACAGAAACCTAAAGAACTGTGTTGATACAGAGGCTGTAGAGTAATTGTAATCTTTATTAAAGTGTGGCACTTGTTGTGCGTTTGTTTTATGTGTCTGTCAACACCTGTGACAAAAATACTGTCTGCTTTATTTATAATTATTTTAACATCCCTCCTGGTGGGGAATAATATATCATTCAATTATGACTGGATTCAGTGATTGTTAAGGTTTATGTGTTGTTGCATGCAAAATAAATCCAATGCATTCAGTAGAGCCACTGTAGCCGCATCCAGTTTGTATTTAAGAGTCTCCTTAAGTGATGTCCAGTGACAATGGGTGGCTGTGAAGCGCACTGTTATTAAAGTGGGTCACTGACATCATGTGTCACATTACTGATTTCCCAGCAGCTCCCATCTTGGATGCCAACACATATGTGCAAGTGGTATTTGCTGAGCCACATCGACAAGATAATCATCATTTTTTTTTATTTGGTGACTGATTTTCCACATAAATCAGTGCACATGTTTTAATCTAAATATTGAGAGACACTGACGAGATTCTCCATCACTCTTATGTAATGTAATTTTCTTTCACGAGGCTCAATCAATCTCAGCGTCCTTGAATTTTTTTCCTTTTCTTTTTCCTGAATTCAATTTGAAACAACATACTCCATTAGTGTGTGTGTGTGTGTGTGTGTGTGTGTGTGTGTGTGTGTGTGTGTGTGTGTGCGTGCATGCCTGTGCAAGCTAAGGAGTTGGTAACCACTAGTGCAACATTAGAATGAACAAAAACTGCTTTTGAAGATGCAAAGAATACGTATTTTATTATGAGGAAGCTCCAGCAGACTCAATAAATTAGAAGTACAATATGAAAGCAAGGTAGCAATCAAACACTGCAGAACTTCTGTTGTGACACTTGTATGAACAGCATCCACCAAATCTCTTGAAACTGTTGAATGTCCCTTTGTCTTTTTAAGCAAAATTGGCTCTATTGACCACCAGGCCTTGAGCTGTGTTGAGCTTTGTTTCGGGCTGATGTCTTTGCTGCTGTCTATGGACGTCTCGTGCAGGGAGATGTGGAGGAACTGTGAGGGATGACGCCATTAGAAGCTTTCGGTCGAAGTGGTTGTCTATCGGGCAGATGGCGGCCTCAGTTTAGACACCCAAAACAGGAGGGGTTGGCGCATATTTCACAGGGATCCAGGGGTGTGATGATGTACACTGTAAAAGTGCATGAAAAGACATATAAATATTCATCTGACCTGAAAGATGTTGCACGACCTGGGGCCAGCTTTTCACTTTTATGTAATACTTCTAAGAATGATAACAGGACCTGTATTCATATCTGTCTCAATACAGTGATAAGGGTTCCATCTGCCTCTGATGGGCTTTAATGGCCATCAGAAACTATTTGCACAGCTTTCCACAGGCCTCTCGTCTGGCATTATGTTCCACGATCCACT
This sequence comes from Mola mola, assembly GCA_001698575.1. NCBI lineage: Eukaryota > Metazoa > Chordata > Actinopteri > Tetraodontiformes > Molidae > Mola > Mola mola. The sequence continues at coordinate 4,415,285 of KV751353.1, forward strand.
TTATGATGCGGCAGTTGCAGGATGTGCGTAATGCAACTTGTAAACACTGAAATCTTGAGTAAGCCGTCTGTTGTCTTTAAACCCACGTGTAATAGAGAGCAAGTAATAAAGTCTGTCATTAAACAACAACTGGCATGTAACTTCATTTATATGGCACCTTTGATAAGCAGCGGTGTCGGAAATAGTGTCACGGAAGCAATGATGCATAAACACCTGCAAAAACACCTAAGTTTAAAATAGGCAATTAAAAGAGAGGTAGAAAACTTACAACACTGCCTGTTGAAATTTTCCACAGTGTCCAGTGAGATTTGAGGTTCAAAACACTGAGGAGGCATTTTTGGGGGAAATTGTTAGTAGTTTTGCAGAAACATTTTGGATTTTATTTAAATGATCAATGGGAGAAATGCAGAAATGGAGTAACAGTTTTACATGCTGGTCAAGAGTCCAATGACACCTTGATAACTTATTGAGAACTTTTGAGGTAAGAGACCTAAAGCCATCCATTACCATGGTGACAACACGGCTTGACATATTGTCATTTGAGAATATATTAGAATATCGTCTGCATAGCAGTGAGAGGATATACCTTTATAGTCTCTTATTATTAGCATGTCTGGCTTAAACAGAATAGGACCAAACACTGAACCTTGGTGCACACCACGATACCGTCTTTCAGAGGAGGAGGCAAAGTTACAAACAGATACTGCAAAACTCAAATCAGCTAGTTATCAGAGGGAAACCACTGTCGGCCTGACCTGGACACACGTAACCACTGCCTACAAGCCTGTGTATGGTTGTTTCCTGTATACGTCTGAGAGAAGGCAAATGGCGACACTGTTGCTAGATGAACAGGTAGCTCAGTAGTTTGAAGCGCAGGCTTCTTATTTAAGAAATGGTTCGACATCTTAAGAAATACACCTTCAGAGATGTTCGCTTGCTAATTTCACGACTGGAAATACCAGGCTAGCTGTGCTAACTGAAGCAAAGCAAGTGCTGCAGCCGACCCTGACCAAAAGTGACACAAGGACTGTGAGTGCAGCTGAAGCCTGATTATTTGTAATGAACTTGTCCACTACTCTCTTGAAATCCATCACACATTGCCAATTTCTATGTCACAGTTTTTCAGTATTGCACCTAGAATGTATTAATTGATAGCTGAAAAATAGCACAAGTCAAATGTACCATTTGCTTCTTTTTGTGTATGATTTAGTACAGTGCCCAGCAAATGATTTAGTTCGCTTTCACACCCAAACGTCCAGAGGACTCGGTTCGATTGGGGAGCATTTTCATTTGGTTTGGTTCACTTTAACACTGCATTTTGTCAAACGGACCAAACCTTATGACTGATGTCACATGAAATCAATTCTTAACAGGAAGGCGACATGTACAATCAGCCGGCGAGGCGGTGAGTCGTATAACATTTCAGAGAGCAAGGTGAGCCCTGCTGTTTGGTTTGCCTCCTATTACCCACAATGCACTGTCCGTCGGTCCACAGCTTGTTCCGCTTCGCTTTCACACCTTAAAGGAACCACACCAGGGTTCACTTGGAAGCGAACCGAGACCCCTGTTTCCAGGCTGACCAGAGTAAAGTGGACCTAACGGCTCTGGTGTGAATGCGACCTTGGTCCTAAACTGTATGTTTTTCACTTGTTTAAAGACTTGACCTGATGGATACAAACAGCGGGAAAATATTAAGAGCTGTTGTTGGAGGTTTGTGGCCAGCTGTTGCCCTAAATGGTGTCCTATTTTTATGGCAAGACACTGCCCTCTCTTCTTGTTTTGAGTCGTGCTCTGGTCCTGTAGAACAGTCTGCTTATAAGTTTATTGGTCAGGAGGACAATTTCTTATCCATACTATACTGTTGAGAGATGAGTGGTGCTTTGACATTTTCAATGTACCTGCGTATGAGAAAACCCATTCGAGGCAGAGTTGAAAGCAACTCACTGTCATATAAGAGCAAAATTACTTTGCCTTACCTAGTCTGGACAAAACAACAGCCGCTCCGTTCCCCTGACACACCTGCTGAAAGATCTGTGGCAGGAGTGGGTTTGAGCAGATGGTGGCGACGCTGGCCTCGGGGAGCAGAGAGCTAACATTGTCGTTTAAATGCAGCAGCTCCTTCAGCTGCTTCACCGCATCCAAGGGAAAGCCCTTGTCTCCAACCTGTGGAGGGAAGGAACAAGAAGACCTCTGAAGAGGAGGAAAAGAAAATCTGATGTCATGAGCATCCTCCAGCAGCAGGCGAAGTAAGAGAGAGTGTGCAGCACTTGTGAACTGGGTAGCCATTTAATGTGGGGCTAAGAGAATATAAGAATGTCACTTGGACCTTGTGAGCTTTCCTGAGGTGCAGCTTCTTAACTCTGTCTCGTTTTTGTATGTTGTTGTGCTTCTGTATCTGTGAGTTTTTGTCCGTCTCTCCTATCTTTATAAAAAGCTGTGTTGACCCTGTTGCGTTTGTGGCCTCTCTCCCTGGTCTCCATTGTCGAGAGCAGGTGCTGTTCAAGGTCCTCTTGGATCAATACCATTCTCATGTTTCGTGACATATATCTGTATTTGTGTCATCACAATGTATATATTCTGATTTTATGCTTATGTATTCTGCGCGGGATCCCTCTCCTGCTCAGCACATCAGGGCTTTGTCTTCTGAGGCTCATCCTAAGGTTTCTTTAAAGACGCCGAAACGCCTTAAAATCGATGTCCCCACCCTAAAAACGAACCCTCGTCGCCTACAGCTATCCTCAGGATTCAGAAAACAGTGTGAAACTGAAGTGCAAAGAAAAGTAACGAGCCAGATAGCCCACTTGATAAGATATGAGACCACGATAGCATTTCTCAAAGCAAGCGACACTCACCTTCACCTGCACGGCCGCTCGTCCGTACACGCACAGCACCAAAACCAGGACAACACAGAGCACTCTCATTTTTCAGGTGATGCAAGATGCCGCTCAGTTCAGAGGAGTATCGCTTCTGTGCTCTCTCTACATGTGCTCTGCCATTTATAAGGTGTTGGCGCTAGTTTAGTGAGTGATTTATTAACAAGGACGACTGGCAGGGTGAGAAAAGTAAATGTTGTTGGGGGGAGGGGGGGCATAGTCTGGCCAGAGATAAACAAAGCCTGGCGTATTCTGAGTGCACTGGATCCTCTTTTTTTCCCAACGTTTATAACCATTCTGCACTAAATACATTTATAACCTCTATCTCAGCAGCACATTTCAGTATTGACTTTGCGATTCTCCGTAACACACAAAACATTCTGTCATGGAGCTGTCAGATAAGGACGTAGCCGAATACGCACAGTGCGGATCCATGTAGGTCACTCGTCCTCACAGCTGGGATTTTTTGTTTTTTGCATACGATGAGGTTTGAAGATGCAAACTGCAACTTACTTGTTTACTGGTGCAGGCAGCAAATACTAAGAGGCAGCATGCTGCTTACCCAGGCACTTTTACATCCCAACTGTAAGACACACACAACAATTTTCTATCAGTGAAATTTGAAGTGGAACCTGTCAACTTTGGTGGGAAGGTGCAGGTCTCATCTGAACAATAAAGGTCAAATCAGCGACGTCACAGTCGAGTGCTCCTCTGTCACCAGTGAATCCTGGTCTCTGTGTGTCAGCTTTGAAAGATAAGTAACATAAGGTGTGTCCTTGTATACAAACAGTAAATGTCAAAATGCATCAGATATCTCATCTCCAAATATTGAATTTCACCGTGTTTATTTTCTTCTTGTTATTTTTCTCGCTCTCAGTCGTCCCTCTTAAAAAGCATCGAATAAAAGCACTCTTTAAACAAAACCTGACCGGCTTCTATTGGAAGTTTCTCAAATTGTGAGGGCAGATCATCGATGTAATGTCTGAAATACATTAAAATTCCCTCTCTATATACAACGGTTAAAAAAAACAACAACGAAAAACCGATTATGGTTACATTTCTATGCAAATTCCAACAACTAAATCTAGTAACTATAATTTCATCATTCAAACCATTTCAGTCATTGACAGCATTTGGAGATTTAGAGCAGGACAGCACAGCTGCTACAGATGGAGCGCTGACAGGTCCTTTTCCACACGTTTTGACAAGTAATAACGTTCAGTAGCCCAGAATGAAAAAAAAAATGTAACCAATGGCGATAGAGAAGGTTACTGCTAAGTGAAAGCAATCCGGAAGAGGTGGGGTTCTGATTATTAGGCGGAAAGATTATTCATGAGAGCCTGGACTTAAAGCAAAGGCTGTTCTTTCCAGATCACTTGGTTTCGAGCTCCAAAGGCATTAACTAGTAATGGATTGAATAGGGGCCAAAGTGCAAAGGATGACTGCAATTATGTTTAACCAACCCGGCCTTATTGGATAAATAAATGAAATAAACAATGACTCTGTGTCATAAAAGGGAGATTGGTGGGTGTAATTATCACCTGTAATGAAAAAATGTGAGTGGAAAAATTGAGTCTAGGACTGAGAAGTGCCAGAGTGGATGCTGCAGCATGCTGATAATTTGAATCCAGAACTGAGAGGATTATTCTACTGTAAGTCCCTACTTGACTGATAAATGAGCTGTGTGTAGGCGAGTACATCCAGGGGGAAAAGGGAAAAGGCTTCTGGGGCTCGGCCTCTACAGGGGGGCACATTTACCTCCTAATTAAACCAAATTCTATTTTGAACCAAAGTGATACATAAATAATTTCTGTTAAAACATTAAAAAAAAAAAAATGTGTTGCTAAAAAAACAGCCTGTTTCATAATTCAGTAAAGAAAATTATAATTTGTTTTATTCACAGCTATAACGCGTAGTGTACAGCGGACAAGGAAGCTCAACACACTGTATATTATGGAAGCACTGGTAAAGTATCTTCATTATTTACAAAAACACTGGAAACAGTTAGAGAAATGCAATGCAAACAAACAGAGAGAAGTACTGCAAGTTACACAGACAGGCGACAATGAATGATGATGTGATGAACATGCACAAAGTGCTTCTTTTGTGATTCTCAGTTCCTATCGTTTGCTGGTCACTGGTGTTTTAGTATAAAACTAAAATCTACGTTTTTCTTGTTATTTTAATTACGCGATGGCTTGATGTGTTTTTTTCAGCGAGAGGCAGGTGATCTGCTTGTCCGTGCAGCTTGATGCATCGAGGAGAATCAAAGATGACAACCTTTGAATGAGTGAGACGTCGTACTGAAGTCTGTCTTCCTGGTGAAGGGCATAGTTACCCTCCTGTTTACCTCATGGAGTGCATTATACCAACATCCTATTATGTGACTGTTAAGATGGACTGAGACGGGTTAAGACAGACATGTGGCTCGCCTAATGGATGTGAAGGGCATCAGCTCTGTCTCCAGACAGAGAGGCGGCAGCAGATGACAGACTGTAGATACTGTAAGGTGCATCTTCTTAACTGTGAACAAGGGTTGAGGGAAAATTCCTTCACAATCTGTGCTAGTTGGTGTGTCTTTCTCAATTTGATTGTTTTGATTGCATTACTCAGTTTGGTTTTTCCTTTTCCCTCCACCTCAGATCGTTTGACCTAACCCTTATTTGTTTCTGAACCTTGTTCTTTCTTTCTGTGTGCCCCAGACTGTCGTGTTCCTTCTTGTGCCAGTGTTCTAGCTGTTTCTAATGTGTTTAGTCCAACGATTCTGACCCTGCCTGTCTTGGGATTTTTAATTGTTGCTGTGCTGTTTTTTTTCTGGATCTGTTGACCTGTTTGAAGTGATTACCAAGTTTTGACCCTTGCTGGCTATTGACTGACCTCAACTGAACCTGCTCTGTCTGCCATGAATTTGGGTACAAAAACTATTCTTGTGTTTCATGCACATTGAACCTTGACAGTATGATCTGGCCAATCTGATGATCTGATTTTATGACCTTTTATAGACACTATCATGTATTTAAGGAGAATGGTACCTAATATAAAAGGGGTTGATCTAAACGGTGACTCACAGGAAAGGTTCACCTACACCCTGGTTGAAATGTTTACTGCCTGATTGGCTTAAAAACCTTATCAAATCCCCTAATTTAGTCCACTCTTTAAGTGTGCTGACTGAAACCAGCCTCTCCATCCACCCCTGCTTCGAGCCAGTTCCCCAGTTACTGGCCCCCATCCTGCCAACTCCTCATGGCTATGCATTCTGGTAAAGAAAGGTGTAAAGAAAGACAAGATAATATAAGATGTAACTTTATTGATCCCCCTTGGGAGAAATTCAGACACAGCAGTACAGAAGTGAGTAGCAGTGCAGGGTAAAAAGTACCAAAATAAGTCAACACACAGTATAAGAAAGGATAAATAAAAAACTAAAATACTAGAAGTGAAAAATATACTAAGTATTATGTACAATCTGGCCTCTGTGTATAAAGTGTGCAAAGTGCAATGTTCCTGAGATTTATAAATAGATAAATAGATTGTATCATGAAGTTTACATACCGGATAGTGGAGTTCTATAAAAAAAAAACCAAAACAGTTGGACATGCGCATTATCAGGATTTATTATCCTAGAGCGGTGTATGAATTGAGTCCTTAATCTGTGGAGTGGGTGGTGTTGGGAGGTGCTGGGTGGTGCTGGGAGGGGTGGGAGCTGTGCTGTTGTGCAGTCTGATGGCAGATGGAATGAAGGAGCCCCCCAAGCGCTTTGAGGCCTGTGGCTGGATGAGTCTGTAGCTCAAGGCGCTCCTGAGTTTCCGCAGCTCGTCGTATAGAGGATGAGAGGGATTGTCCATGTAGGCCTTCAGCTTTCCTCTCATCCTCCTCTCAGTCACTACCTCCACACTGTCTAGCTCCATCCCCACCACGGAGCTGGCTTTCCTCACAAGCTTGTTCAGTTTGTTTGCCCCACTGCTCCCCAACACACAGCAGCAAAGAAGATGACACCGGCCACTACAGAGTGGTAGAACATCCGTAACAGCCTGGTGTCCACGTTGAAGGACCTGAGCCTCCTCAGGAAGAACAGTCTGCTCTGTCTTTTCCTGTAGAGTGCCTCGGTGTTGCTTGACCAGTCCAGTTGTTATTTAGATGCACCCCAAGGAACTTGTAGGTGTCCACCATCTCCACCACCTCCCCGTTTATGAAAACAGGTGTTGGGTGTCTCTTCCTGCGTCGGAGGTCTACTACCAGCTCTTTGGTTTTCCCAATGTTGAGCTGCAGGTGGTTCCTGTCACACCATCCCATGAAGTTCCTGATTAGGTCTCTGTACTCATCCTCCTTGACATCTGTAATGCAGCCAACAATGCCGGAGTCATCAGAGAACTTCTGCAGGTGGCATGTCCCAGAGTTGAAGCACAAGTCTGAGGCGTAGAGGGTGAACAAGAACGGCGACAGTACTGTTCCCTGAGGTGTTCCGGTGCTGCTTGTCACCACGTCTGACAAGCAGCCTTGCAGCCTGACATACTGCGGCCTGTCTGTGAGGTAGTCTGTTATCCATGTCCCCAGGTCCTCGTCTTCCTGCATCACAGAGAGCTTCTCAGGTCTCGGTGATGCACACTCTGGTCTTGATGATTGGAGGTGTGGAGTGGGGGTGACTGTCCACCCTGCTGGGGGTCAGACTGACAACTGGCAGGGTGAGGAGAGTAGAGGAGGAGGGTAAAAACAGGATCAAACATAACCAAAGACTAACGTGTTGCACATGCATTGGAGCCACTTGAGTTCATAACCACTATCCACTATTGCTCAAAAAACTAATCTATAAATTCGACACTTGCTCTTAGTTTCCAGTCGACGGCACATCCAACTCCAACTCCTGACTCTCCGTTGGTGTTCTGGGCGGCTCCACCTCCCGTCCTGCGGCTACCCAGAAAGCTCATGCTTTATCAGTCCCCTCTGATGGAGCTGCAGTCCATGTCTAGTTCATGTGTGGAAGGTAGACACAGAGCCTGTGCTGGTTCAGCCCTCAGTCCCAGAGCTGCAGCCGCTCCCTGCACCCCCATGTTCCTTATCATCCAGAGTTGCGACAAACTACTGCTCCTGTGGTCCAACCCTGTTCCTGTGTTAGAGCTGCAGCAGCCCCGAGTCAGGGGCTACCTGACCTCTGCCTGGTCACCTGATGGTCTCCTGGATGATCCTCCTGGAATCTGCTACCTAGCTGTAAACCTAGGCTCTCCAGCCTTACCTCTGCAGTGTCTGTATGCTTCCTTGTTTCAGACCCCTTTCACCCACCAGGGCTGATATACAATATCAGCTCTTTGGACATTTTTTGAATCTGAAAACGTCTCTCTGAGGGGTGGGGTAACTGAGATTCTTTTCTTCTGATTGTTATTTGAGCAATAATTTCTGTTTTATTTCCTGCTTTATGGATGATTTGTTTCTTCCTTCCTTTCTGGGAGCTCTCCTATGTTGTTGCCAGATCATAGTGTTTCTTGGTGTGATTATATGTTCTTGCGGTTTTCGTAGCGTTTTCCCAGTGTGCTTACTGGTTTGGATCCTGTCTGCTTTTTGGAATCCTGATCATGCATGTTCTGGATTTGTTGACCTGTTTGGACTAATTACCCAAATTGACCCATACCTGCAACTGATCTGTGGGTTTGCCTCCATTATTGTTAAACTGAACAGACCCTTTCCTTGTGTCTCTGGCACATTGAAATGTGACACTCTTAAGTTTCTGTAGTTTCCATACCATAGTTAAGACTTATACAATGCATGAAGTAAAGAAAATGCCTTTATATTGTATAATGGGCTTCATAGAAAGGGTTTCCTAAATGGAAAACCTTTTCTCTATCAAGCAACATCTTTTGGCAGTGCTGCACTGATGTACTGAATAACTACTCCACAAAAGACTGATCACTTCAGATCATTTTCTGGCTTCAACGGTAAGGCTGTACAGTTATGGCAGGTGCTGGAGTCGGTCTGTGGAGATATGAAATGAACTGACAGCATATGCATCTGAAAAATGAGGTAGATAAACTTAGATAAGAAGTATAAAATAAATTATTCACTTTTGAAGATGCAGCTCTCAGACATCGTGTGCAGGTGTATAATGGCATACCTGTCTGAAAAATCCTTGGAAGTTTATATAAAGGACAGTGACGTAATCTCAGTGACCTAAAACACACAGCAACAGTGTAACACTGTTATATGCTGTTGTTTGCTTAGAATTTAATTTTCTATAAATGTGTTTGTGCTTCACTCGCTTTAAATTTTGTTCTCCAGGTTACTTTTTAGGCATCTTGTTATTGTTCCACAGATTTTCTTGGTTACAGTAGACAATTGTCTAGGTTGGTCAACTTTTAAATACTTGTCTCAAAGCTGTAATTTCTTTGCAGAATAATCATATAAATAAACTTAAAATGTAAATAAATTGTCTTAAACCCACTCTGTTTAAAATATGACAATTTCCATCACAGTGGTTTCCACCAGCGTTAATAGGAAATAGTGGCAGATACAACATGTGACATATATTTCATATACACATGTACAAACACTGGTCAGCCACAACATAAAAACTACTGACATGTGAAGTGAATACAAATAATCTTATTTTAACAAAGCAAATTATCTGTGGAAACTTTGCATCCTGCCATTTATGGGATGTTTACTGCCAACCTTATCATTAAGAGCTTCCCTCATGGCAACGCCACTCCCAACGGCGAGCAGAAGTCTTACCCCCCCCAATGCACGAAACCCAAAGGATCCACTGCAGGTACCAGCACCAGGTAACATAGGGCACCTTATTGTCCTGACAGGTCAGAGCTGTTTCAGGGAGGTGGTTTTAATACTGTGACTGATCATTCTATATAAAGAATTAACTGATGACCTTACGGTATCTTCACGTTTGTGAAGAGGAGAGCAAAACAGACCTAAAGGACCAGTTCAAAGTACAGGTTCCATACCTAAAGTCCTTGGCCCACTTACTGAACCCCAAATGGCATGTTAGTGGGACTATCAATACCATATTTTTGTGCTTTGAATAGAAAGGGCTGTATTATCTCTGTTGAGTAGGTTAGTACTGCACTAGTCTACGTACCGTACAAGTCAATGGTGGCCACAGCTTTTTAAGTTTTTCTGTCCCCTATTGGTTGAAAATTAAGCAATGCAGCATCGTGCATATTGTTGACAAGACATTTCCCACAGCTGGAAATAGTGCAAGAGAGTTAATAACAGGAATTCAGGGTTTCTGTGAATTTTCACAAAAGAGCACAACACACCCATGATATAATATTTGAAGGCTTTTAATTCAAAATAATTTTAATAAAAAAGAAAAATGAAAAAAAGGAACTTGGCTTTTAAATATGTGTACAAACCCTAAGAAGATATGACACAGAAATGTAACAATGAAATGTAAGTGTCAGAATTCCAAAAATAAAAAGTAACAGTTTGCAAAAATGAAAAAAAGAATGCCTCAGTTTGGAAGATTTCTTAATTTTTTTGTGGACTTTCTTGTCTAATAGTGACTTGGAAATGTTTAAAGTGCCCAATAAAAAAACTAATTTATTATGGACCATTAAGTTGTTGTCCTAGTGCAGGTAAAGATTTTATAAATTCCCTGATAAAGGCTTGAGGGAGAAGGTGAAAAACAAAAAAATCACAAGGCTTAAGCTGGGCAAACTAAAATTCTCTTTGGTCATGTGGGACTTGTTTAGCAGCCAGTGCAAGCAGCAAAGGCGCAGATCTCACAGACGTCCAGGGGAACCAAAGCTGAAATAAAAAAGAAAGACATCATCAGGCACACCGTTAAACACCTCCATACACATACACCTGTCCCTGACTGCGCTACATACAACAGTCTTACCTAGTCTGCCCAGGGATGCAGAGGCTCCTCTCTGCCTACAGAGGGGCAGGAACTCCTGTGGGAGCATGGGGTCGGCGCAGAGGTACGCATTGCTCACTCTGAATCGTGGGTTTTGTTTTCCTGTGGCGCTGCCGGTGTCCGCCAGCTCGTGGAGCCTCTTGACGGCTTCGAGCGAGAAAGACAGTCCGTTCTCCTGGAAGAGAAAAAGGCAGGTGTTAGAATTTACAGAACTTAACCAAAGGCCCGGTAAGATTACCTTAACTCATGTGACAAAACAACAGTATGGGGCAGAGATTGGCACTGTGTCACTGTGGTTTGCTGACCCTAGGCTGACTCGTCGTTACTCGTGGATCAAGACAGTCACTACCTCTTCTACTCAGTGCCCAGTTCAGTCATCAAGCGACGCAAATGCACTCACTTCGACTTGCACAGCCTCGGACGTCCAGCCGAGAGCCAGGACCAGGACGGTGATGGTAGCGAGTGTGGCCTTCATGCTGACAGCTTCCTCTTGCAGTGTCTTTGTCTATTGCGGTTGGATTTGCTCAGCGGGTGCTCAGCTCAGCGTGTGCTTCTCCTGTGCTCCACGAGGCCACTTTTAAACAGTCCTGCACCGCACCTCGGCGGTCATGTGACCAGGGCTGCTCCAGATGGGAGCAAAGTTTTTCTCACGGGTTAATGAGTGATTAAAGGTGCTTTACAGGGGTTGTAAAGGCAAATTCATAAATCATATTTTGACCTCATCGCCTGTCTGATTATGGTTTATGGATATCTGGCTTACCTGGCTGTCTTGCAGAATTGATCACACACTTGAGTGGGTTAAACAGTTACAATTTCCTCAATTGGTGACGCTGATGCCACACCAGCCCATTGTTGGGAAATCCTGCTACTCACACCAGTGGATGAGTAATACTTTGCTTAACACAATGAAAAAAATCAGAGTGAAATTTACTTAAAAAAGACTTTTTTTTCTCCTCTATTAATTGTACTTTCAATCCAGGTTTGTAAGTAAATGCTATCCACCAATCAATTCTATGTTTTACTTTGACTACCTCTGCATCTAATTCCAAGCCTTTACTCTTATTTGTGGAATGTTTAAAGCAACGTCCAATAAACGTTTCCTCTTTTTAGTGCGTTGTTTAGTGTGTGAATGTAAACTGTCCAAGGGTTTTGGAATGTATGTGTGCGAACCTGTTGCACGGTTAACACACCACTGAAAGCAAACGAGACACCGAACCCTCATCTGCCAAATGTCTGCTCAGCTAATTTGCAACTCCAGTCATGTTATGCCGTTTGCAGTGACTCATCTCTGTTGATGTCACCGACTGAACTTGACCCCTATTAAATCCCATTGCACAGATGCGTTGTGTGGTCACTGCATCATCTCACTTAATATTACATGGTTGTTTGGGTCAAATTTACATATAAAAGTGAATATATTAATTTACTTACTTAAAAAAGGTGAAATTCTGAAGTTCAGACACCATGATCTTAATTTCTTGTAGAATTTATTCAAACAAAAAAATGAACATTAAGATGACCAAGTCTGTTCAAAAAGAGGTGGCTGAAAGACCTGAATCATATCGTATTTGAATAAAAGGACCTTATAAATACAATGTTTTTACACAGTGTTACTACATTCCGGCTGTTTCATTCACTTGGACGACACTAAAACCATTAACTCTATATACAAATGTTATTTACCTCATGATCTGGAGGTTAGTGCACAACTGTCACATTTTTTGGCTTTTTGAATATAATTTATAACTTTGGTGAGTGTGTAAATTAACAAAAAAAGCAAAAACAAAAAAGAAAATCGCTGGTAATAAATTTGAAACGTGGGTATTTTGTCTGGGGTTTAAGGGACTAAGAGAGAATTATTTAGCTCAATATTTACAACAGATAAATTTCTATGGAGCTAAAGCATTTCCCTTTTAGCAGACTGAAAAAATAAAGAAGAACAATAACACGTCAGCACATAGAAACCGGCAGGCCTGCTGCTGCACCACTGAGCTTCCATTAATAGCACCACTGCCTTAATGATCACAGCCATCCTGGATTGAAGGATGATGCGCAAAAAATCAATTGACTTCGCGCCCCCCCCCCACACACACACACACACAGCCGAGCCGCGTGACTTTATAATGAGTTCATTAAACACAATTCTTCACACGGAGCATGAAGGACCTATTGAACAAATACACCCAGGGTGGCACGACGCGCCTCATCACTGCTGTCGTGATCAAACTTTCATTTATGTCTGAGAGAAATGGCGACTTCAAACAGGAAAAAACTAATTCTCTATCATTTGATTAATAATGCCTTAAAATAGTGATTTATGAGGTGATTTTACAGTCATTAGTGAAAAAGGGCAATGCCATTTCAACCATAATAATCCCTGAAGAGGACTAAATATGAACGTTCTCTGCTAAACACTGTCAGTCCAGACAAATTATTCTCCTGGAGGTCCAGTCCCTTACAGCTTTTTCGTCTGGTGATTTAATTATGGTACTTTAATTAACTGCTTATTTGTTTTGTCCATATGCATGAAAATAACAATATAAAGGGATCTCAGAGGAGTATTTCACTGCTGGACCGATGAGCTCTTCATTAATCTGGGCTCTTTAGGTTGTAGGAAGACTGTAATGTTTTTCAAATTGCTGCTACATGACCTGAACAAATGTTTGTTTGCAGTGGTTCTGGCAAACTATGGCCTGGCTGGCCCCCCTCTACAGAAAACATTTGGGGCATGAAATAAGTGATGAACCAACAGAATCGGGGTTCACGTTCACGGTCAGCACTGTTTGAGAGTTAGATCTGACTTTCGGCAGCAAACCCTCCTATGATGTGACATCATGTTGAGAAAGTTCACTATGGTTGTACGATTCCCTCGTCATACTGAGGGAAAAAAAACAAAAAAAAAACACTGTAGATCAAACAACAGCACTAACGGCAGCAACTGATGAGCAACTCTTGGGTGTTACATAATGGATTTTACAGGATAATGTTACAGGAACAACAAACTTACTGATGACCGATCATTCATTGATATATGTTAGTGCATCTACAAAATGTAGACAGCCTAAAATACAGTGGAAAATTCTCTTTTCAGTTGTAATTTACTTCAAAAATTAAACTTTCATGTATTCTAAATTCACTGCACGTTATTTTAATTTGATTTTTTTTGATACTTACAATAAAATATTGTAATATTTATTCTAATATTTTGAGATGCGTTTTTTTTCCTCTATAGATATATTTTTGAGCTGCCGTTCATGATTATCGGGACTGAAATGGTAAAATTCTTGAGAATTTTTACGTGTTACTAATCTAGAATAAGTTAGTCACTCTCTTAAACAGCAGCATGTTTGCTGACTAGAACTAATATCAGAAACCATATTTCCCCCATATCGGCTTGTCTGCACCGGCTCCCAGTTAAATCTAGAATAGATTTTAAATTCCTTGTCTTCACCTTTAAAGCTATGCATGGCCAGGCACTACCTCATCTTAAAGAACTCATAGTACCTTATCAACCAACCACAATTTCCAAAAGTAGAATGGGAGACAGAGCGTTCAGCTATCAAGCTCCTCTCCTGTGGAACTATCTTCCAGTCTTGGTACGGGAGGCAGACACACTCTCTGATTTTAAGAGTAGGATTAAAACCTTCCTTTTTGATAGAGCTTATAGTTAAGGCTGGCCTATCTAGAACCTTAGTTCCGCTGCTATAGGCTTAGGTTGCTGGGGGAACACTCCACGATGCACTGAGCTCTCTTCTCTCCCCCCTCTGACTCAGACTCCTTCTCTGCTCCTGTAAATGTCCATATCCTTACACTAACTTTACTTTTTCCCCAGAATCTGCAGGTCTTTCTAGGTGGCGGTGGGAGCTGCTGCTGTGGTCCTGCCTGATGCCTCCTGGCCACATTAAGACAGGAGATCCTGTGACTTGGATCCTAGGCTAGATTTCAAAGTGCAAATCAGGATCCACAGATTACAATGGCTTCTGGACCCATAGACTACACCTGCTTCTCGATCACTACACTTCACATATCCCTGAATTGATAGATTCTACATACTCTTGGACTCAGTGACTACATCAGTAACACTCAGATCTTGAAACATGGACTGTAACGAGTCCATGACCAATTGACTACATCGCAGTGGGAGCTGCTGTTGTGGTCCTGCCTGACGCTTACTGCTCAAATTACGACAGGAGATCCTGTGACTTGGATCCTAGGCTGGATTACCCAGCCTACCACATGGATTACAATGACTTTTGGACCAACATACGAGACCCACACTATATGTGGATTTATAGACTCATTTGAACTCAAACCTTCTTAGTAAACTGTTATTGTCATGTTGTTGTGTTCTGTACAAGTGACATCTATTGCAAATCTGTTCGTCCTTGGAAGAAGGATCCCTCCTCTGTGGTTCTTCCTGAGGTTTCTTATTTTCCCTGCTCAGGGTTTTTTAAGTTTTTTCCTTACCCGGTTCGAGGGTCTAAGGGCAGAGGGTCCAACATCTCTGCAGTTTGTCAAAGCCCAGTGATATAATGTGTAAATTGTGATTTTGGGCTATACAAATAAAATTTTGATTTGATTTGACTTGATTTGATTTGAACTAATGAAAAACACTATCTTTTAATTTGTGGTGATGAACTTGTAAAAGAGGCGTGACTGAGAGGGCATAGGCCTACTTGGATTTCCACCCACAGTCATGAAAGTCCAAAGGGTGTGTGAATAAAACCCCACCTTTTGCCTAATGTCTGATTGGATAGGCTGCTGCGCCTGGTGAGCCATCACAGGATACGTGGTAGAGAGAGTATCGTCATTCTTTATTAGTCATCATTAATGGGGCCGAATGCATCACAGTGAACGTGCAGAGATGTCGTTAATCGATAATCTTCGCCTCAGGTGCAGAAGCCTTGACCCTGTAAGGTGTTTTTAAACCAGACCAGTGGCAGAGATTAAAACGTGACACACAGCCGAGATCAAAAGCAAATTAGGGCTTGCAGTGTAATCATTAAAGTTTATGGAAATATTCTAAACTCAGCGTTTTCATGCTCTGAAGTGATGTGACAAAGTGTTTGGGTAAAGATTACAAAATGATGGATTTGGCTTCGTCCGACATGTAGCCGCACTCAGTAATCTCCGTTCACCCGGGCCATGGTAGTGGTCCGGGGATGCTTCCCGAGAACAGCTTTCCCACTGGAGTTCTCAAACGTGTGCCCTGTTGACATCACTTTCGAATCACATGTTTGTGCTCGCTTTTCAAAATTTACAGTTTGACGTCAGTAGCCAGGAGAAGAGTGAGCAGTCATGGGAAGTTTACCAGACAGCTGAGACAAATGAGGCACCGCAGACAGGAGGGAAGTAAATCATCAGCCCGAGTGTGAATAGTATTTGATCACGTGGGTCAGCACCTCATCAACCCACCTTTACGCCCGAGTGCGAACACACGACCTTTCTAGTGTGAGACCCAAATTCCCTTGGTGGCAAAACAAACTACAAAACGCAACATTAGGTGCATCTTAAAAGTGCGAAGGAAAACAGTTGTCTCATTAAACATCTGGCAGACACAAAGCAGTACTGATTTAGGTCAGGATTCTCACTGTGAGGTTCATTAAACATCAATATTTACTGTCTCCTAAGCTCTGTTTTACTCTCCACTGAATTCCGGAGGGAGCACCCTGAAGGGTGTCTGCCTATTTAGCTGCTTAATATTCCACACATTCACTCACTGCTGACGGCGTTGAGAAATAATGCTGATGTGAAAAGTGAGAAAGTCGGTAGGTAAAGAAGTGGGCTGTACACCCAAAGCAATTATATATACAGTAAATACCCCGCAGGTCCATATTTTCTTTATTTTCACTTTGCATGTTGCATCTGACCAAAATATGTAGTAAAAAGCAATCAACAGTGAAATACGACTCAAATACCAGTTAACTTTTCATATCACAGCCTTGTATTTTTATTTTACCGTATGTGCAATGACGCTGTCTGTGATAAATACCTAAAAGCGTGATTTATATGAGCAAAACTGGACCTATTGGACTATAAAATGATGTCTAAACTGATCAGTCGCTCACTTGCGGCGGCCACCGTCAGATCTTTCCAGGAAGTGGAAACATAATATGAGAGAGCTGCGTCCAACACAGCAAAGTCAGAGATGAGCAGCCTCATTCCTGATATAATAAAAAAGCGCTTGCCTTGTTTTTGTCCCATGCTTCCTTTAAATTGTAATAAATGTCACTCTCCAGGAAGTTTATTACTGTTTTTCAAGCTTTGCTATTGGCGCAAAGGCCAAATATGGCAACAATTAGCTACTCTAACTGAAGTAGATTATTTTTAAACTGATAAGATAGAAATAGCAGGAATAACAATTATTAGTTTCAGTTTCCTAAGTGTGTCCCCGCAATTGTGACACACAATCGGGGAGGATTTTATGTTGTTATATGTATTTAAAACATACAGAAATTCATGATTTAAATGTATATTTCGACATGTTGGGAGATGTGCTGGTTCACTTCCCGCCAGCAGCAACACAGTTAGCTTATGTTAGCAAAGATGCTGGAGAAATAAACGTGGATTACACAAACATAAAACGTTTAAACGATTGAATCCCAGTTCGCAGCCTCTATGTAAGCTAACCAGCTGTTGGTTGGATCTTTATGTTCACTGTGCAGCCGGTGGTGTTCATCTTCTCATCTAACAAAGTATAATTCCCAAATTGTGGACCCATTCCTTTAATCTCAAAACAGTATCTTATCTCATATGATCCTTGAAGCCACATGGCCGATGTGTAAGCTCAAACATGAATTTACATCGAGGGAACCTGGTGTCACAGCTCTTATCTGAGCTTGTGGGTTTATAAATCAGAAAATTAACCATCCAAAGCCGTAAACGGAATCATTTCTATCAAACGTGTTATGTCATCGTATGGTCAATATAGACTGTAGACACTGAACCTCTCTCAGACAGCAAATGTGCTTTATAGCTTCGCTTTAAGAATAGAGGTGTTATTAGAGTGGTGAACCCGCCATCATCAGTTTAAATGAGCTTTTCTCCCTTTATTCTGGAGTCTTTTCACTCCTCATTCTTTCTAAACGAGTATTTTTAACTCCTGTTTCTTAAAGCCCCCACCCCGCTCCATTAAGCCTCCCTTCCTGCTCATCAGACAGACCTCTGGAAGTCTTGGTTGATCGCCGCCCTGGTGGCTGTCTGCATCAGTAATCTGGCATCCTCTATATGATCAGGCTAGACACGCGTCAAACTTAAACCTTAAAGTAGGCATCAAATAAGCCTCCCACGAATGGTATCACGCCGATAGCTCTGATTGATGCTCAGCTCAGTTAGCTGTGTTATTCATCAGTATGCTGAGTTCATTCAGCATGTAGCTGAATGTTTACACCTCCAGCAGAGCTTTCGGTTGCTGAGAGAAGGTTTTCAGGCCCAGAACAGCGGGAGAGAGAGTCAGAGTCAGCTAGGAGCTGCACAGCTAACAGTTGAAACTAGTTAAAGGCAGCTTTACTGTTAGCAGCAGGTGGTGGTTTGCACCAATTGCTAAATCATAGAAACAGCGGGCATGGTGGGGGTAAAAGGGGGGACATCGGTGTTCCGATTGAACGGTGAATCAGTCGTCTCGGGCCGTACCTTGTGTGCTCCCTACTCTCCCTCTTGTTCTCCCTCTGCTTGTTTCATACTCTCTCACTCTCTCATTACATTGTACATTTAACTCATCTACATTAGTGTTTCGATCAATTTGACCGTTTTGAAACCAGCCACATTTATTCATCAAGAAAGCACCTAAAAAAAAAAAAAAGATGACTTTTAAGGTCAAATACAAGACAGAACTGAAGAGCTGAAATTTTATTTCATTTAGTAGATATAAAGACATTTGTTTCATGAAAAGTACAAACACAATATGCAAACCAAATGTGTACCGTCGCCCATACAGCCTCAGCACATTAAGGTCCGGTCACGGCATAAAGAATGGATTCTTACCGAGAATCTCATCACTATTCATGGGTCTCACACTAGGATTGCTTCAGTTTACACTGTCCAACAGTGGCAGATTTACAACAAAGCTATAAATTGATAGAGGTGGCTCCTTCCGTTGCTTCCTGCCTGAACTTGGGCAGATTTATCACACAGCAGTGTATTTTATGCTCGCCTGGATTAATCTTCATCATTAAATCAGACCCAGTTTACCTTATGTGCCGGCTGGATGTCACACTGGTTAGTGCTGTGTGTACCGTCACTGCTCCCATCATGCTGAATTCATGGCCATCTGTGTAGGAACATAAAAACAATAAATGAGCAGCTCATAATTTACTCACTCATTTATTTTTTTGAGTGAATTATTTGAATACTTCAAATTACAACATAACCGTTGTTTTAATGATACCATAACAAATATTACACTGAGACAATAGGATGCCTTCACATTTTAATAGAAAATGGAATTAGAACCAGCCCTGCGTATTCTAATCTGGTTTTTCAAACAGACAAATTGGACGGGCCAATGACGATGATATGTTAAAAGTTAGGGTTAGGCTTCCTACGCCGACTTCTGCTGAAATCCATCCAGTAGTTTTTTTACACATACACCTGCCAACAAACAAACAAACAAACAAACTCATTGAAATGAATAAACCAGGGGTTAAATGATAGGCCTGTGACAGGTTTTTAACCGGCCAGCCAGGTAAGTTGCCACAGAAACTGCTTTAGAAAAACAGTCATTCTGTTTTGTGAAATACTGAGAGCTACGGGTGAAAGCTAACGTTATCTCTCCTGTTATCTATTATGGCAATTGAAAACAGTTGTGCCAGATTATGCCTTGTACAAAACAATCAGCCGTGTTTATCCGAGCAAGTAACTTATTAGCCCTCTGCGCTGATTCAAAGTGCCCAACTCCACAGTACATGTGAGCGATACACAAACTGCAGTGTTCCTTGTTCTCATGTTTGTGTATTGTTGTTATTGACCCACGTGCAGACGTTGCGATGGGTTCCCAGGACGTAAAGCTACGATAATCACTGCTCTCGGTAGGATTCCTCACTTCACCACCAAGTAATGTCTCCAGCTTTATTACTTTAATCCATGGTTAATAACTTCTTAATTAACTGGAGAGTGTTTGAATACATTTGTATGATATTGCATAACCGCTAACAAATGATTTCAAACGTTCATTTGTATTGATTATTGTTTTATCATTTTCAAGAATTTATTGTGTCTCATTATCAGCGGGTACAGTGTTGGGAGCAGATATGATACATTTGAGCAACCCAAACAAGCTGTAACACATTGAAAAAAAAAGAACATTATAATACATTGTTTCTACAAGACAATTTTGGCAGGTACGAAGAGTAATTTTGCCTTGATCAAAAACAGGTGGTTTCTAAAATGTTTCTGCAAAGACAGCGAAATGTTGTCTGATAAAATGAGATTGGAGCAGACGGTGGCGGACCTGAAATGAAAGCAGGAATCTAATTACGGAATAATAAGATTTTAGAATTCATATGAAATTGAGGGTTGTGTATCAATTGCTCCTTGGTCGGCTCCTTGAACTCGGGCTGTTCAACAAAGGGTCCTCGAGCACGACTTTGAGGGACAAAATGCTCCCCAATGTCTCCCAAAGCATCTGTAAAAAAAGAAAACAGGAAGATTTTTTTGACCTGTGTGGTTTTGTTCACCACGGTCCAGACTTTAACATCTATACAGATGGATTATTGGAAAAAAACTGCCATAGATTAACCGGCATATTCTTATGATAATCAGCTCTGCCGTTTCCATGAAGATGTGATTAAACAGAATCTGGTGTTTACGTGCCTCATTTACGCCTCGTTTCCACGGACGTATGTGGCTGGTGTCCATACATCCATAAATGTACAGATGACGCCACCTAATGTCCAACACAAGGTTTTTCCTTACAGATGGATAGAAAGAAACTGCAGCAACTGCAGTGTTTTTGTCCATTTTTCGCCATCCAGTAATTTAGAATAGCTTCATGCTGCTTCATATCAAAGACCAACTGAATGTATAGAATGACTAACACTTTTTTGGCAGAATAAGATTTTTCACATGATAAAACAAGATAAACGAGTTCTTCTTAACTATGCAAACGGTGACAATCAATGTAGGTGAGGAAACCGAAGGAAATAGCCAGTTAGCTTGCTAGCAGGCTGTCAGATGTTACTTTTGAACGTGCTCAAGGCAAATTCCAGCCTGAAAGCCTGAAATACTATGGAGAGGAGGTGTTTCACAAGCACATTGGATATCTCGCAAGATTCGCATATTTTTGGACTTGTTACTGTTTCGTACCTGTACATGGATATGGAAATGAGGCGTTTTTCCCACAACAGTTATTTTACCTGTTTGGGGAGGATTATACAGCGCTACGGAAGAGGATTAGGGCCCAGCATGAGAAAAAAACATTACGAGAGGAAATGTTGAGAATTTTAGTTCAACCTTTCATGACTGTAGATGAACAGGTGAGATTGAACTTCAGAATAAGCTTTAGTAACAAAGAAATTCTTCGTCCTTTAGCTCATAAGCACAGCGTAGTCATTAGTATCAGGAATTGAGGAGATTGGGCCGAAAACAGCGTCTGTTCAGAAGGATGGCCGCATTCGTGCAAGCTGAAACAGATAGAAATGGAAAAATGGATGCGTATCGATGTTGCAGCTGCGTACCGTTCAGAGGAGATGTGTGGTATCACAAGACACTATAAGACAACTGATCAAGTTGTTTGATCCCAAAAGTATCATATATTTCAACATAGCAGAGTACTTTAACAACGGGATACTAATAATAACCCATCCAAACATTGCCGCTCCTTCTTCATTGCTGCACACACAAACTCGGTGTCTTATGTCTGAGATTCCAGCAGAACCATCCATGTCTTTCTACAGCCAAAACTCAGCATAACCTTAGTCCAAGATCAGTAAAAATAAAACTCACTATTATAAAGCTATAATCATAAAATTATGTCTTATCTTTGCTGCTTTGCAGTGGAAAGGTGTGTTTCAGGGCAATAAACCCTGCTTTTGTTGTTGTTTGGGTTGTTTCACTTTGAAATCATTCTTGAGGTTAATCTTAAGAAATTAAGTCTTTGATTTAAGGTGATTTCACACTAATTTTAACATATTTTATATGTTTTTGAATATATAATCTTAAAATCTACAAACTGGACCTAATCAAGAAACAACATCATGGCAACACATGCTTCGCACCACTGAAAGCAACGAAGTGGAGAGGGTGAAAAGGCCTAATTGGATTACATTTCTTTTAATTCCTCGTTCTATCATGGCTACTTTCATTTAGTCTTTTTGTGTTTCCATTAAATGCAAACTCTCTGCAGAGGATAAGTTCAGCTTGGAAGCTACTGTTGTCAATATTAAGGCTGAGGTGCTGCTGTCATTGATTATTATATGAATGACAAAAGGTGTTTACAACACATAATAAATAGATAATTGATTTTAATAAGCCTTGTAAGTCATTATCTTCAGAGTTATTGATAAGGAAGGTACCTGTGCAGAGCTCAAAGGATTCTAAAACACAACACCCACCCCAGCCGCAGCCTGTTCACACTGTTCCATTCTGTCAAGCAGTATCTGCTACAGATACTTACACCACAGACTACATGAAAATAGTTTATTTTAATGACTTTATTTATTCCCTTCCAATTTTGTTTTGTAAGTAGCACTAAATTCTTTAACTAGCACTCTCTTAATGGAGTTTCTTATCACCCCTACGCTGATGATACCCAGTTCTACACGTGCTTTAATACTGATAATGTCAGCTGACTGGGCAGTTTAATTGAGCGCATATTGGCAACTGAGAAAAAGATGGTATCCAAAGGTAAATTCAAGCAGATCACAAGAATAAACTTTGGCCCTGATAGCACAGCAAATCACAACAATTGATTAGCCAACTGGAAAACAACATAAATTCTATGGCCAAAAGTCAAAGTATTACCTTCGATTCATGACATAACTTCGAAACAACAAATTAACAATGAATTAATTTCCATTACTTCCACTGCAGAAACATTATCAAAATGAAATTAGCTTTGCCCTTTATTTGAAAAGGCTCATCCAGACCTTATTTGGAACATTGCAATGCATCTCCATGCCTTAGTCCAGCCATAACCAATGTCAGGAATGCAGAAGCCCACCTGCGAATAACAACATTTTTGGAGACCCATCCAACCTTAAAATCTCTACACTAATCAAAATACAAGACTAAGGATTTTCCTGAAATAACACAAATCAATATAAACATGCACTGCATGCAATACAGTGCATATTATTAATTTGTCTACATGCACAAAAAAATCATTGACTTGAATATTATTAAACAAAAATCATGTCAGTCCATCACAGCTGTCTGCTACCCACTCAAGTGTATTTTAAGTTCTGAAATTCATTTTGTGGCCCAATGGGAAACAAAGTTCAAGACAAAACCGCCTAAATGGAGGGCAGATTAATGAGGAATGAAGAAGACACAGAAGTTAATCACCTGTTTTCTAGGTTTGTAAACTTTAAAAAAAAAAATGTAACCATACACATTTTTGGGTGTTTTCACACAAAACTGAACACTGAAAACTTTTATGTAATTGTACATGACCTCTCATGGCAAACCTGCAGCACTTTTGACGGCCCACGCTTTGAGTCACCGTGTTAGTCAATCCACTTTGGCTTGACTTAAGCTACCACAAAACACCATTTTAATCAAATGATTTCCTCTCATTTGCTGCCATGTTTGCATTTATTACCTTATTGCTTATGCCTGTCAATTAAAGACTTATGTGATTTCTAAATTGCTTTTTTGGGTAAGAACAGAAACCATCAAGGCGTCTGGGATCAGATTTCACCAGTCTCGATGCTGTGGTTAAAACAAAGTCACAGGATCGATGGACCGTCCTATTCTGAGCCTGGGGTGGTTGAAAAAGATCCCCTCTTTAATAACCTGTTTGATACAAAAATACAGCGTTGTGTATCACCTCATTTTCAGTGCTTTCTGGTGTAAAGTGAGTTCTACACAGCTGAAAAGACAATGAATCAGGAGCAGTCAAGGCAAATCTCCTATAATAAAGTCCGTCCATCTCTGTAGAACATGTTCTCCTTTGGAAAACTTCTCGCCAGTTCTCCGTGACCTTGCTGCACTCTCCACACTAATCACTGTTGTTCACCTGTATCTCTCTTAAACCTCTTTTAAATGATCTTTTTATCTTATCTGTTGATAATGATATATTTTTGTATAAGTTACCCGTATCGTAATTTATTTAACAGTACATTGTTCTATGTGCGTGTGGCCTAAACAAATACTGTGAAATAAAACGATTACCGTTGTTATGTTGTCCTTAAAGCTGTTCCCAGGATAAGGACATGGGAAAAGGAAGAGGTAGCTGATTACATAATCTAAGATAATTCTCAGGCTCATAAATGTTATAAGATATATTACTCTGTGGCCAGTCCAATGTGTACTTTAGTGAATAATTTATTCACTACTTACATTTAAAAGTCATGTGGCAGAGTTAGAATTGTGAACCAGTGGTGGCCATGAGGGTTTCTTATGTTACGAGACACGATTATGAAGAGTTGCAGAAGTCTGAAGTCTGACCTTCTCCATGCCACTGAAGGCAGATTGATTTTGGAGATGCCTGCAGGAAATACACTTTCCTTGACTTGCTCGTCAAAAGTTAGACCGGTATCAGGTACAGGCTCAGGAGGATTCAAAGATGCTGAGACTCACAGGGAGGTTCCTAATCAAAATCGTTTTAATCCAAAAATAGGTCAACACCGGGAGATCTAACTAGATGACAAAGGTACAGTTTAAGGGACAGGCAAACTCAGTAGAAAACATGAGGAACTCACTATAGATTAATACTGGACTGCTCTCTGGAAAAGACAAGACAATCTGGCCCAGGAGGAAAGGAACACAGGGGTTAAATACATAAAGAAAGGGTAGACAATTAGACACAGGTGAGACACATTAGGGAGGAGAGGCAATCACACACACCTGAGGGAGAAGACTTGACAGGACACGTGGGAATAGGACACAACAGATTTCCAAAATAAAATGGGGAACACAGATTCACCCTCACAAACAGACACATGAACACTACCAGACCCTGACAATAAGGAGTGAGGGAGGAAGTTTCAACACCTGTTAGAAGAAACAGACCAATTAGGAAAACTACTCTTGGTATTTTTTTAGCTCCAAGTAGTTCTGGTTTATCCACCGTTTGTTTTCAGAGAAGGATTTGTACAGAAAAATGAAAGGCTTTATACATAAGTTGGTACTATCTGTACAAAGCAAAAAGACCTTTTACAATTTTCCTCATTATGTGTAAAGATGGTGGCATACATTCCTGAACCCACAATTCCTCTTTCTGGTATTTAATAAATGTTTTGAGAGATGGAGAATGAGTCATAGAAGAGGAAAAACAGATAATCTTTTAAATCTCATGCATGCATTAAAAGATTGCAAAATCTAATGGCAAGCAATCTGGAGGTGGATTAGATTGTTAATGCTGTCAGCTGCTGAGGGATGTCTGTCTCAGTGGATACTGGGGTCCCACTCCGGAAATATTAGGATTAGGACTTTTTAGGACATTAACTTTTCAAAGATAGACATGTTCAAATCAGCAGTTCAGGAATTTCCACACCACATTTATACTCCAGACGTCAAGGGGGTTTCATTGTGGAATAAACGGGCTGAACGAGCTCCAGCGAGTCCAGCTTTACTAAACAGTACTGAGAGAGGTTTCTACTGATCAGGATTTAAACCAGCCAGCTAAAAGTAGCACTTACCGAGGAAAAACCAACCCAATCCCATACAAACTGTCATGAACGACATCAGGTAAAGACAGTTTCCAGAATGCTCTGTTGATAATAGGGATAATAAATAGATGTCATTAAAAGAGTGATAGTAGGTTTTAGATTTATTCCTGTTTCAAAATTTTGAAAAGAGAGTTTCAAAATGAGCCATAACTGATGGCTTTACAGTACCAGTATGTGAACATTAGTGGCATCTAATGGTGTAGTAGAGTGCGTGCAACAGAGCGTTGCCTCGCCGCCCCCTCCCTCCGTGTATGATCCTCCAATTGGAGTAATGTAGATTTACAAGATTGGGGCAAACTTCCAGTTGAAAGCTGACAAAAAACTCCTTGTACTTGAGTCACCTTCATTGGTTCTATTTCATTGCCAATACGGTATACAAGTGCAAAGGCTTTTTGTCTGTTCATGGCTACCATAGTAACATGGTGGTGAAAGATTGCACTTTCCATGAAAGGAGGCCCCGCTCTCATGTAACTATAAATTTCTTATTCATAGATTATTTTTGATTTAAGGTGATATTCACCAATGTTAACACAGTTACGAAGATAAATATTCCTAAACTCTACACACTGGTCCTTTAAAGGTATTACAACCCATAACTGTCAGGGTCCGGTAGTTTTATGTTTCTGTTATTTAGTGTCAATCTGTGTTTCCCTTTTTATTTTGAAATTCTGTTGTGTCTCATTCCCCATATCCTGTCAAGCTTTCTTCCCTCCTGTGTGATTGCTTCCTCCTCGCTAATGTGTTTCACCTGTGTCCAATTGTCTACCCCCTCCTTGAGTATTTAAGCTCTGTGTTCCTTTTCTCCTGTGCCTGATTGTCTTTTCTGTTTCTGTGAGCGGTGCAGCGTTATAGCTTTCATGAGTTTCCTTGTGCACGATCCTCTCTGTCTTTTGGTTTCTGAGTTTGCCTGTTTGTCTTAGCATTGTAGCTTTGCTCGTTATTCTGACTAAAGAACTTCCAATTGTGTCTCTGCAACTGAATCCTCCAGAGTCTGTGCCTGATGATAATAACCTTGAAAATAATGAAACTATTCAACGTTTTACAAATAAAAGAAATTTCTTTGTGAGTAATGGTGCCGAATTTGCAGCCCTCAAGGTATGGTTGTGACCTTTAAGCATAAATGGCACAAATTTAGTGTGTGCTTGTGAAATCACAGACATGTATTTAGTGTGCATTCTTTGAGTGTCAAAGAAGCAATAGAATAGTTAGCATTGCAGAGGCTAACTAATTAGCGGCATTAGTGCTAGTAGCTGTCAGGATCCAACTGGGAGAATTTCTGGCCTTCCAGCTAATTTGCTTGCAGTGTCAAGCCAGTGCCGGGCAGCTACTTTTAAACAGATATTGTCTTAACACATAAACATCAACACAGCGTTCAGACAGTGTGTGAGGCGCACGCGTGGCTGAACAGAGGAATGGCCAGCTTGGAAGGAAGAAACACTCTAAAGAGAAGAGAACAAAATGATATGGAAGCTGTTAAAAAGGATAAAAGCCTGTGAGGAAAGTGCTGCCAAATGATTTTAAATTAGATATATCTTCCTGAGCAAGAAACATGCAAAGTACTCGGACAAAAAACATAACAGGGCTCAATAAGACATGTCACTGCTGTGTGAGAGCTGTTTTTTTTGTTCTTTATAAAGCGTCTGCAAAATAAGACTACATACTCTTTTTTTCATACCCATGGAGGGTTAATGGCATGACACGAGTAATTCCTAAAACTGAGAGACTAGAACTTTTCATGGCAGCCGTGTTTGAAAGGTAATTGCAGGCAAAAACAGGTGATATTAATCAAACTTTTAAGAGTCTCCACTATTTTCTCTGGTATTTGATATATCGATGATGTGGACTGGATCGCCACCCACTGGTCTGGCATGCCTATTGAAAATAATGGCCTCCGCCAGCCACGTTGCCTTCCCACCCCAAAACAAAAACAACAAAAAGAAAACCTTTTTAGCCCAAGGAACAATGCTGGCATTTTGGGAGAGATCACAAATGTACAGTAGAGTTACCTCACAGCAAGAACTGAATGCACCAAGGCAGGTGGTGGAGGTATGCACTCTGCTGAGTGTTTTCCCCACTTGTTGCATTTTTTGTCTCTGCAAGACAAAAGCTTCATTAGTATCATTGGCAACACTTGTGTTTACACTTCTTACCAAACTGTCCAAGTTTAATTTTAAACATGGATGATAAAAGATATTTGCTTCTCACATAAGCAGAAAACAAAATAAAAATGATGTGTTATAAATGGAACAATGTGGCCGGTTGTGAATGGAATGAATGTGGCAATTAACTGAATTGTCCAAGTACTGTAGCTGTACGGTAGGACTTTATAGTCCAGTGTCCAAGGCAGCTTTATAATTTAGATACCAAGTGATGGTTTGTTGATCAGATACCTGATTATCTTTTTAATCCAACCGTCCAAACCAGGGTGTACGCTTTTGAATGTCGGCCTTTAAACTGACTGAGCGAGTCTATAAGAATCAAACAGAACAATTAAATCAACAAAGAGAGGATCTGATAGACAACACACCAAAAGACTCAAACTCTATCTGATGGGAGATTTGTTTGTTAGGAAAAAACAAATTAAATCAAGTGCCACTAATTCCACCTAAAGGAATGAAGTCACCTCCACTGAGCCAGTTTTCAGTCGACAATAATTTAATGCCTTGTTTCTCACTATGACTATATTAATGAGTGATCTACAAGCTGATTTGTAACGGTGAAATATGTAATATTTTTATGCCACAACAATTACTGAATAAAGTTGACCATAAACAGGAGGCAGTTTGGATCAATTATGAATCTCATTTTCATTTCTGTTACTGCTGTTGGTGTGTTCAGAAACATGTTCTGCTGTAACTGTTAGGCAAAACCAACTTGTGTCCTGGGTGTATCGGAAGCTCCTGAAACTCAGCTCAAGCTGTCAAACTCTTGTTTTAAGATAAATGAAAACTTTAAGAATGGAGCGGGAGATTGACAGACGGATTGGAGCAGCGTCAGCAGTGATGTGAACGCTGAAGCGGTCTGTTGTGGTGAAGAGAGAGCTGAGCCAGAGGGACAAAGCTTTCAATTTACAGGTCAGTCTACGTCCCAACTCTCACCTATGGTCATGAGCTCTGGGTACTGACCGAAAGAATGAGATTGCGAATACAAGAGGCCGAAATGAGCTTCCTTGGCAGGGTGGCTGGGCTCAGCCTTAGAGATAGGGTGAGGAGCACGGACATCCGGGAGGGGCTCAGAGTAGAGCCGCTGCTCCTCTGCGTTGAGCCAGTTGAGGTGGTTCGGGCATCTGGTCAGGATGCCTCCTTGAGGTCTACCTGGGGAGGTGTTTTGGGCACGCCCATCCAGGAAGAGACCCCGGGGCAGACCAGGGACACGCTGGAGAGATTATATCTCTCGGCTGGCTTGGGAACGTCTTGGTGTCCCCCTGGAGGGGTTGGTGGAAGTTACCGGGGAGAGGAGCGTCTGGCTCTTCCTGCTCAAGCTGTTGCCCCCGCGACCCAGACCCGGACAAGCAGCAGAAAACGAAACGGAAAGAAACGAAAACTTTAAGGGCTTCCGTCTAGACTCCACATGGCGCAATTTAGTGCATTTTAGAAGTCTCGCAGAAGCTGAAAATGCACCAGCAGTCGAGCTTGATGAGGCATCTAGCTGCACAGGGAAGATCCTGCAAGGCAGGAAGTAAACCACGGGAATGGCATGGAAAGGTGAATTTTCAAAATAAAACAAGCATGTGTAGACTACCAATTGGATATCAAAACAGACACAAAAGACAAAACCTCTAAATATGTTTTGAGGTGTTTACCCATGATTAAGAAAAAAAAAAATCAAAGAAAAATTTTGATCTGAGCAAATCATCAAATCTGACCGTCTGACAAAGCTGCCGTTGAGCTATGAAGCCATGGAAGGAACAAACACACATCTGGTTGCCGAGGCTACGATGCCGCGGGAACATGATGCATCTGCACCCACTGAAACCAAGAAGCTACATCTCCTACGTAACCATAATGTGATAAAGACTGTGACCATGCTGCTGTATCGAAAGTGGAGGAGAAATGGGCGAGATGCAGGCGTGGAAGCTCACATACCCTCACATGCACCATTCACGTGGTCAGCCTGGCTTCCAGAACCAAGGCAGCTCATGTCACAATAAACACAGAAGGAATGTCATATAATTCCCAGGAAACCGTTCCTCCCGTGTTTTTACACACGTACATGCTAATAAATCAATGTAAAAAAACCCTCATAGTCATCCTTTAATTATTTTACCACATAATAGCAACTCTGTTTTGTCTTTTATTGTGGAATATTTTGAGGAATTTGGCCACAGTGAATCTTATCAGAGGTGACATTTCATTGGCAATAAAATAAACCAGTTCAAAATGCCCTCGTAAACATAAACATGTGAATCATATTTCATATTTTATGTGGTTATGTTTGCCCATATAATCAGAATACGACTGATTTCAGTCAGGTATGGTTATGCAGCGTTTCCTGTGTCGCCCTTGTTACCAACCACACAGTGAAATTACAGACGTTTATCCGAGACTGGTGCCCTTTGAAAAACCAAATGACACTAAAGCTTTGACGGTATCATGTCAGCTGAGGATTGTGCCGCTCGGCCTAAACTGTGTCGCGTTCTCACACGAAGTAATCATCAGAAGTCTTGTGTTTATGCCCTGTAGGTCCGCACAGCTTGTTTTATTTTCAGGGACGCAAACCTGATGGTTCTTCTGTAAATCAACACCACAAAGCAAAGCTCGCAGCCCGTTTGATTTATGTCTCCGGCGTTACATTTCAGACCACTTTTTTTCAAGGACGCCTATGAAAAGAGTCATGTAGTACAAGGCCATGTGTGTTTATATGACAAAGATAAGACAAAGTGCCTGTGAAAGCTTCGTTATGCAAGGAGACGGTACTGTTGCGTGCATGCGCATCATGCTGATTGGGGTGGTTTATTATACCACTTGCTACAGCTCGAACTTCATCTTGCACTTTGCCACATGCCATTGACATCATGTACATTCTTTAAAAAGAGTCTTGCCAAAGAAATCTTACAAACACGAACTTTTAACCTCAATAATGGCAGTTGACTGCAGGTGAAACAGATGTCATGCAAAGGACATTGTATTTTATAGTGCCACATTATATAAGTGCAATAAAGGAAGGCTCCATTCCCCCGTCTCAACACTGTAGGTATCATTTATCATTCATTTGTTGGGCCTCGCTAGTGTTATTACCAGGACAAACTTTATCTCCAGCGTGGCCAAAAGTATGCCAAGCAGCCATTTAATTTCCAAACCATGCAGTCCTTGAATGCCATAATAACTCCTGCTGTTTTCTGTAGACTGTGAAACGTTGCTGGGATTTTATAACCATTTCGCCACAGGAGCATCAATGAGGCTGGCCGCTGCTGAGGCTATTAGCGCCACTATTAACTGCGTGTGACAGCTGTTCAGTGCTGGAGAGGTAAGACATTGTGAGCTTTTCTCAGCCATTGCCGTAAACAGTTGCTGAGTGGCTGATGACTTCTCCTCCTACTCTCTTATAACAAATAATGCAAACATATTGATTAGTGTTGCTGTGGGATTTCATTCAATTGGAAATGAGAGGTCCATGAAAAGCCCCCAGACACAAACAGTACGAGGAATCCATAGATGTTTGGCACCAGAGTGCCTTTTTAATTTGAGGTATGTTACCAGCCTTTGGGCAATGTTGGAACGGGCACCTCACTCTGTTTTGCTATCAACTCTTAGTCAGTACAAAAGCCTGAAAACAGAAGGTTGTCTTCCAATAAGCCTGGTTGATGCATTCACACATGCGTACATGCACACCCATTCCTCACCGTGGGACGGTCACAACCTGAACTTACTGTGCCCTCTGTTGGTGTCAAGGCCAACTGGTTTTTCATGGGTAGGAACTCCTGCCTTTTGAACTGCTGATCTTCATGCCATAAGATGAAAGTTGGACTTTTCTTTAAACGTAGCTGTTATGCTGTGAATACTGTAGAACAATAGTGTGGAGGTAAAAATGTTTTTTAGTCTTTTTTTCCTTCTCCCTCTGCTTCACCCCCCGGTGGCGCACTCATAGATGTTTCATAGGGGTGGCCAGGCGCAAAACCAAAGCCTGTAGCAGACTTCGCCGTGAAAAAACATTTAAACAATACCCTTATTAAACCAAAAACAGGCCAAAGTCCAACATCAGAATTAAATTTTTCTAATGTTTGGTGTTGGGGTCAGTGGCTGAGTGAATGAAGATGATCTGAGAAAACTCATAACTCCACCAACAACCCCCTTAAGATCCACCAAAATTTGGAGGATTTGACCTCGGTTCCAGTCCCCATCCTCCAACCAGGAAACCCATCCTCTGCTAGCACGCCAACCAATGAAATGATGTGAAAACGAGCGCTGAGGCGAGATGAATGGTATGTTGAGTCTAAAGCCCGAGTTTTCAGCGTTATGGAGAAAGCTCTCTTTTAGTTTGGTTTGATCAGCTTGGTAACTTACCCCAGCGATGGCGTCAAGAGAACGGGTGTAATTAACGCCGCAAATTACTCAGTATGTATCTCATTATGTAACATCTGCTGAATGGATTTAGTTAGTGATGCAGAAAATCATTTTCCAGTTTTCCTGGGATAAGATAAGACTTTGAATTTTCCAGTGTATATTCAATACTCTTAAGAATGATGAAGGTACAGCGGCTTGTACAACGTTTTTTAATTTTCTAATCCGCTGGTACTGCAGCTAAAAGAACACTGCTTATAATAACGGATTTGCCTTTTAATCACAGAGTAAAAAAGAGCTCTACAGTACGCTGCTGTGACTTTTTGAAATAATTATCTGACTTACTTATGTAACCCATGTGGGATGGCAGTTGAAGAAGGAGGAGGAATTGGTGGCATTCTCACAAATATTCATTTTGACTCAAACCTGCGGGCGACAATTTACACACATCAATTGTCGTCATCCGTCTCTTATTTCACATAACCCTTAGCCATTGTGAACATCACTGTAAGGGGACTCATTCATTCACTCTGTATCTTATAATACAGGAAACAGGTAACAAACTTCACGATTGTAAGAAACACTTTCTTCTCTATAATATTAAAAAAAACTGACAAAAATCAAACCTATCTGTCCTGAACAGATGTAAAACTTTGGAAGACAGTGTGTTAAATACACAGAGAGTGCCACCTTATGGTCAAAAAAAATAAAAACACGCAGCATTTGCTACGGCTAAAACTTGAAAAATAAAATCAAAAACCTGCGGGCGACAATTTACACACATCAATTGTCGTCATCCGTCTCTTATTTCACATAACCTAAACACACAGAACGACACTCATTACACGAAGAAAAGAAAACCACAGTCTCTGCATATAGTTCTGAAACGGGGCAGCCGAGTGGCTGATTCGTGATGTAAAAAAATGTTATAAAACCTGTTTCAAACGTAAAAAAAACTACCGGAAACAACTGGTAAGCATATTAGCATTCTCTGCAAACGTTTTACATCACACGTTCCAATAGATAAAACTCACATTTACACTGAATACAACAAAAATACATGGCGGGATTTCCCGGCAGAACTCACCCTCAGCCACTGTGAACATCACTGTGAAGGGAAGAAGGGAGGGGCTACAGAAACCCGAAAAACTACGGGGGCTCAGGAGGAACAAAAACAAAGCGGAGTGCAGCAAAATGCCCTCCCACAGGTAAAAGGAAAATAAAACTATTTGACTAAGATAAAATTCACAAACCAAATACAACATAAATATAATAAATAATAAGGGTGCACTCCGTTACACTTAGACTCGTTCACTTACCATTTATGTACAGTAATGTGTAAAGGTCTTTGACCAGCGCCACCTTTGGTGTTTTAGCAAAGTTTTAATGACCATCCATATTTATTTCTCAGCTTTTTTATTAAGGAAAATCCAGAAGATAAAGGAAACATGCACACATAATAAAAAATCCACAATATTGGGGACAAAAGTCATCATTTTGATGGATCATCATTCCAATCTGTATGAGCTTTAGAGTGTTTTAGTCTTTTCACCGCGTTCCCACTCTGAAAAAAGTGGTGATTTTGGCTGCTAGCTTCCACAAGGGCTGCTTGTCAAAGCAAAAACTGTTGTGGCAAATTTGTTGTTTGAGGTAAATCACAGAATGAAATAGGTCAAAGTCAAGTTGTCTTTGTGTCTCTTTATTTTGCTGCAGCAAAGTCAATCATACAGTCAACGTAAGCTGAAAGGATGAGAGGGCAAAAGAGAGCCCCAACAATAGAAAAAACAGCAGTATTTAAATTCTACACGCTATGGTTTCCTGTTTGAGAAAAGTCTTCTAGTTCACACCTGCGAAGCTGTGACCTCCTGTTTTGGAAGAAATGTCTTGTCTTCTTTGCATAAGCATAAAAGTCACATAAAGTGCAATAACAAAGCATAAGAGCAAGTCTCCATTACAAACCCCTCCCTTTGTCTTTGACCTCAACCGATTTGTGCATAAAAGCTTGAACGCCACGTCTTGAGTATCTGGTTAGTTGGCCAATGTCCCTTTGAGAGTGGCTTTGCTGATGAGAAATTATTATTTCATGTCTGACAGATTATGTTATCTTTGGCTTTTTTAAAGGAGTAATGTGAAAGTAGGAGTTATATTTTAGCAGCCTCCCTTGAGTTCGACTGGTACGAGATGAACAGGCTCAACAGAAAAAAAAACCAAACAACCAAATGTAGCTCCAGGGAAGAATAAGAAGCCTGCAACATGTCTTGAATAAACCTGCTGGGATGCTTAAAAGGATCAGTGCAGTATATCTCATCTCATCTTAGAGTTCAACACAAGCTGAGTGTCAGGAATGGAAAAATGGAATACTGCGTAATACAGCATACATATTTACTTTTCTGATAAAAAAAAATCTATATATGATTAAATATATGACTAGAAAAGTGCATTTTGAAATATTTTATAACTCTCCCAGACAGCACATGACCGACCTTTGACGGTGAAATAGAACATTTAGAAAGAAGTTTGTGGATGAAATAACGTAAGTTGACACCTAAACAACAAACAACATGAATGTAAAAATGTTAGACAAAATTCTCATGAATCAACGCTGAAAATTCATCAAATCTGTAATCATCCTATAATGTTTTGAAATTATGCACCATTTTTGAAAACAACATTGATTCATATAGCAAAATTAAATTAAATTAAATTCATCAGTGAATCAACATTCTTCACTGTTGCTGATTTACCCATTAATACGATTTAAAAGTGGCAGTGGCGTCTTTGATGCCAGTATTGTCAGACTCTGACATCATACCTGCTGCGGCTGGAAAGGATTCTTCTTCTTTTTCTTTGCTTTTTGTGGCTTTCCAATGGATGAGATGAAGCAAAGGTGTATTGCTGCCACCCACAGGCCATAAATAGAACTTTGCATCGAGAGACAGCCACGAGAAATATCGTCACGTTTTGATATGGAAAGATGCACCAAAGCAAGATAAAAAAAAAACATCCCTCGGAAAAACAATGTATTTGATGCGTAAAATAAGTTTTTAGTTTGATTTTGATTGTCAGGTGGTTCACTCTGATAACATAATGTGGGAGGGACTTTAAGAGCTATACTGCAGCCAACCACCAAGGGGTGATCAACATATTTTGGCTTCACCTTTGTCCATTTTTATGTGCAACTCTTCTTCCTTTGATACACCTTTAAGTTTGAGAAAGTGCAACTGATTATCCGCTTCAGGAATCCATAACTTTCTCCAACCTCCAGTGACAGAACAAGATTTAATCAGTTGGATCTGTTGTTTTCAAGGGAGGTTTGGGACATTAAGGAAACTAGAAAATAATTACAGCAGGCGTGTATGTGTAGACAGGTGTCTTTATGCTGTGCGGTACACAGAGTGTGTATAAGAGGGGCATTAGATATTCATCACACAATAGGCTATTAGGAAAGCTAAACCAGCGCTGAATGCTAATAACTACTCCCTGTGTATCACTTCAAAAACATAATAGTCTTAGAGGAGAGAGTGGATTTGAGGTAAGTAGGTCACTCACTCTTTGCAGGATAACGACGCTGTCTGAATAATTACACACGCTGAAACGCAGCACTTAGTCTAGATTTTGGGGCGATAGCGGTCAAATTGAGTTCCGGCTGACTAAGAGTGCGCATGAATGGACGCCTGCGCATTTAACTTTTGCCACCAAAGAGAGAGGGCAAAGTGTGTCAGACAGTGTCAATGAATTTCAGCCAGACAGGGTGCGGGACCTATAATTTTGGGTCATGGAGGTTCTTTGTCTGCAACAGCAGACAGGCCCAAACTTTAAAATTGTATTTTGCTACCACGAGACGCGCACCGTTTGCTTTTGACAGAACATCTATGGGGTCAGAACAACACGTGACTGAGGCCACTCTGCAGGAGAGTACATCGTGGCACTGTGGACTGGATTTCCCTCAAGAGCGGATCGAAATCCACATCTCATCCTCGGGGCAATCTGGTTTTAAACGCGCTTTGGTTTCGACCGTTTTAATTGCACACATGCATTTATCTTCTTTATTCCAGGTCAGGTCAAGTGCGACATTACAGGCTCTTCTCTCTGGTTGCAGTTTTTAATACAAAACACCCATAATTTCAAGCCTTTAGACACTTTTACACAGATGCACATTTCCCCATTGTGATCCATCTGCTTCTAAATGTCCCAGGAAACTGATTGTCTTTATTCAACACACACATTTTAAACAATGTCAATGATTTGCTGTAAGTTTGCACGCACGTACATTGACAGGTTGAGCTGAGTCCTCTGTCACTCACGTAGGCAAGAAGATTGTGATGAATGACCAATGACTCAGGGTTCAACTTCCTGTTTTTAAACACTTATGAGCTGCTGAATTTAATTATGATGTATTCCAGAGCAACACTGGTGGGAATTGCTAAAATCAAAGCATTTGATCTAAATTTTTCACAGCAGCCATTTTTCAGGAGTAGTAGAGTTGCATATGATACTAAATAAGTTTAATGAAGGCGTCGCTCTCATGAGGCTCTTTCACAGTAAAAGAACCTGAAGGGTTTATATTTTGAGATGAGAGATAGAAGTGAAGGCATCAGAAATGGAGAACAATGTTGCATCGACTGAGCTTTTCTGTTCTTTTGTCACCACACGAGAGCAGTTTGTGTTAGTGCCACGGCAGCATTATGAGAAGGATGCAGCTGCAGCAGAGTTTCTTTGCCTGGGAGGAGATTAGGACGCCGACCACCTGTGAGCAGTGTCATTTCATTTACAACAATAATTAAAGGAACGACGTTTAATGCTGACGCGCAGCGTTTAAAATGGTTACTGCGGTCTAAATTCAAAGCCTTAGACCCAAAGCACGGGCGGGTTGCCAGGTCACGGACGCTGAAGCTTCAGGAGCAGAGAGAACAGGGCCGAAACTCTCTGGAAAATGTCAAGTGAGAATGAGTTGATAAACAACATTTTCATTTGCAATTTCAGTTGCCAAAGTCATATTATTAAAGACATAATATAAGTCGTTATATCTGAAGCACTTCGGCTGCCTGCTTCCATCGCCGCGGCATCAAAATGGCCACTGAAGAGTGCCTTAAAAACACTCACCTGCTCTCTTAGAATCAAAACAGACGACTGGCTGCCGCCTTATTGTCAGAGGAGCTAATACTTCAACATAGCGAGATGTAATAAGTTTCTTCTTGGAGCCGTATTACATCTGATAACAGCCGCCACCTGAACAAAATATCTCAGCCTCAATTTTCTCCATTTTGATACTCTGTCTATGGGTAATTTATTTGCCAAACTTTGTTGTTTTCCTTTAAATGTCAAGGTGACATTTAACTTGGTGAGATGCACTGATCACACACCATCAGGGAACGTGGAGTCCATCACTGTTTTTCTCCACACACACACACACACACACACACACACACACACACACACACACACACACACACACACACACACACACACACACACACACACAGTGGAAAAAACACAAGAGGATATAAAAACCTGTCCAGTTTAAAGCCGGTAAGTATAGCAGTCGTGGACAGTAATTTCCAAAAACAGGCTAGGATGCCTGCGCAGACACCAACCGTCCGAGTCAACAAACAAATAACATAGCTCCCAAGCACAAGAGTTGATAACACTTCAGGTCTACATTCTATCCATTTTCTACCGCTTATCCTGTTAGGGGTCGCGGGGCGGAGGCCTGGAACTTCTTCGGTCACCCTGGACAAGTCGCCAGTTCATCGCAGGGCTGACATATAGAGACGAACAACCATCCACACTCACATTCACACCTACGGGCAATTTAGAGTGACCAATTAATACAACCCCCAGTTTTGCATGTTTTTGCAATGTGGGAGGAAGCCGGAGTACCTGGAGAGAACCCACGCAGGCACAGG